>JAZEWT010000026.1:5531962-5544921 GCA_036362905.1 Mordacia mordax
TCCTGCCTTACGCCCTATGTTTCCGGGATAGGCTCCGGCTTCACCGTGACCCTATATAGGATTAAGCGGTTTCAGATAATGAGATGAGATGAGATATTATTGATCCCACGGCCGTCACGCGCCGCGCGGTCTTACGGCCAAACTCCTGGCTGTCGTGTGCCGAGTGAAGCGTGGGCGAGCTGGGGAGCGAGGCGGGAGCGTGCTTGAGGTGTGCACCAGCGCTGAGCGCGCTGCTGCTGAGCAGGCAGTCGGCCGGCTGTCGATCCTCGACATCCGACGCCACCGACCCGACGACCCCCACAAGCGCCGTCTCCCCCACCGCCGCCGCCGCCGACGCCGACGCCGCCAGGCCCGGCTGTCCGTCGTACAAGTCATCAACCACCTCGTCATCCTCCTCCTCGTCTGCGGACAGGGAGAGAGAGAAAGAGGAGAGAGAAGAGAGGAGAGGAGAGAGAGAGAGGAGAGAGAGGAGGCGGATGAGTTTGCGAGGCCGGGACGTGGAGGAGATGGGTCAGGGGTTAGGGGTTGGGGGTTAGAGTGAGCTTGATGGATTGAGGTGGGACACGGGGCGCTGAAGCGGTCGTCTCAGAGATGACGGATTGAAACCGCGGACTAACGAGACGAGCGCGAGGAATCCGAGGTTCATCCGAGAGAATCGCTCGGATTATTCTGCGGTCGCAGGCATCGCAAACAAATGACGTCAGTAAAAAACCACCGATACGCGCCGCGGAACACGGGAATGAGGAAGGGAGGCACGGCGCGTTATTGATTAATACTGTGCAGGCGTCGCAGATAAGTCCCCAACTGACATTCGCGTCCCGCAGACCGCCGCTCACCGCGATGGGTTTGAATGGACTCTGTGGGCAGCGGCGTGAGTGACAAAGCCGGGGTAAAGTCCGGCTCGCCGACACGGAGATCGTGCGCTGAGCCGAGGGTGTCTCGGGATCGGCTCATTGATCGACGACGTTTATCTTGACCGACGTATTTATTTAGAGGTGAGAGGCCGTTCAGATACGTTATCTCTTTCGTGAGCGAGAGCCCACGGCTGCGGTGGCCACGCAGGAAAGAGGTCATTGCTATTACAGGGGGCGTAGCGAGGAATCTATTCCACGGTGAGACTCCGCTCGCGCGATCTCGTGAGGCTCGAGCACCATCGATGGGTGCGTGGCCTCGTGGCTGCTACAGAAGACAGTGCCCAGTGAGCTTCCAAGCTCCGTATGCGGGATTCTTGCGAAGCAACACCGCCTCCACTCTCCAGCAACACTGGCTCCCATCTCGAATTTTAGATACACGGATGTTTCTGATTGCAGCAGAGAGTGCGCAGCGAGCTTCCAAGCTGTGGATGCGGGATTCCTGCGACGCAACCTTGCTGGATTATGAACTCACGTTTTACTCGCCGAAGCCTTTGAGAAAGCGTGCGAATGTTACCACTCCTAAACAAGTCATCGAGTAGTTATTTATTTTTTAAAGCAAGGGGAGAGACATTTGCAGGCAAAAAGAGACAGGAAATAGCGCAACTCATTTCTCATATATGATTACTTGCTTAGAATTTCCCACGGTCTCACAAGCACGGAGTCTAATCTATAGCTACAAGTCAGTCAATCACTCTAGCCCCCTCTCCCTCCACAATCTAGGGTTATTGCCCAAATCGTCAGCTGGAAGGCGGCAGGGTGGCTTGTGCGGCGGTAACAACCGTGCCTTGCAGAGAGAAGGTCCCGCCGAGGCAGTTTGATTCCCAATTCGGGTCTCTTCCTCTCTGGACATTGTGTGTTGTCCGCCTGTTTTGCGGACAGCACACAATGTTCAATTTACTCCCACGACAAACAAAAACCGTAATCAATTGGCCGATAAACATCGCAATATATGGGATACGGTGTCTGGCAGGTTGACGTCGGGTCACCACTTAGCTGCCTTACCTCCACCTCTCTGCGGTTTCCTCAGCCCACTGACTCGTTCCTTCGTCGAGGAAATGCCTTCGACATTGGACGAATAACGCGCCACGCGTCATAAATTGTACATTGAACTTTCCGTAGCCACCATGGCTCATGGAACCACACGCCCAAATATTTATATTTTTAAGCAAACGGACAAACGGAGAGGAACGCACGCGTAATAATCAAGGATGCCCAAATACCCGCGGACGAGAACAGATGATCGTCAAGAGATCGGCTTCTATAAATCGGGGCTTAAGAAAAAAAAATACCTGTTGGCCTCTTATTATTACAACGAAGTTAATACCATAATTGAGGTAAAATGCAGTGTATCGATTTGCTAATGGAATGCAGCTGGGATGGTGATGAGAGTTCATGGTGTTTCATCATATTACATTATACGCAGAGATTTTGCTGATGGAGCACACCAATTACTTTATGCCTTTTAGCGTTTAATAACCATTCACGCGTGCGTGTTAATCGCGACGGTTTTTTCCTTACTCTGTCTGCCACAATTTATTCCAGCGCAGCGATAGACGCGCCGCTGCCACACAGCGGGCTCCCGGTTCGGGTGACTTTCTGTGCAGAGTTTGCGTGCTCTCTATTTACCGGGTAGTCTGGTCTCCCGCCACCGTTCAGAGACACGCTGTCGAGGTTAATTGGCCTGCTGAGAAAATTGTCCCATAAAAAAAGGCCCTGCGATATACTTGCGTCACACCCTCGGTATAGCTCGCCTTGCGCCCTCTGCCTACGGGGATAGACTCTGGCCCCCTGCGACTCTGTGCAGGATTCAACAATTATTAATTATGGTGATGATGATAATTTCGATTGGATACAAACCGCACAATTGAAACTGGAATCGGCTCTCGGTCTGGTATTCTATCATATCACCACAATTGTCACCATCATCATTGCAGTTTACTCAGCAGGCCAGTTAACTTAGGCAGCAGCGTGTCTTTGGACGGTGGCAGGAAACCGGAGTACCCCACGAATACCCACGCGGAACACGGAGAGAGAGAGAGAACACACAAACTTCACACGGAAAGGCACCAGAGCCGAGAACCGAACCCGGAACCTTCTTGCTGTGAGGCGACAGCGCTAACCACTGCGCCACCGTACCGCCACAGTAAAGAATATATAAATAATGATTCCGTAAATTGATGAAGCCCCAGACAGAATAAAGGATGACGGCACTTGGCATCGAGTTTCACTGGGCATGGAGTTTCACAGGGACCACGATGATCGCGATGCTGATGTAAACGACGGCGGTTGTGAGTCAACCCTAATCTGGATTTGAACTCACGCAAACTCAGACCACAGGGCCCAGCGCTCTGCCGCGTGAGTAACGCGTTAATTGATAATAATTGCAGATTATTCAGAGCCGTGCCAGGAACATAGCTTATCTAATATTGCTGTCTCGCCTATCGATCGCCACTGGTTATGAATCAGTTTAATATTGTTTAATCAATCGGGGAGATATTGCAACGGTTACAGTTTTAGTTGCAACGTTAAGGAAAGAAAGACGAAACGATTGCGTGTGTGCGCGCAATTGGTTTTGCCTTCAAACAAATGCGTCGCTGTTGCCGTACCATTCAGCACGGCTCTTTCTGTTTAAAAGGACCAGCCTTGTAATTACCTATTGATTGCGCTTGTATTGTGCGGATGGAGACGGTTTGTCAAACCCTTAGTGGAACTGGCTTGCTTTTCCAACACTCAATTTTGACACGGGACAACTTGTCAGCGGTCGGGTACATTTTTAACGCCGGAATTGAGTTGATGATTTATGCTCATAATGCACCGAGGTCTGTCTTTCTGGGCCGGCCAGCGTACAGTGGGATCAAATGAACACTGAACAACGTAACATCTCATCTCATAGTCAGAAAACCGCTTAGTCCTGTACAGGGTGGGGGTGAGCCGGAGCCTATCCCGGCAGACAGAGGGCGCAAGGTAGTATTATAAAACATCTAAGATATTTTTCGAATTTTAATTCAGCCAAACAAGCTCGACGATGTTCATTTGCTGCACGCTAAAAGTGGTGTTCAAAATCCGTCTTTGCAGATGTTTGAGTGTTTCCCTCTCGAATGTGAGTGACATCTCCGGTCTCCTCCAACGCGCCAGTCCCTCCTTAATGAAATCAAATCACAACGTGGCGGTGATGCAGCGGTCTCCTGGCAAAGAATCTTCAAACTCATTCCGCCGTGTGAGTTGCCGCTGTTATATTATTTTTTAAATGTCTTTAGCCGCACTCGGCAACTTGCGACCCAGGGGATTGACAGGCGCTCAGGAAAAAAAAGTAAATTGTTATTGAATTACTTTTTAAAAAATCAGCGTTGTCCCGCATCTGCGCTTAATGCACTTCCGATGTTCAACAAATTCATAGCAGACGGGTAAACGGGGCGAGGGTTATAGGGAGGTACACGTGTCCTCGAGCGAATTAAGAGGCTAAAGGTTGTTTATTTAGCAGAGAACCCGGCTATAATTGCCTGTTTGAGCTTGTGTCACACGAGCAAGCAGATAAACATACACGCTGCTTAGTAAGAGGACCCCGTAATTGAGCTGTGTGCAGGATATGGCATATTGATGAATTTGTTTTGTCGAGTTTTTTCTGTGTTTCCTCCCACAGTCCAAAAAACATGCTGCTACATAGGTTGATTGGCTCGCAGGCTAAATTGCCCCGCAGTGCCCGGCGATGGACTGGCGTCCCATCGTCGGTATATCCTTGCCTTGCGCCCTGTGTCTGCCGGGATAGGCTCCGGCTTCACCGTGACCCTGTATAGGACTAAGCGGTTTCAAACAATGAGATGACGGCCAATATGGATGGGACCTTAGGCTTTTCGCGTTTGTACAAGCGCAGCCCTGCAGTGTGTCGCTCTTGTCACCGCCAACGATAATGTGAACGTTTACGCAATTGATAACGCATCGCAAGCTGTTCGTTCAATGTCAGGCTCAAGGAAACCACAAGAAGGGCCGCGAGGGGGAAGGAGCCGCGCCGTTAGCCTGCGCCAACATTTGCCAGACGCGGAGAGCAGGAAGAGCCTATCAGCCTAGTCTTTCACCGTGGGCAGATGTGGCGTAAGACATCAGGAGTTCCCCACACTTTACACCACCGAACACAGACCCGCTCGCTGATCGCACCCTCGGGGCGGATATGCGGTGGGCATAAGCGTCTTTGTCTCGGCGATTAACCTCCGCACTCAGCGAGAGAGCAAACGCGGCGTCTGAGGATTCAAGCATTTCAACAGGGCCCGAGCGAGTGTGACGCTGGCGATTGGCGGAGCGCTGCGGA
The DNA here is from genome assembly GCA_036362905.1 of Mordacia mordax. Classification (NCBI taxonomy): domain Eukaryota; kingdom Metazoa; phylum Chordata; class Hyperoartia; order Petromyzontiformes; family Petromyzontidae; genus Mordacia; species Mordacia mordax. Next base: position 5,537,180 of record JAZEWT010000026.1, read on the forward strand.
ATGTGACGGTCGCAGACTAAGGCACGTCCGAATCGGTTCGTGCTATCAGCTGGCGGGGAGAGGGGGGGGGGAGCGAGGTTCCCCTTCACAATGAACGGGAGACGCGACACCGTCGCTGAGACGCGACATCGTGGCGTCTCAGCCTCTTCCGCCGCAGCCACGGCCACTGCGTGACACCGTCGTTTGCTCGGCGGATTCTGCCGAGAGCTTCTGCTCGGATCGTTTCTCGTCCTCTCGCCCGTTGTACTGCGCAGGCGAGCGGTGAGAGTGGAGAGTTGGGAGCGGAGCGGTGGCACGATTGCGGACGGGGGGATGTGAAGATGAGGAGGGGACGGCGTGGGGCGGCGAGGAGCGGCGAGGGGCGGCGAGGGGGCGAGGGATTCCGCGCTCAGCTGCCTCGCTTCTCTCGGCGTCACTTTGTGAATGAGGCGACTTGCGGTCGGCGCCGAAGGCCATCAAGTTCGGTCATCGAATGTCAAGCGCATCCTCGGGGCACTCCTCGTCTCGTCGGTTAACCGCGTTGTTCCGTTGGGCAAAACTCTCGCCGCCCAGTCACTCATTGCGCCACTGTCAGCTGGTTGGATGGGGGGGGGGGCGGCGGTCGCTCCCCAGAATTTGCCCCCGAGGAGAGGCTCCCTGACAAAAGTAATGACGCCACGAAGGAGGGCCTTCGCAGATTCGTGGGCAAATCTCTCTCTTTTTTTTTAAATCGGAGTCTTTTGCAGTCGAGGGCCCCGACAGCAATGCCGCTCGTATTCTAAGAACTTTCCGTTGACAATGCTGTGCGCACTGTTTTCTTTACACGCGCAGGCTAAGCGCAATAATCGAGCAAGTACAATTGCTTGCATCTGCTCCATTGAAGGTTCTCTTCCGACTGCCCCCTCGCTCGCCTTAAAGTGGAGAGTTCCCAATAGGAGGGTAGAAAAGCTACCGCGCTGGAGAGGTAGTTGTCTCTTTATTTATTTTTTTCTCTTGCACCCAAAACGAAGCAAGCAATAATTACCATTACACTGGCACGACTATAATAGGGTCACATGAGGCCAGAGGACTCATGGGAAACATTAACAGACTAAATTACTTGGGAATGTGAAAATCCTACAAACATTTAGACTGTAATTAGAGCATTCTAGGCATCAACAGCAACAACGTAAATCGGTGAGAGTTTCGGCTTCAAAGAGCTCACAAATAAGGATAAAAGTAAATATCTCAAGAGTAAGAAAATAATAACGCGCAGTGCCTTCTCGATGCACGGTCTCGCCACGCCCTCTCAGTCATCGGGGTTCTTAGACTGTGCTTTACCACGCTGACCGGTGCAGTTTGGTGGGGAGCCCAGGATCGGTCCGATTATCACTCCCCGTCGATGTTAGCCCCAGGTAGGGATGGAACCCGGGTGGCTTGGCTCTCGAGCACCCTGTGTGAACCTCTGCATCACCACCGTTAATCACCGTTAACCCCCATTACGCTCTTAGAAAAAATAATAATTATCGGCGCTTATTTGATACTAAATAAACGTCACTCACCACCACTAACGCTAGCTATGCTTCGCAATTCAATTCAAATGACCACATTCATTGCAAACCCCAATTCCCCAATACATATATACACTCCAGCAACTCTCAATGGATGAATGCCTTCCAATACCGTGCCACTCACGGTGGCTTGTTGACCATACTTCACCTCGCTGGTCAATGCGGGTCAGCGCAGAGGAGACGGCAATTTCCGATTACGCTCACTAATGATGCCAGCCATTGATGGGAATCGAACCTGGGCTTCGGGGGTTCAAAGCGCAGCTCGCTAACCACTGCACAGCCGATCCGGTGGCTGCACCACCCCCGTTCACTTCTCCAAGGCCCCACGGATAGAGGCGCACCGTCCGTTCATGTTTCCGCGGCATTCGCTAGCCTATGGTGTGTTATTTACGCCGTACGCGTGGCTTGTTTTGCGACGTTAAAGTTACCAATAAGTGGTAATTTATACATTTAATCAAAGTCGCTGACCAATAACTTAAAAACAATGGGCCTTGTTGTTCACATCGCGGTGTGACACCTTATTTAATAATGCCTAATTATGATTAATGATAAAAAAGCCCTGCATTGCAGTCCCTGTAAATGAAATGTTTGCGCCATCGGAGGAATCGGAAACTAGGCCGACAGCCACAGTCGCTTTCCGGTTAAAAGGACTGTAATCACATCTCTCGAATATTCACCGCGACGCTTAGGTGACATTATCTGTCTTTTTCTATAGCCTTTTGATGGCAAAAAAAAAAACACACAAAACCCCCAGCGTGGCATTCGGAGCAAAAAAAAACCACCATTTACGCGCTGCGAATCATTCATCCAAATGACGGGCGTTTTTCATCCGTTAAATCTGAGTTCACCACGAAATAGCGTCGGGGAAGGGACGAGAAAGAAAATCCCATTACCGCGATCTGTGACAACGTGGCATTCAATATTTGGCTTGATAATGCGATAACGGACCTGATCAAGGTGCTGAATGAGATGGGTATCATTACCCGTGGCTCGAGGCTGCATGGTGTCCTCGGGGCCGCTGTCTGGCCTCAGTTATAATGGTCAATTTAGAATGTCCGTGCCTTTGAGGATCGCGCTGGGGACTCGTGACGACAGAACGCCGGGCCTTGGCGTCCCACAAATCGCATCTCGGACCCCATCCAAGCAAATGAGTTAATTTGAAAATGTATCGCTCGGGTCAGAGTGATTTCTCGCGCTCATCACATGTTTAGGGCTCTGGGATACAGGTGGAAGTTCCACGTTCCTCTGACGGTGGCCAGTGCCTGCTTAGGATGGCCGCCGAAGTGGACGCTCACTTAATTGACCGCTGAGGGATGATCGGCTGGTTCAATTCCAAATCTGGGTTCAACTCGCTACCATCCAATTGTGTTCATACCGTGGCGAGAAGGGCAAATGGTAAGTTGAATGACCAACACGCGACGGAATTGCTCTTTGAAGAGCTGCTCTTTTGGCAAAGCCGTGTCGAGCGTTCCTCCTCCCCTGTCATCCGCGACGTTTCGCTTCCCACGCAGGCTTCGATGATAATCGGCAAGCGCAGCCCCGACGATGGCTCCAGCGCGGGAGGAGACACGTCACGAATCAGACACGAGGAACGCTCGCCTCGGCCGTGCGAACGGGAGCCACTGCTCCTAAGAGCAACGCCAATGCGTCGAGCAGCGAACACCGGTTGACCAATGTACATCTGAATAAGCGGACCCATAACTAATAGATCGGGGCTGTAGGAAAGCGTTCCTAATGTCCTGACGTGACCGGCACTGTAGCGTCTTGTGTTTCCTCCCCGATTCCAAACTGGGGAGCTGTGACCTCGAGTACAGCACAGGCGGCCCCCACACAGCTTTGTCTCATGTTGGTGGCGTGGGAGAATCTGTGCCGTGCCATCAATCGCATCTCTTGTCTCTCCTTCTGCCGATAGTTGTGTAATTTTTCGCGAGACTGTCTCTCAACTAGATAATGTGGGTTATTTTTTTGTTTTCTCTGCCATGGATTGATTATCAACACCCGCTTAATTCTGTCAACGATCTCGGTGAGCCGCGGGCCCATCCCGGCAGATGCAAGCACAAGGCACGGGTATACCCAGCATGGGATGCTAGGCCATCGCGGGGCAGTGAGCGAAATTTATCCAGGAGGCTAATTTAGCTAAGCAGCATTTCTTTGGACGGTGGGAAGAAACCGGATTACCCGGTGTTACCCACGTGGAAAACGCAGTTTTCGCACGAAAAAATAAGTCACAGAAGCCGAGATTCGAAGCCCATTTTCTTTGGGCGATGATTCCGTACCACCGTGCAGCACAGATGATCTTGTAATCTACGCAATTACAGCTCGCAACGCTCGAGAGACTGATACTGTGTTAGCAGTTTACGATCTCATTGACGAGCAGCCCTACTCCGCCTTATTTACACACGGACAGAAATTCACATGCCGTGTTATTACCTTCGCGGCACCCCCGCCCGCAACCCAGACAGACGTAATGACGTTACCGCGTCGCAAGTTTTGATTCATTTCAAACGGATGCTTACTCGTGCTCGAAAATAACGTAAACAGGGAATGTGTTTTGTCAAGCGCCGTTCTTGTGAGCGCACGCAAATGGGTGGAACTGTGGCGCAGCGGTCACGGGTCACCACCGCGCTACAAACCCGGCCACATGAGTTCGATTCCCTGTCACTGGCTCGCATCAGTGGCGAGCGGTTTACCCACGAACCGCTGCTGCATGGATCGCCCCGTCTCCATTTCATTACCGTCCCTTGCACTCACCGGCACGGTGAAGTAAGGCGAAGCGAGCCCCCCCCCACCCCCCACCCCCAAATAGTTCACGAGATGCTGTGAGACGCCAGCGTTACCGACGACTGACAACGATGCTGCCGATTATTATTTATTAATTAGCAGACCCCGTTATCCGGGCCGACTTACATTATTACGGAGGCGTAGCGAGGAAACCGCAGAGAGGTGGTGGGAAGGCGATCATGCAGTCAGCCGTCGCCAACACCTGTCAGACACTGCGTTCTATATATTACGCTGTTTTCGGCCAATTAATTAACGGGCATTTTTGTTTTTTACAGTTGTGGGAGGAAACCGCAGAACCCGGAGGAAACCCACGCAGAAGAGGGGGAGAGGACACAAGCTGCACACAGAGAAAGTCGCCCGAGTGAGCAATCGAACCGCCCCGGGCAGGATTTTCTTTCTGCGAGACGCGGGGGTGACCACTGCGCCACCCTGCCGCCGACGATCACGACGAATAAATACGAAGGGGGGAGGAAGGCAAACGTTACTGCGCCCAAACCTGCCTCTCACCGCCGCGCCGCAGAGAGGCCCTTCGTTGTGCGGCGGCTCGATTCAATCGAACTCCTCGCTCGCGTCCCAACACGGGCATCGCAACACTCCGCGCCTGACTCGCTCGCAGGAGCCAGGCTGAGCGCGAAGCTCATCGGGGATTATTATTGCCACCGACAGAGTCGCTGTCCGTTGGAAACCGTCGGCTCTTCCAACACGATTACACTGAGCCGCACACGCATTACGAGCCCTTGTGTCAAAGCGTTATGTTTCCACGCTGCCGATATTTGTGTATTCTGGCCAAAGTGAATAACAGTGAAGTCACGCGAGCGAGAGATTTTCATTCATTTTTATCCGAGTTGGGGGGGGGCGGCGGTTGTTTGCCTGCAGGGGGGGGAGGGGGGAGGAGGCCCCTGCTCTGCATGCCAGCCACCAACGCGCCAACGTCCCAGAGGGCCCACTCCCAAGCGCGGGGCTTTTACGCCGCTCTCAAATTAATAGGAGCTCTTGACATCGTTTTCTCGAGCATGATAAATATTAATAATAATCGATATTAGCACGGGGCGTCCGGATGCTCGCTGCGGGACACGCGCTCTGCACACGCGAGCGAAATCTCGCCGCCGCGTCCGCCCGAATGCTAATTTGGGACATAAATATTTTGCCGCCGGCGATGGACTGGCGTCCCATCGTCGGTATATCCTTGCCTTGCGCCCTTTGTCTGCCAGGGATAGGCTCCGGCTTCACCGTGACCCTGTATAGGACTAGCGGTTTCAGACACTGAGATGAGATGAGATATTTTGCCGCCGCCGCCGCCGAAATCTGAACGGGGCGGAGAAATCCGCTCGCCGCGGAGGAGCCCGGGTGATAACGGCGGTACAACAGGAGGCGTGAGTGATGTCGTTGCCTTCGACGAAGCTTCGAGCGATTTGGACGAGCTGCCAAAGGGCGAATTCCCAAACAAACATAAACAATAAACACACACTCGCTCATTCATTTGCTGATATCGGAAAGTGTAAGACTTGTTGTGCGGCAAATGTTGGCGCTGGCTAATCCCGTGGATGCCTTTCCCCCTCGCCGTCTCTCTGTGGTTCCCTCGCGCATCTGCTTTCTTAGAGGTCTCCCAAAACAACAGCCAGCCCCCCCTCCTCCCCGGTGACGGGAATAACGCAGACGTGTCCATCGAGATTGACGTCACGTGCGCATAGCGTCCGTCAAAATTGACGTCACGTGCGCATAGCGTCCGTCGAGAATGACGTCACGTGCGCATAGCGTCCGTCGAGACGAACGTCACGTGCGCATAGCGTCCGTCGACGCTGCTGTCACGTGCGCATAGCGTCCGTCGTGGCTCCACGCACGTTGCAAATGGGAAATATGCAGCGTGCACAGTTTTTTTGTTTGACCTCGTCAGGTTAGGACTACAAATAACACAGCGCTCCCGTTCGCTTGTCTCTAATCTAATTCCTGCCATTTTTATTAATATATTTTTTTTGGGTCCAATCATCCAATGTTCTCTCTCGTACACTATCCGTCCCTGCATCTGCGCGTGTGGTGGCTCCTTGCCAGAAGCGAGCAGCCGTTGGGAACTCGGTTTTCAGGAATGAACGGTTTGTTGGACAAAATAGCAAGAAATCGAATATATATGTGTGTGTGTGCGCGCGCTTATATATTTTGACCGTCCGCCGTAGTCAATCTTGCGAGTTGTCCCATTGCAGAATCATAATAAAAGACAAACGGAAGACGGGTGGATGGAAGGAGGGGGGGGGGTGAAATGAAGTGCCAATAATGTGACGGCAGCATAAAACTGATTTATGTATAAAATCACAAGACACATAATTGAATCACATTTGGATGGCATTTCAGCCTTTGTTTAGGGAAATGGAATTTTCAAAACGATAAACAATACAGGGCCCCAAGTCCCGAGATGCCGAGAGGATGGGCTCTCCACGCGTCAGGTCGATTATTCCTTTTCGCCGGTAGCGTGCACCCGGCATCGCGCCTGACGAGCACGTGGCCAACAGCTGGCCCAGGCCCCTGCCGCGCAACCATAGTTCCACAGTTCCCACCGAGTGTTGCACGGCGAGGGACAGTTGGTGCTCAATTATTCTAAGTGGGCTGGGCGAATGCCAGCCGCCTTAAATCAATCCCGACTCCGCGGCGATGTTCCGCGTGAGGCCGGCGGGTCGGTCTTTAAACTGGAAACGCACCGCGGCTGGCGACAAGGGAAAAAAAAGTCGGGAGAGCGGACGAAGCGAATGACGTCGATTGCCACGGCTCGACGTACGGGCATTGCCCGTTAAAGCTAGCGGAAGCGTTATCCCGAAGGTAACGCGGGAGGCGAACCGTCGTCAACGGCGGAGGAGGAACCGCTCGGCGCGGCGATCGCGAAAGGGCGGCCGTCGAGAGCGAACCCGCCCCCTCCCCCGAGCGAACGACGGCAACAACAAGAAAGCGATTCCACGTTGGGTGGAATTGCGCGAGATTTTCCTTTTATTTCCTTTGCAACCCCCCTGCCCGCGGTCCTCTAAAATCAAAAACAACCCTGCCACGTCCACCGCCGTTACTCGTAGGGCCTGCATGCGTAGGCGAGATGCGCTGCGCGAGATCGGGAGAGCGGAAAAGAATGAGGGTTAAAAAAAAAAGAGAGAATGCATTAATTTTTATTAACAGGAAGCAGCCTTTCTGCCTGGCGACAATCTTTGCCTTGTCTAAATGATTTTAGCCTCTGCCACACGGTGTTCTCCGCGCACATACATCACCCCATTACTGCAAGACTGGAGAGGTCCCAGTCATTAGAAAGTGAATTAAAGATGATCCGAGGGGCTATTAATCACAGTGACAAAGGCTTTTTACGTCTCTATAACCCTAATCGAGCCTAGGGACACGCGCCGTGGGGTGGAGGTGGCTGGGAAGAAGGTGGGGGAAGCGAGGGAGGGTTTGGGGGGAGGG
>JAZEWT010000026.1:5680970-5691787 GCA_036362905.1 Mordacia mordax
CGCAGCATCCAGCCGCGGGTTACATTCTCGAGCATCCACCTCGCGCGTCAAGCGGGCATCTCTGTCGAGAGCGCGCCCAGGTGGCGGTGGCAGCGGTGGGCGAGAGCTACTTAGCAGTGGCCTGCGGAAGTGGCGTCGCGTGCTTGGTTGGCATGGGCCCCTGGTGCAAGCGATTACATGGCGGGCGGGGGCGAGGGGGAGGGGGGTGCCAGTCCAACTGAACCCCCCACCCACCTACCACAGCACCTCTCCAGCCAACCCCCGCACACCCCCCCCTCACTTCTTCCTCCCCGGACTACGCTAGTGCCGCTTAGGCACGTGGGTGACCGGCGCCGTTGCAGCGCCTGCGCGCTGTGATGGCGCTACGCGTCTGATGTGCGTTGAGACGAACGCGCTCGCCGTACCTGCGCGCTATTCCCCGCCGCGCTGTTGAAAGCCGCCGGCGTGGAACTGAATGGGCACCGGACGCCTTACGGAGAGGCGTTAGAACAACACCTGTGCATGGCTACGACGGACATCGCGAGGCACCCATCCAGCAGTGGATTGACAGAAGACTGCACGTGTGCATAGTGTGTACGAGCGCAGTGTGGGGTCTCTGCGTGTGGATGCGTTAGTGGGGAGCGGTGGCTCAGCGCTTAGCGCCGCTCGGTTACAAACCTTGGAACCCGAGTTCGACTCTCACTGACGGTCAAGTGACGATCTTCTGAACCGATCCCGTGCTTTCTCCCGACCTGCTCATTAGCGGCACTTGACCCCACAGTCTGTTAGGGTTATACAGGGGATCTTTGTCTTTGTGTATTGTGTTAGCATGGGGAGCGGCAGCGGCGCGTTGCGCTACGAACACAAGCACATAAGTTCGATTCCAGATCGTCTCAGCCCCAAACGAGTACCTGGTGCTGTGTGTAAACATCGCCACCGGAGAGACAAAGGCGGCCGGGAGTAGTCCTTGCCACAGCACGCTCTCATGTGTCATGCTGCCCTTCATAGGTGTCGCTCGCTCAGAGCACTTTGCACGGGCGCCTGTTCAGGCTATACGGGGGGTTATTTGTCTGTATTCTCGGTTATGTCGCTGCGTGCATCTGATGACGTTCATCGCACCGCGTGCATATTCACGCATAGCGTCGTGTACGTGCACGGCTGTTCACATTCCGTTGCGGATGTGTACGCGTGTATGTGTGTATATATATATATATACGTAGCGGTGCGGTGCAAATGGACCCGTGCACGCAACTTGGACAGCGTGTAAGACGGAGCGGTGGCTCAGCGATTAGCGCGCTGCACCTACAGATCTGGCGGACGCGAGCTGGAATCCCCTCTGCAGCCAACACCAGCGACGATTGACCGAATCGGTCATGGGTTGCTCTTTTATGTCCACTCAGCCTCAAATAATTACCTGGCGGTGGTGTCTAGCGATTGTCACACCGCGCCTGGTGTTGGACACCTACCCTCTCGTGTACCCTATGTACCTTAACAGCTGCTCGCTAACGACAATCTGTTAAGGCTATGCGGTGATTTTTTTGTGTGTCTTTTGTGACGTACGCGATTGTGTCACCTGCTCTACGGCATGCGTGTGGTTGTGTGCCCAGTGTGTGCGTGTGCGTTCTGCACGCGTGCGTGCAGTCTCGACGGTGCGTGCGTGTGAATGCCTGTTGACGTGCGTCTGCAGTATGCCTGTCAAGTGTCACGTCTGCGTACGTGCACAGTTCTGTGCGTGCACGGTGATGTCCCCACGGCGCGTGTGCCAGGACAGGTGCTCTTTGAGGTGGAATAACCTATTTCACGCGTACACTCGTGTAGATGTATACAGTATAGGTGGACGCGACTGGGTTATGAGGGCGGCGCGGTGGCCCAGTGGTTAGCGCTGTCGCCTCACAGCAAGAAGGTCCCGGGTTCGAATCTCTCTCGGCTCGGGTGCCTTTCTGTGTGGAGTTTGCATGCTCTCCCCGTGTCCGCGTCGGTTTTCGTTGGGTACTCCGGTTTCCTCCCACAGTCCAAAAGCATGCTCCTGGATAGGTTGATTGGCTCGCAGACTAAAAAAAAAAATTGTCCCGCAATGCCCGGCGATGGACTGGCGTCCCGTCGTCGGGTGTATTCCTGCCTTGCGCCCTGTGTTTCCGGGATAGGCTCCGGCTCACCGTGACCCTATATAGGATTAAGCGGTTTCAGATAATGAGATGAGATGAGTAGGTTATGAGGAGCGGTGGCGCAGTGGTTAGCGTGTTGAACTACGATCCGAGCTCGATCACGGTCAGTATCAATAAGAGTTATGCAAACCGGTTCTGGGCATCCCCTAGGTCGACTCCGCCTGAAAAACATACCTGGCGCGATGTGTAAACATCGCCACTGAGGATACAAAGACGGCCAGGTGCAGTGCTGTCCACACACACCCTTGTGCACTATGCCGGTCTTAATAGGTTTTCGCTAACAGCACTCGCCCCGAAATCATCTTATGGCTGCACATGAGATCTCTCTCCGAATACATATATAAGCACAAAGATAAAGACCCCCATATAGCCTTAACAGACTGTCGGGTCAAGTGCCGTTAGTGAGCAGCTATGAAGGTCGACACGGCACACACGAGCGGGTGGGTGACAAAACACCACGCCCGGCCGCCTTTGTCTCCCTAGTGTCAATATTTTCACATTGCACTAGGTACTCATTTGAGGCTGAGTCGACCTAGGGAAGGGCCAGGATCGGTTCGGAAAATTGTCACTGGTGTTGGCCTATTGAGCGAGATTCGAACTCCAGTTTCGTAGCCTAGCGCGCTAACCGCTGGGCCACCGCTCCCCACGCAAGCACACACAGAATGTGACACGTATTCAACTGCGGATCAGAACCAAGAGTCTACAGTCTCCAAGGGCACTCGTCAATACAGTCTATAACGTTATACTGTACGTAACTGTCTCATGAGAAATATATATTAACAGCGATGTGATGTTTGTTCCGCCTAATTGTGCATATATCGGCACGATTCATCGTGCTCGTTACAGTTAAAGACAAAGATTCCCCAAATAGCCTGAACAAACCATAGCGTCAAGTATCATTAGCGAGCACCCATGAAGATTGATACGGCACACGACGGGGGTGGGTGACCAACACCACACCTTGCCGCCTTTGTCTCACTAGTAGCAATATTTACACAGTCCACTCGGTAATCATTTCAGGCTGAGTCGATCTACGGGAGACCCAGGACTAGTTCGTAAATTCATCACTGGCGTTGGCCGTGAGCGGAGTCGAACCCCTGGTTGCGGGTTTCGTAGCCCAGTGCGCTAACCGTTGAGCCACCGCGCCGCCCTATGATCATAACACACACGCGCGAAAACGAGGTCAGCAGCATTTTGCTAATTATAATTAAATTGGAATCTAATATGATCAACATCAAAGCCTTCTATGGGCGGCGCGGCTGTCTCACAGCAAGAACACCCGGGTTCGATTCCCGGCTCGGGTGCCGCCCATCTGTCTGGAGGGTGCGTGTTCTCCTTGTGTCCGCGTTGGTTTTTTGCCGAATACTCCGGTTTCCTCCCAACGTCCAACTACACGCTGCTGCCGAGGTTAATTGGCCTGCTGAGTAGAAAGCCCCCAGTGCCCTGCGGTGTGCTGGCGTCACAGCCTGGATATAACCCCGCCTTGCGTCCTCTGTCTGCCGGGATAGGTTCCGGCCCCGCGACTCTGTGTGGGATTAAGTGGGTATTGATAATGGAGAGTGAACGCATTTCACTGAATGCCGTATATAACGCGGCATTCAGTGAGAGGAGTGGTGGCGCAGCGCTTAGCGTACCGCAGCTACGGGTAGCTAAATGCACGTGGCAGATATGCACGTGTACTCGCTGTGCTTCTAAATACACTGAACAATCACCTGGTATCGTTGTTGCAACGTTTAATAAGGCAATTATATTTAAAATATATCCATACAAATCCGCGGGTGTTCATGTGGTGGAGAGAGGTGGCAGTTCGATTATGTAGCACGAGTCCGATTTTCTGAACCGGTACTGGGCCTCTCCTAGATCCACTCAGCCTCAAATTAGTACCCAGTGCAGTGTGTCAACATTGCCACTAGGGAGACAAAGGCGACCGCGCGTGGTGCTGGTCACCCACCTCCTCCTGTGCCGTGCCTACCTTCATGGGTACTCGCTATAGGCGCTTGATTCGAGAGTCTGTTAAGCCTATGCGAGAGATATGTCTTTATGTGTCAACGTTGTGTAGAGAGTTGTTGTGTAATGATTAGCGCCGCTGCGCTGTGAGCCTTAATAGAAGCTGGCTAACAGCGCTTGACCAATTAATCTGTAGCAGGCTATAAGGGGACTCTTTGTCATTGTATTGTGCGTGTAACTAATATGATGTGCAAATGCATTTTAAGAGATCAGCGAGCAGTGCAGTGGAATAGAAACTCATCAAAATAGCTCTGTACAGCGCTTTGTGACCCTCGGGTGAAAGGCGCTCTAGAAGTGCAATTGTTATTATTATTATAACACGAGGCTATATTCGCTATAAATAAACGCACGCTTAACCATCTCCCGGTGTTAATCACATCTCGTTCCCGGAAGCCCGCCCGTGTAAATAGGACACTGGCTCCAATAACAAACCTTCAGTACGTACGATAATAATATTATACAACTCTCGTGCCAGAGTTTATTGATTTAAAATATATATATACTAAAAAGATTTACTAATGAGCGGCACGGTGGCCCAGTGGGTAGCGCTGTCGTCTCCCAGCAAGAAGGTCCCGGGTTCGAATCTCGGCTCGTGTGCCTTTCTGTGTGGAGTTTGCATGCTCTCCCCGTGTCCGCGTGGGTTTTCCTCCCACAGTCCAAAAAACATGCTGCCGCATAGGTTAAGTGGCTTGCAGACTAAATTGCCCGCAGTGCCCGGTGATGGACTGGCGTTCCACCGTGGGTATATCCCTGCCTTGCGCCCTGTGTCTGCCGGGATAGGCTCCGGCTCACCGCGACCCTGTACAGGACTAAGCGGTTTCTGACAATGAGATGAGATGAGATTTTGTTAATTGTTGTGCTGTGTTGCTTGTGGGTTTCCCTGCTCATTAAGCGCCGCGGCAGGAATAATAATGTACACGTGAGCATGAGTACACACGCCCCTTAGCCAGGCAGGCAAAGGCAAAGTTCCCCCGCATAGCCTTAACATAAAATAGGGTCAAGTGTTCTTAGTCAGTACCTAGTGAAGGCCGGCACGGAAAGCCACGGGGTGGGCGGCTAGCATCACACTCGGCTGTCATCCGCGCCACATATTCATTGGGAGCAGAGCAGACCTGGTTCGACTCTGTTGGTCGCGAGCGAGAATCGAACACGGGTAGCCGGGTTTGCAGCGCAGCACGTAACCGCTGCGGTAACCTGCGCTCCACTGACCAGCGTGGTGAAGTATGGTTAAAAAAAAAACACCACCACTCATGGCCCTGCGCGGCAAGCCCTGTCAATCTAGCAGTGGATTAACCAAGGGCTCAACATAATGTTTTGGGTTAAAAGGTATGAATGCTGGTAATGGTGGTCATCAATCATCATCACCAAAGCTGTCTGTGCAGAGCCAAGAAGAAACGGCGCTGTGTGTGTCGCCAGTGTGCGTCGATTTAAACCCGCGTCTAATATTGAGATCTTCTCAAACATAGCAACGTTGTCTAAAAGATATATTCAGCGCGTCTACAGGGTAGTCCATATGTCTTGTGACCCAACATCCGTTCATATACAATGGATGTGGTGGGGGAGGGTGGGTCACAATTATTAAATAGGGTCACAAGACATCTGGACCACGCTACACAACAAGATCTTGCGCTCCTGATTACGTGAAGCACGCGTGTGCGTGAGTACACACGTGCGCATACAAGTACACAGGTGTACTGGCGGTGCAAACACAATGACAAAGATCCCTCGCATAGCTACGCAGACTGTAAGCGAGCACCTATTAAGGCCACAAGTAAGGAAGGGGAGGTGGTGTGTGATCAGCACCCACGCCCGGTGGTGTTTGTCTCCTCGTTTTCATCATCACAACCAGGTAAGGTACCCAGTTATGGCTGAGTCGACCTAGTGGAGGCTCGGGACCGGTTTGAAAACCACTCCGTGAGCAGCCGCACTGACTCGAACCTCAACGGCGGAGTTCGAGTCTCCGGCGTGCGAATTGCAGCACCACCGCTCCCTGTACATGGACACCCGTGCGGACACAGCAGCGACTGGCGACTCCAACTGCACGAAACGCGGCTCCCTCCGAGATCAATACCTCGTTCATCGGGCGGCACGGTGGCCCAGTGGGTAGCGCTGTCGCCTCGCAGCAAGAAGCGCACGGGTTCGAATCTCGGCTCGGGTGCCTTTCTGTGTGGAGTTAGCATGTTCTCCCCGTGCCCGCGTGGGTTTTCGCCGGGCACGCCGATTTTACTCCCACAGTTAAAAAAAAAACATGCTGCTGCTGCTGCATAGATTAATTGGCTTGCAGACTAAATTGCCCTCAGTGCCCGGTGATGGACTGGCGTCCCATTGTGGGTATATCCCTGCCTTGCGCCCTGTGTCTGCCGAGATAGGCTCCGGCTCACCGCGACCCCTGTACAGGATTAAGCGGTTTCTGACAATGAGATCAGATGAACGGCGGATCACACGCCGCTGGTCCTGAAACGGAATAAATGTACATTGTCTCAGAACGCCTGAAGACGCCTCCAACGTGGGAGGCGTAACGTCGCGAAGCAGAGAGGAGGAGCGCTCGACACGGCTATCCCGAGAAAACGGCTTTCTATAGCGAGCATCACCATTGCCTTGCGATCATTGGAAAAAAAAAAGCCAGAAGTTCCCGTTTCGATCTCCTGGCGAGGCAGCTGAATCAATAGGCAGGTGAGTAAAATCCTCCGCGTCCATTCAACAAGATTAACGCCTGAGTGAGTCGCGTGTGGTGTGGTAAAGTGTGGGTACTGCCTCCTTCCATGACGTCTCGCCAGCTTGCGGTTGCATTAATTCATTCATTATTAGACACTCGCTCAATCCTGTACAGGGTCGCGGTGAACCGAAGCCTATCTCGGCAGACGCAGGGTGCAGAGCAGAGTCACCTCCCCTTGTCAATCGGCCTTCTGGCCTTACTCGGAAGGGCAATTGAACATAGGCATCAGCAGCAGCGTGTCTTTGTACAACGGGCGGAAAGCGGAGAACTCGGGGAAAGCCCCACGTCGAGTAAAGGGAGGGCGACCGGGCAAGTCGACACCCGGGCATGGCATCGAACACGGGTTCATTCTAAGCGGCAGCGCGACTCATCGTGACGCCGCGGCACGGCACACGGCACCCGGCCGCAGATCTTCTACTCGCGAAGCGCACGTCAGCCTCGCGAAAACGTCAACGCTTTAGTCATCAGCACAATTACAACGCTCGGAGCGGAGAGCGGGAGAGAGAGCCTGCCAGCGAGAGCTGGGCGCTAGCATACTTCCCTTCGCATTTGCTCTGAGCTAATTGGGAACGTGCCCTTCCGTAGTGCTGGGTTATTTACTGAAAACAAATAACAAGGAGGGTTGTTCTGGGGGTGGGGGATTAGGGTGGGAAGAGGGGGGGGGGACATTAAAAGCAAGGCAATTATGACCTTCAGTTCCGCGAGTTTTAATAATGTGAAAAAGCTGCCCCACTTTTCTTTTTTGTAAATGACTCAAGAGCGAAACAGTGGCTTGGTTTACTGACGCCAACTGTACAGCCTGACACTACTGAACGTGCAGTGTTGACCCCCGATTTACAGCAAAAAATAAACATTTATAACATTTATAATAATATTTACATTTCAACAGAACCTTTCACCCCAGGGTCTCAACGCGCTGCGCAAAGCTATGGCGAGAACGGCATCAAAATACACAAATTAAGTAAAATGATGACTATGACTCAATAAAGGGCATCAATTGAAATAAAACAATTGTAAATAAAAATAAAGGTTGGAGTAAGTGTTCCTTAGCAGGCACGTGTCAGCAGCGCGCCAACATCCAAGCACACAGCGGTGAGCAGCATCAACAGTCCTCGCCACAGGGCTTCAGGGCCCTGCGGCACCAGTGAATCTTGAGCGAGTCTAACACATTTCACTCAGCGGTCCAAAAAGCGTTGCAGGAAAGAGAAGTTTTGATGGGAGGCAGTCGCGCTGACAGCCGGCGCCAAACCGCCGTCCACTTGGGCTCTGTAAATTATCATGTGATCGGCCAATCGATGATTGGTTTTTTTTTCACTCGTGGGAGGAAACCGGAGGAAGAGAAGGAAACCCACGTGGAACGGAACACAGGCACGCACACTCCACACAGAAAGACACCCGAGGCAGGAATCGAACCGCCTCGGACAGAACCGTCTTTGTTGTGAGTCGCAGGTATTATAGCTACACGGGCACCCTGCAGCACAATTGCAATCTGACGTCAAATCAATAACGATGGGTCTCACAATGAACAATTTACAGACTTCATTCGTGTTTAACTTCACAGTTGCCTTAATGGTCCGATAGGAGACAGGCAGCGTGGCTAGGTTTGACATCCCGCATATAAGCGCGTTAATGCGCTCAAACATGGGTTCTGTGGCAAGCTTGCTAAACCGCTGAGTCTATACATCACACAGACACCCAGCACTTCGAAATATGCAGCCCAATGTGAATCCACTGCTGGATAGACACATCCCCATCCCGTCTTCATCATGCGGCGCTTTTGGTCATACTTCACCACGCTGGTTATTGCGAATTGGCGAAGATGGGCGTCTCGGTGGGAGACGAACGGTTAGGCAGGATTCCCCTCGCCAGTAATGTGAGCCGTGGTAGGGAATCGAAGAAATATTAATAATAATAATAATTGCACTTCTAGAGCGCTTTCACCCGGGGGTCACAAAGCGCTGCACAGAACTGTGGAAAGAACAGCACGTCAGAAACCACAACAACGACGACGACGACGAGATATTAACGACAAACCAACAACAATAACACTTCTGATGCGGAGATCTTAGCATGCGTGCGCGTTAACCACGGCGCCACCGCTCCAGTGCACTATAAAATCAATATAACATTAAGCAGAAATGCCGGTACGAATTTTGGCGAATCCTTACGCACACGCGATTATGTCTGATGATTATAAAATCTGAACCGTTCTGCCCAATGTCACTTTTGCAATAATCGTGTTACTACTAGGGGAGGGGTGCAGCATTATATCCCTCAAACGTGTTGAACGGGGCCTTTATTCAATCAGGCGTTGCTCGTGTGTCGTGCCGGCCTTCATAGGCGCGACTCGCTTAGCAGCACTTGACCCTACAGTCGGTTGAGGCTATACGGGGAGCCTTTGTCTTTCTAAGCATGCACACAATTGCATCCACGAGTCGCGATGCAATGCATTGTGGGTTACCGCTCTACGGCCACACGCAGGTACGCATCGCCCTTGTTGGGCCATTCGGGCTGTTCGCGAGCTCCTGTTACAATTGGAACGGCACACGAGCGGGATGGTGTGGCAGGAACGCCACGCCTGACCGCTCTCGTCTCCTCGAAGATGGATAGCGCAACGCACCGGGTGCCAACACTCGCACGCAATGCAACCGCCTCATTGAGCGTCAACACGGCGCTTCTTGCAATGTTTGCGAGCGCCCGTTAAGGTCTGTAGAGCGCGCGACGGCGTGTGGAGTCTTTGTCTCTCCCGCGAATGGACAAAATCTGAAGTCGAGATGTCAGTGAGTCACGAGCAACATCACGTCGACAGCCGACATTCACCAAGACACCACACCCAACATCCTAGACTCACACCCAAACACCACACCCTGCACTCACCCACCCACCACACCATGTACTCACCGCATACCCTACTCACCCACACACTACACCATATACTCAATTACACCCCACACCCTGCACTCACCCACACCTCTACACTCACCTAGACACCCTGTACTCACCGCATACCCTGCACTCCCCCCCACTCCACACCTTGCACTCACCCACACCCCTGTACACACCCCACACTCTGCACTCATCCACACACCACGCCTTACATCCTACACGCACACCCACACCCACATCCTGCACACATGCACGCACCACACTGAAACCCACCCACCACACCCTGCACTCACCCACTCCCCCTGCAACAACCGCCATTCGCCATTAAGTGGCAGTGACGTCACCACGGCACCTGTTCCAGGCCATATGCGCTGAGGCCACATGAAGTGTTGAAGGATCGCCGACAAGAGGTGCATGGACAGACCCAGGTGTTATGGGTTGCCTGACTTAGATGACTGGCAGGTGCACCCTACTCTGCCAACTTACTGTTTTTTACCCGCCCTACGTTCCGCTCATTGTTGTGAGCGTCGCTCCTCCACCCTCCGTTGTTGGAGAACGACGGCCTCCAACTGCCCCGTTATATCCGTCACCATCCCCCTCCACAGAAGTCGATCTTGACACCGCTGGTACCAGTTTTCTTCAGCAAGTCCACTCAGCTCCAGGTCATCCTGTACCACATCAGGCCACGCCCTGCACTCACCCATGCATCCCTCCACAATGTTTAGGAGCGTTTATTGTGGCGAGGAGAAGGGGGTCACGTGGTCGTCATCACCATCATTACTGCTCACATAACAGCTGCACTGTTAAGCGCGTGCTACAAGCGTGAGGGTGTCCATCAGGTGAGGAGGTGAGGTATGGTTACGTGAGATTTAAGTGTGTCGTATGTATTCTAAGAGTGCATTTGTCTGTCTGAGGTGTGTGAGGTTGCAGTGTCTATTGCAGGGTTCCTCAAACTACGGCCCACGGGCCACATGCGGCCCGCTGAGGACATATATGTGGCCCGCGGCCCCGCTCCAACCACACATGGGGTGATCATCCAAAACAGCGCCGCCGGCGCCGGGAAG
>JAZEWT010000026.1:5988368-5998706 GCA_036362905.1 Mordacia mordax
GGGGGGGGGGAGTGCTTCCAAATCAGATCTACACGCATGGGGCAGTCCATTATGGGAGGGGGTCTTCAAATCCAATAAACATGGTTGGAGCAGTCCTTTGCGGAGGGGCCCTCCAAATCCAATCAAGGTTATTAGAACGCTCGGATAAATCCCACTCCGAAACCACAAGCAGCTAATCCCAAGTCTGTTACCTGTCCGCTTGGTTTTGTGAACACTTGCTATATCGATAAGGCTTCAAATACAAAAAACAGCGTCACGCATGCTATGTTCTGCTGCTTCAGGGTGGGTGCAGTCCGCAGCAACGGGGATACTCGCTTCTGGAAAAGAAAACGTGCCGTACGCTGATCTGGGGCAACCACAGGTTCGCAAAGTTCAGTCAGTTCACCCCTCCCATTCACTTGTAAACTGGGAAGCGGGCATTCACACGCAGCTGTGGATTCGTTGATTCGAGGTAAGGAGGCATCTAATTGTGCAGTCGCTCATCCCTCGTCAAAACTCTCAACGAGGTGGCCAGGTGTTTCAAAGAGCTCAAACCATCCCGGAGCACAGAGCTGGCACCACCAACATCCTAGGTCCAAATCAATGTTACAGCCACTCGGCAAATTAAGCCTGGTCCTCAAGCGTAGCGAGTTGATGGCTTCAGCCCGGTTACAATGACCGCACACACAAAAAAAAAACATTTAATTTGCACGTTTTACTTAGCGCGATATATTTCCAAATGACTAATACAAAAAAAACTGCCATGACACGAACACCTCTACAGCAGTGCATGTGGGAAAGTGCAGTGCCCCAGGTGTGGATTGGGAGGGAATTTTGAAGCGATCTCTAAAAATATTTCAGAAAAATTCAAGTGACGTCATGCTCCAAAGGCCGTTGCCCGCGTAGTGACGTTTACCCTGACTTCTGCGTGCATATTGCAAAACGGAAAAAAAAAATTTTAACCTCGTGACAAGATGCCAATACCACAGATGGATATTAACTGTTGGGCCAGGGCAGGGCAGGGTGAAAAAAAAAACCTACACATTTTTGCAATCTTGTCAATGTGAAATTTGTGCCACCGAACCGCAGGGCCACAAGTGGAGACGCACGCCACCTCAACTGCTCGCTTGGAGTGGTGACGAAGCTTTTGGCTCGGCCGCTCGAACGGCCACGGCGCGAGCGGCCGAGCGGTTGAACAACCAAATCGACGAATGCCATGACGTCTGGTCACGCGATGAGACCGCCCTGCGGTGCCGCGGCGAGTGGCGCGATTCCCTTGAAGACGCAGAGTCCGTGCTGGGGGGGATCCTCGCGCAGTGGCGCTGGTGTGGGCCCGGAGCGCAAAGCGGGCGGACGGGTGCGGGCTCTGTTAATTCGAAACTAAAGTTCCGCCGTTGAATAAAAATGCGCACCGGCAGAATGAGACTGTAGTGTGTAGCTAATACTGCAGCGCCAGCATCCTGACCAGCAATAACCGCAAAAAAAAAGTGATAATAAAAATCTAAACAATACAGAATTAATCGAAGTTTGTAAAGTTATGAAAGATAGTAATGCAGGCATTGACGACTCAAGATTTATGTTGGTGAAACGTGGGGCAATGTTGCCGTTTTGCCAGTGGGAGAGTGGACTCGTTGAAACGGAGAATGTTGACTTGATTGGTGCTATCAGAAAGAGTCCGGCCAGTGTCTGCATGATGACCGGCACATGGTTAAGAAGGCCTTTGTCATCCGTGACACTGTAGAGATCTGTACTCGGAATCAGCTACAACTCGGTGAATGACGACCTCAAGCAGAGAGAAGTGAACGGGACTTCCCCGGGAACTGCAAGAGGAGGGGAAGGCAAACTGATTGCACAAAGTTCAAAAGAAATGAAACATAAATAACAATAACCAATAATAAAATTTCATGAAACAAATTTTCAACACAAAAAAAACACACGGATGGCGGAGAGAGAGACGTCTGCAGGAATCAATACAGGTGACACACCTACGCACATTTTAAATCCCGATGGCAATTTCATTGTAAAAGGGGCTCGTATTTCAATTCCAAGCACCTCCTTTAACTCTAGAAGGCCTTGGCTTTTGCCAGTGTAAACCGCAACTTGCTCGAGAACGTGGTTCGGAGGCGGTCAGATTGAACAGCGGACATGGGCGGTGACAGTTCTGAACTTGGTTGCATTTTTTTTCTTCCATAAACGCAGCGCTTGCTTCCGACGATGCTGTAATTAAATGGGCACAGCACGGCGGCACTTGATGCCCGCCGAGTCAACGCCACCTCTTCCGTCGTCTAGTCGTGAAGCTCACGGACTTAATGACCGAGGCAGGCAGTAGTCCCGCTTGTAGGATTTTTTGAACGGCAGGACGCTGCCACCCACCTCCGCCGCCGTGCACCCCACAGGCCCACGGCAGACCCACGATGTAGTTGAGGGCAAACCTTGCCACCCACCCTTGCTTCCTGCCGCCAACACGAGAGAACGCTAAGCCCCATTTGCTCCGGCTCCAAGGTTCTGGCTGAGAATCTGTGCGTGACGCGAAGAGTCCTGAAACCAGAGCGACGGGCGTGATGAGAGGGCAGTGCCGATCAAAGCCTGGCCCAACTATGAAGCGGCAACGATTACATGTTTTTGATCAGAGAGAGGAGAAATTTTTTTTAAACAAAGTTAACAATGTAACGTAAACTGAAGTAGAAATACGTCCTATTGGAATATCAACCCCGGGTTTTGTAAAGTCCGCTCACATCAAATGCCTTTATATATAATATACACATATATAATACGATAGTAACAATTTCTCCCCATTTCAAAGAACCGTCGAATGATTCCAGAGCGATGGTAATCCGACGCAGCAGAAAGGGTTAAACATAAAGAGATTTCAAAGGGGGTCCAGAACGGAAATAAAAAAAAAAGACACGTACATTGTTTAGTTTTCTGCGGTACTTGTTACGCTTTTCGGAGAATCGTTGATTAAAAATACACTTAACACACCTGCACCCCCCGCAACTCGCGGTAAAATGCGGCAGCCCAACGACAGTTCTCAACCCGGATGTCAAACCAATGTTTTTGCAGCACCTGTAGCAAGAATTATTAACATTAGTGTTTTAGTGTTTTCATACCGTGGTATTTTTTTTTCTTTTCAGCTTGGAATAAGTTTGGTTTTTTTTTCCCCCCGTGCTTTTGGAGATGCGATGATTCGATCCTGGGTCCGGCTCCCGTAAATTTGCTTCATCGCTTACGACACAAGCGTGAAAGCGCAGAGCCCCGGCGACAAAGTTTTCCGTAATTTTTTTTTTGTATCCCTGCTTTTGCGGCTACGTTTCGTTTCGGTTCCTTTCGTTCGACTTTATCTCGCTCTCTCTCTCTCGTTTTCCTACCGTTTGCGCCTCATTATGTACACGACGATAAACTACACCGCGGTCAGGAGGAACGGGAGAAAAAAAATAAACAAAAGTAACAAAATTTACGATAAGCTTTCAGTCAACGGAACGAGCGACCCGGCTCAACCTGTGGGGGGGGGGGCACGAGCGGACGACCCAGCGCGTACGCGTGCGCGCATGCACACGTGGCCCCTTCACATGATGTCCAGATTAAAGTCGTCAGGGTTCCCCATGGCCATGCGGAACGACTGCCGGCTTCCCATCAGCTCGGGCGGCACCGAGCTCAGGTCCCTCACGGGCGGGCCCCCAGGGGGGCCCATGAGGGGCGGCGCGATTGACGACGACGTCGGCAGCGCTGCTTGTGGCGGCGGGGGCGACGCGGGCACGATCGTTCCGGGCGGGAGGTGCCCCACTCCCATCATGGCCACCGAGTACGGCGGGGGCATGACGCCCGGCGTTGCACCGCCGACGGACGAGGAGGAAGACGGCGGCGCGCCCCCCGACACGAGGGCCGCCGGCGGCACCCCGGGCGCGCCGTACGAGTAGTGGCTGCGCGGCAGGCTGTGGTGCGACGCGCTGACGTGGCTGCGGTGCGAGCGCTCGCTGGGCGCGCGCCGCACGCTGCCCGTGCGCGTCGTGTGGTCCGACTCGCTGCCGCTGCCACCGGACTTGGAGTCGGCGCCGCCGCCCCCGCTGCTGCCGCCCCCACCCCCTCCGCCGCCGCCGCCGCCGCTCCCGCCGCCACCGCCTTGGCCCTTGCTGTCCTTCTCCTTGACGGAGCCGCGACGCTCAGCGCCGCCGCTCCGGTTCGAGCCACTGCTCCGGCTCCCTGCGGTCAGAACAGGGACAATGAGCGCGTCGAGCTACATCGGGTCGCGGCGGCGATGCACGAACGGCGAGAATGAGAATTCACCGTTCCCACTTCGGAAAATAATCATCAAACGTTGGTCACGGCCGACACAGCGGCGCATGGCGAGCAGTGCGGTCACTACCGCACAGCAGTACGCACCCTCGCTGTGCTGGCTGCCAGCGCTGCCGCTGCCCTGCTCCGGGAAGCCAGGGGGAAGCGGGCCGTACGGGTGCGGCGGGTACGGCGGGTAGGGGAACGCCGTCTGCAGAGGCCAGGGGGCGGCACCCGGGTGGGGCAGCGGCGCCAACGTGTCCTGGTCGGAGGCGCCGCTCGAGCCATCGTGGTCGTGGATCGACAGGTTCGCCATGTCTGTGGGGCGATGCAGGCGACAGGAGCAGGTGGCGATCGTTTCAAATTGCTGGTGCATTCAGTATGAGTCGTCATTACAGCAGAAGCCTATCACTAAGGCGCTGTTTCACAGACAGGTATAGCCTGCCGTAGCAGTACAGCAAGGCGTGATGTTGCGATGCAGCTCTAACCAATTGGACAACTTGAGAGCGATTTTTAAAGACGCAAGCACGTGCGGTTGTCGGGCAGCGTGCAACGGTGAGCTGGACTGTCCACGAGGGCGCGTGCGTGTAAATCTGCACGTTTGTGGCACATCTGCCAGTCGACTCGAGAAGTCATCTCCCAAACGGATCTGTCCCGTGACCTCCCGAGCTTTCGACACCTCATGTGTTGTCCTCAAAGTACAACCGGTTCAGCACGAGCGCCGTGGACACGTCTCGCCGTCGCTTGGCGGTGAATGGCAGCCTCTCTTATCGTACGCTTAACGGCCCTCGTCCATGCACGCGCGCGTCCCTCTGTGGGTCGTTTGCGCACGGCCGCATGTCCGTTGAAGAATTATTTTTATCGCTTTACTTTATGTCCTTCTATAATTTGCTGCCACCGTTTGACTTTCAGTTGAACTGTCCTGATGTTGTTGCTGACATGCCCTTATCTCCACAGCTCAGATTTGTAACCCCCAAAAAAACACACAATTGTTGCTGTAGCGGACATGCAATTCTCTCCGCAGCGCTTTGCGACCCTCGGGTGAAAAGAGCTCTTATTAAGTGCGACTGTTGTCATCACTGCGCTCGTGTGCGCCCACGCACTGCCGCAGAGGTCGCCGAAGATGTAGTAGCACTGCTCGGAGAAGGTGATCTTGTTGACCGTGTGGCGGATGAGGCCGGCCTTGAGCAGGTTGCAGGCATACTTGCGCGCATCCCGTCGGTCTTGAAAGCCCTCGAGGTGATTGAAGAGCCAGTCCACCAGGTCCGAACCTGAGCAAGGTGGTGGCGCACGCGGGTTTTTACGTGCGCGGCGGGGCGTCGGGTCAAAATGGGACGCACAGCAGACGAGCGCACAGACCCGCTTCAACGGACAGCCTCCTTGCCCGGCGATAGGCGTCGACAAAACGGCGCGCAGCATCGTGGCCATGTGATTATTACACGGTTCATGACAAAGATTGATCAATGCGAATCAACACTCGCACTCGCGAGGTTACTTATTTGCTGTGTACCAGACGGGAAAGCTACTACGCAGCTGAGCAATATCGACGCCGAGTTAAGCTTTGGGCAAGCTGAACTTCGAAAGATTTTCTAAAAACGTGGTTCCTCTTGCACGTAAAAACACATTTCTGCGATTCGTGCCCGCGAATTAGAGCGTAAGTGGGCGGTGAGAAGCACTGACACGCGCGTACACCCACCATCTGCGCCCATTCCTGCGATCGTTCGTTCGTGTGCGCAAACCGCACCGACTGCCTAACACAAAGCGCTGCCTGGCCTAATAGGCAGGTGCGGCCCAGCCTGTTTACTAATTCATCGGTTGATTCATCCCCTCGGGGAAACGTCTGCGGCGACGGTCGTGGCGCACCGATGAAGGCGTTGGGAATGGTGATCTTGAGCCACATGCGGTCTCGGACTTCCAGGCCCGATTCCGGAGACGCCATCGCCTTCACCACCGTGGCCATGTCACTGTGTATGGAGAGGTGCAGCTCATCGAACCCTGCAACGGGAGCGAGCACGAGGGGTAAGAGGTAGTGGGAAGGAGAGAGGGCGGGAGAGATGGTGGGAGTGGGGGATGGGAGGGAAAGAGAGCGGGAGGGATGGGGGAGGAACGCAGAGAGAGCGGCCTCAGCAAGATCTAGAAATCACCACCCGCTGTGATTACACAGATGTGTGTTTGTGATGATGCATTTATTCAATGACGAAATTAGATTTTCGCAATCAAGGCACGTGCATCAAACCAGGATGCATGCGTGGGTACTAAGGTTTGTGGGCGATATCTTTACATTTCCCATGCAGCCAGTGGAGGCCATGCTATTTAATCGCGAACACCGTGGATTGATTAAGGGCTTTCACAACTCTGCTTGGCAGTCAAAAAGTTAAGAGTTAAAGAGTGAAATAAACTCCCCACATCTACCCCCCCCCACAACATGAGGCCAAATTTTCCCCCCAACCTCCCCTGTGCCAATATGCGAGACCAGCCACGGATGCGCGAGCGTGTGAGCGAGTGCATGCATGTCTTCATGAGCATGTGTGTACAGGGGTGCGCGAGTGCACGCACGAGTACAGACATGAGTACATGCCTTAGTGTATGTCAATTAGTGCGTGCGCAAACGTGTGAGCGCGTATGCCGAAGTCAATGCTTATGTGCGTGCGTAAGGGGTGTGCACGTGTGTACACGTTGGTACATGCGTCTGTGCATGTTAATCCACTTGTGTGTGCACCGGTGCCTGGCCGCGCCCGTGCGTGTTGGCGTGAGTGTGCGTTGGAGTGCGTGCGCTCCCTCACTCTCAGACTCAGGCACGGAGCTGGAGATGGACGAGGAGGTGGAGGTGAGGGCACTCATCGAGTGCGTCATCCCGTAGGGGTAGGCGCCCGTCATCGCCGCCGTGTGCGACACCCATGCCGCGGGGTCGATGGGCCGCACCGGCTCGCCTGGCTCGACGCCGACGCCGCGGCAACCGCACCGCAACAACAACAACAACCACCACCACCACCACCACCACCGCCGCGGCAACAGCCACCGCAAGCACACAGCAGCGGAAACCACCGCCAACCGCACAGGCACGACAACCACCACGACAAAAAAAACATCGCATTCACAGACGCAACACCATAACCACCACCGCGAACACAACCACCACCGCCAATACAACCACCGACACAACAAGGGAGGGTGTAGACAACCACCGTTAAGTCACGCTTAGTCAAATTTAAACAAGGAGACAGGTGTCAGCTGAGCTCGCTTCACCGGGTTCGTAAAGCAGCGCGCTGATCACAACACCATTGAGGCCCCCGCGCATCCACTCGAAATCGATGTTCATGAGACTTGAATTTGGCTACGTAATTTAGATTATGAGCATCCAGTAAAAGAAACACAGATATGAACCATGCTGGTTGAGCATACACTTAGATCCCGCATCTATAGCTTGTAAGCTCACTGGGCACCTTCTGCTGTAATAATAAACATCTACCTACCGATCTAGATATATTAAATATCCGTCTACATTGAGAGATGCTTATTATTACAACAGAAAGTACCCAGTGAGTTTGCAAGCCCTAGATGTGGGATTCCTGCGACATAATAAACGTCCAAACTGACTTAACAAATCATAAAACCCAACGGCAAATAAACTTAGTTATAGCAAGAATGTGCATCAATGAAAGTCTAACCGTAACCATAAACATAAACAGTAACACGCAAGATTGCAAAGTTAAACAAACTCACAGCACCAACATGTACAAAGATGAAACCCCAATCATAATAATAATAATTGCATTTATAGAGCGCTTTTCACCCGAGGATCACAAAGCACTGCACAGAGCTGCGGGGAGAACGGCATTTCAACGAAAACGACATCAGGCAGTAAGCATGAAGTAGGCCGACACTGCTGCACCCAGGCTATGCGCTCGAGAACCTCACGGGCAGAGGAGGTGGAGAGAGCCGAGGGGTCAGGTATCCGGCCCTGTGGCTGCAACAGATCAGCCACTACCATTGAGAGACTGAGATAAGAAGGGTTGCTTACTGCTCGCTTGTGAGGGTGGAGGGGAAAGCGGAGGAGGGGGGGGGAGGAGGAGATGCTTTACCTGGAGGAAACCTAGCGATGGAGGCTGCGCTACAGGCCGTTTCGGGATTTCATCTGAATCTCACACAAGGTCGTGGCGCGAGTGCTCTGCTCGTTGACACGACAAGAGTTCGCGTGGGGTGGGAGGGCGGGGAGGCGGCGGGGAAACGGGGAGGGTCCGGCGGCGCACACACTCACTGCGTGGGATGGTGAAGTATCCGCGCGGCGTGGGGTCCCAGCACTTGGCCACGGTCAGAGTGATGGGTCTGTTCGAAGCGGCATGGGAAAAACACTAAGAGCCCCTCATATAACCTTAAACAGAATGTTGTGGTGATAACTGTAAGCTCTTGCGAAGGCCGACACGACACATAAGGGGGTGAATGGTAATTGCTGAGCCTGAAACAGCACTTTGTGACCCTCGGGTGAAAGGCGCTCTATAAATGCAATTATTAAGGCTGAGTAAGTAAGGGCAGCCCAGGAATGCTTAAAATATTTGCCGCTCTTACTGGAAAACAAACTTGGCTTGCAGATTTAACCAAGGTTACACTTGGGTTAATGTAGTCAACACGTGTATTGTCGAGGCAGGAATACACACACACTTGCCAATTGCTCTGTCACTTTGAATTGTTTTCATATGAACTGTTTTTATATTTATATATTATTTTTATTGTTGCTTCTTTTTAATGTGTTTTTAATTGTGTACTCTGTTCGGTGTCCTTGAGTGCCAAGAAGGGCGCCTTTAAATAAAATGTATTATTATTACTATAAATCAGACATCACTTAATAATAATAATAATTGCATTCACATAGCGCTTTTCACCCGACGGTCACAAAACGCTGCACAGAGCTGCGGAGAGAACGGCACGTCAACAAAGACATTAGAACGTTGCAGAAACATACGAACGTGTACTTAAACGAAATGACAAACTCGAATCATGACAAGTCATGAGATCACAGGGTTGGATGGGATGGTTGCGGCATCATGTGCTTGGTAAATCAGAATAATTTCCCCAGCTGTGACCGATCAAATAGGCACAGTTCAAGACATCTCGAGGACGCGTGGAAGAGAAGGCTTTGACGTGTCACGTGCCAGCGACACTCAGCGCTAAGACAAAGCCGCGCGGTCACATATCCGGGTTCATCCGCGCGGACCGTGAACCCCGCGACCCCACGTGCCAACCAGGTATGTGCACAGGCTCCCATATGGAAATAAATAATCCCAGGCGTGCGTGCGCGCGCGCTAATACGCGTGTGCGTGCGAACGTGCGATTATCTCCATTTGTGGACGTCACAAGCAGGTGACCTGCACCCACAATCTCGGCAGCGCTCACATACCCACTGTGACAAAAGGTTTGGTTTTCCCTTCATCGTTGTGCAATTAACGCCAAAATGTGGAGAACACGATGTCAGTTCAAGTGTACGGGAAGACGTAAAAACAATGCTTCTCAGCATTCACAGTGTATTTTAAGGGGGTTATCTGAACCACCTGTGCCCTTCATAAACTAATCTCGTCAAGGTGGTGACCAAAGAGAGAATGTTTGGCATGCAAAGATCCCTCGTTCAAACCCGGTTCCGAGTTCCATCGTACGTGCAGCGAATGATGAGGGTGAGAAGGGATTTTTTTTTATTGATGTACATTTCACATATAATGCTTCCCCGCGAACCTCGCAAATAACGAGAGATGCAGAGGTGCCCCCGCTATGGCAAAATAAGAATTCTCGAACCGAATCGCGATTTTGAACCGCCACACAGTGAAGGGCAAGGGGCCAAAATATTTCTGGATACAAACATCACCAAATACACGCTGTGCGCATCTCAGTCGGAGAGCTGCCTCCCAGCTCCCATGAGAAGGGTGGAGCTCGGTTCGCAGGGGATTGACCCTTACACATCCTGGGGGTTATACGCGGCTTACGTGGAATTTACACGATTTTCGTCTTAAGAGCGGAGGTGACAGGCGGTTGTTGGTGATTTGCGGGAAGGTGGTGAAGTGTGGGGGAGGTGAGACGTGGTGAGGTGAGGTGGGGGGG
>JAZEWT010000026.1:6020697-6033331 GCA_036362905.1 Mordacia mordax
GCACAGAAGGATGGGAAATCCTGAGCAATCTGTAAATAGTTACAGATTAGAATGATATTTTCAAGAGTTGCCTTTTACGCAAACTCTTAACACATGATGAGCCCTGAAATCTGAAACGTCACACTTCCATACACATACTGAGAGGCACTCAACTCTGCATGGAAGTTCGGTGCAACAAAATCGATTGCTGTACTGTACTGTGCTCAAACTTCTATGCTCGCCACTCTCACCAACCCCCAGTGACTCGTAATGATGTAGGTGACTCGTCAAAGCACGCTCATGGCCTATACGGTGTGGCTCTCATCCAGTGGATTGACGCAAGGGATGGACGAATACACTACATGAGGTGAGGGGGGGGGGCACGGGGGCGAATCATGGGACCGAGCCACGCTCCACACGCCTCCTACAAAAGCGACCGAGACTGGCATAGCCCAACCAAAGGCAGTGCTTCTTCTCTACTGCCATCCCCTCGACTCGCCCACCCGAACCTCTCTCCGCCCCGCTCTCCCACTCACAGCTGAATCAACAATGCCGGGACACAAAACACAAGCTCGGCCAATAGTTTTGGAATTTCCAGGGCACCGCTCGGAGTAGCTATCACGGCCCGCTTGCTATCACGGGCCCCCCCCCCCCAGCACTGCGCGACGACGTTCCAATGCGGCCGAGGACAGGAATAACAGAGACGGGAGCGCAGACGAAATCTACGCGGAACGCGCTCAGACGGCATAACGCAATGTGGCACGTTCGCTCGCTATTTTTTGTTGTTTCTGCGTCCGCAAGCCATGCGCGGGGGCCCTGGTTTCAGAAGACTCCCTCCCGAGTGCGCGCGTCTCGGTTCCGTACTCGAGGATTGCAGGGCGCCAGCGTGATGTGTGCCGCCTTGCCACGCGCGATTTGCCGAGCCCCACGGGGTTCATCATTTTTGTCCTCTGCCGTGTGAAATCTTTTGCTTAGGTTTGTAAAATGTTGAAAAGCGCCTGTGGCTTGTGCCGAGAATGAGCGCAGAGTACATCTCAAATATACTGTCTTTACTCTATACACGTGCATTACATAGAGAGGTAAGTACAGTATGTAATACAGTACATGCAGTACACACAGGAGGCAAAATAGGTTTTAAATAACGTGCGCGCTAAGGAAAATGAATTAAAATCTAGCGTTTACAATTTGCGCAACAAATATATGAGGTGATTCTAGACATGTATTATTAATGATTAATTCATAATTCAGCAGTGGAATAATCACGGCTGATAACGATGATTAACAAGCGGTGAACATCAATGTACTCGTCATGAGAAAATTAATATCTAACATTTGTACGGTAATGTTGCTGCAAAGACCAGCGTATTAGCATTTTGCATCCACATACCTCATTAGACACCAGTCCATCAGTGTAATGTATTAGATCCTGTAATTGGACTGTGTCAATCAATACTCCGTCTGAAGAACTCATCACAGGCTGGCTTGCTTGTCTCATCTCATCTCATTGTCAAAAGCCACTTAGTCCTGTACAGGGTGGCGGTAAGCCGTAGCCTATCCCTGCATACACAGGGCGCAAGGAAGGGATATACCCGCGATGGGACGCCAGTCCATCAGCGGGCACTGCGGGCAATTTAGTCTGCAAGCCAATTAACCTATGCAGCAGCATGTTTTTTTGGACTGTGGGAGGAAAACGGAGTGCCCGGCGAAAACCCACGCGGACACGGGGAGAGAACATGCGAACGCCACACAGAAAGGTACCCGCGCCGAGAGAATCGAACCCGGGGCCTTCTTGCTGTGAGGCGACAGCGCTACCCACTGGGCCACCGTGCTGCTTGCTTGTCTGTGCAGTGTATAATCGGCATGGTGGCACAGTGAGTAGCGTTGCTGCCTCACAGCAAGGCTCTGGGTTCGATTTCCAACTTGGTTACCTTTCTCTGCAGCGTTCGCATGTTTACCCCGTGTCCGCGTGGGTTTTCGCTGGGTTCTCCGGTTTCCTCCCACAGTTCAAAAACATGCTGCCGAGGTCAAATAATACCCTGACAGAAATTGCCTCCGGTGGTCTGAGATGTTGTAATTTGCTTACCCCTCCCCACTGGATATTTTTTTTTAAAATAGCTACATAGCTCAAAAGTTCCTTCTAGCTTTTAATAAAAAATACTGAAATCTAATGTGTGCTTTTAAAATAATTACATTCCAAAATATATCACTGTCTTATCGTGAAACAATTAAAATTTGGATTCGGAATTCTGAGAGTAAACAGTGCACCACTTTGTGTCAGTGAGAGACTCTGGAGGATAGCATCCCTGAAAAACTTCTGCGAATCACTTCAGGGGACCCCCTGTATCTATAGCCGCAGCACACTTTTCACATGCTTTGCAAACAGGGTTCGTCGCATATCAATTAAACCACATTTTGAATATCTCCATTGAAGACCACATAATACTAATAGTTGAATTGCTGGTGCGCTTTTCACCCGAGGGTCACAAGGCGCTGTACTGAGATGTGGAGAGAACAGCGTGTCAACAACATCAGAGCAGATCAATGAAAAGTAAAAGAATGGCCATAAATCAGTGAAGGAAGTAAAATAGTGACAAGCCTGCCAGCCTCGTCTCAAGACCTTGTCTGTCAGATTGGTCATCTGTCATTCGCACAGCTGAGGATGGATTAGTGCAGAAGGTGCAAATGACGGACTCAAAAGAATAATAACCCAACACCCAAATCAGCACTTACGTGTGAAATCACATGCAAATTCAAAATAGATTATACTTTGCTTAGCTCCCATCTACTGCATATATACAGCTCGTAACCAAATTATCTGGAATGTCATCGCTCTAGTCAGATAGCAGAAGCTAAGCGGGCTTAAGCCTGGATAGTGCTATGATAGGCAATCACCATGGACAAGACTGATATTGTGGGCTGCTGCACGACTGCATTGTCGGTGGAGAGCCACCGAGTAAAATCTATTTTAGTATCACGCACCAACGTCAAAGCTTCCCACATTTGCCACCTCTCACAGTGGCTAGCGTGAAGTACGGTCAAAGAGCCCCCCTTGGTGGGCACGGTGTAGAGGGGCCCTCACCGAGCAGCAGATTGACAAACGGGGCTCTGCACGCGTGCAATACGTGAGACTGCACGCGGGCGTTGAATTCCTGATCGGGGGTGATCGAAAGAACTGTTAAGAACGTCCACTGAAATTAAAACAAACAAAATTACAAAAGCCGGCAGAGCGGCCTCTCGTCCCCACCTGTTCCCTCACGTCACTAACTCACTTGGGCCTGAACAGAAAAATTAACCTCCGACTTAATTTAAACATCCCCAGCCAGCAGAACGGAAAGAAGGGGGGGGGAGGAGGGATGGAGTGGAAGCTCCCTGGGGGAGGGGGGTGGAAGTGAGGGGAAGCTTGCCAACAGATGGGGGGGGTGGAGGCTTCCTCCCGTGAACACTTGTCCCACAGCCCAGCGATTCGACTATTTAAGTACTCAATTAATCTACTGATTAACGGTTCGATGACAATTCGCCGCAGGTCGGTTAGGAGACGGATTGTGTTCAACGGTGAGAAAGCGATTGCAAGGACTGGGGAGGCTGAGACAATGCCTCGCAAAAGCCCTGCTCCTCCTTCCCGGCTCTCTGTACAAAGATACAGAGACATGGCTGTTTAGAGTCAAGTCTGAGGATCATTATAAGTTAGCGAGATCTCTATAATTGGGTCACCTGGTGACTCATTAATTCCCAGACCTGATTACAACGTTTCTGGCCCCAACAGCAGCCGCGTTCTCCGAGCTACTGTCCTTTGCATAGCCTATGCCAAATTATATACACATTTTTCAATAATATTGGAGGTGGTCGTTATGCTGGCTCCTTTAAAAATGGCTGTGGCCCCTACATTCTTCCTCACACAGGTGGGAAACCTTCTGTGATCCAAGTCCAATGCAATGTGACCAATACCAACAATGTCTCCAAGCAGGGCCCATCACCACAAGCCTCCGATGGATCGTCACCATATCATGGTGGAGTGGTCTGCGTGTTCCAATAATATCCCCGGAGCTATGCTGTGTCACCCGCCGTCTAGGCCTTCTGGAAGGATCTCCCTTTCTGAACAGGTCTAGGGGGAGATTCCAGACAAATAGCGATCTGAAGACCCTCCGACTAACTGAGAATGGCATCATGAAGGACATCGAGCAGTAAAGAAATTATGCTCCACAACTAGCCAACCATAAAATCATCACTTCTAGTTTCCTGAACACTCATAAACAGTCAAAAGCAATTTCTCTGGGACTGCGTTTGAATGTTTTCATTTGTACATAACGAGAGCGTGCACTGTAAACGTTGCATATGCACGGGAACTCACCCACGCCACGACGCGTCCGTTGAAACAGGGCAACTTGGCATTGTCGTCGGAGATCTCCTCTTTCACGACCCTGTAAAAACAAGGGGTGGCCCGGGGGAACACGATGCATAAGTGACATTTACAATCGGCGCTCCATGTAATTATTATTATTTATTACACTTGTGCAGTCGCGCCTTTCATCCAGAGGTCTCAAAGCCCTGCGGGAAAGAGAGGTGAGGGGTAAGCAACCGCCTTGATAGCCGGCACTCACCGACGAATGCTGCGTCCTATCGGACAATTCAAGAGACGAGTATTTTTTTTTATCACAATTTTTTTCAGATATTTTTTGCTCGCTGAACGTTTCCCAGGTCATCAATGAGACTCGGAGCCACAGCCATAACGAGAGCTATACTGGATGTGGCGGTGCGGGTGCGGGACCATGTTTCAGGTTAAACATAAATTTAAAGCCACGCGTACGAGTGAAAATCTGATAACGAAACAAGACTCAAACGCATGAGGATACGCAGAACTAAGTCGAACACCTAATATTATTTTTGATCAAATTGACATTACACACAGGAAATACAAGTCAGATTGCATGCTTTTGGACAAGCTGGACTCGATATGATGAATGGCAATCCACTGTGAGTGAAGAAATAAAGTTTTCCAATGATGCACATTACCAGTCATAATGCATGCACACATTGAAAACAACGAAAACACTATTTACACACATCTCGAGCGTCACGTACGGAGGGATGCACGGTTTTCATGCAGATGACGGAACACAGGGACGCATGCAAATGCAATTCAAACCGCCGTAGCAAACGCGCTCATTACCACACGGTTCAAGCCCCCAAACCAATTCTGGCTGGCGGGGGTGAGGATTTCTCAGCGCGACGGTATTTTTTGCACGATTGCGCTTCTCTGCCGCCACGTTTCGTGATTGACTGGTCCCTGTGAAGTGTGTGTCGCACTTGCTTGTACCCGACTGTGCTCGCGTCTTGTTGATCTCTGTCCTGCGGCCCCACACGGGATTACTGGCTCGTTCCACTCGAAATAAAACAAGCTCTCCTCTCTTCCAAGTGCCCGTCGTGTGCACATCTCTCTTCATGTACAACATCTTGGAGGTGCATTAGTATTGATGTGTTTCACACAAAAAAAACCTACGATTTTTTTTTTAGCTGCCGCTGTGTTTGCGATAACGTTGGCTCACTGTGCATTATAGTTTGTTTCGCAGGAACCTGTGCGTACCGCCGTCGTGCGTCTGACCCAGGTCTCCCTTGAGATTGCCACTCGACAGGCCCCGCTCCATCAATTTCTATCATCATCTTTGTTCCAAAAATCGTGGCCCACTGAACACCCCTCCAACTCTCCCCCGGATCTACCACTCTTCGTCGAGGTTCCAAGTTGTTCTCCAATTGCACTGCTTCATACATCGACTCGTCTTACTCAGTTTCTCTCTCCCTCGCCGCTTCCTTCTGAGAAAACTTACTCAATGCAGGTCCCCCATCTTGTCTCACGATGTGCCCAATGTATGACCGTTTATTCTTAACAATACCTTCCAGCAAGCATCTTATACTGTTTCATCGACCACCCATTCTTGCTCTCTGCACTCGTTGAGAATAGAGTAATGATGTAGGTTTTCACGGCTCGATACACGAGCATTGCTTCTCAAAACTGCCCGTTCAGGATAGCCATGACGAGCCTCAGAATGCCTGAGGATGCCTCCAATGTGTGAGGCAAAACATGGTGTGGGAGAGAGACGTGCTCAGTACAGCTATCCTGAAAGAAGAGCTTTGAAAAGCAATTCTTAATACCAGAGATGACAAATAAAACTCCGGTTTTCTTTCCAGCGTTCATCTCTGGTCTCCAATTTCGTTAAAACTACGTAACAACTGATCGACAGGCCCTTACCTGGTCTTAAATAAAACAACCCTACGCAGTACTGTACCACGAGGCTTGCCGACAGCGGCTTGCACATCGCCGTGGCCTCACACGACCTCGCGCCCTCTCCTCCCCTCCACCTGTCAGCCGCCACCGCCGCGAGTCTCCCACCTGTCATCGCAAGAGAGAGTGCGCGGGCGATCGCGGGCGAGTCGTCACCGCCCGCCATCGCCCACCGGCGGGTGGCGGCACGGCAAAGCCGGCGGCGGGGGGGGGGGTGGCACAAGCGACCTTCGTGGCATCGGCGTGTGGCAGCAACGAGAGGCGCGGCGCGGCGCGGCGGAGAGAAGAGGGGCGCACGCGTCGGGTTGCGCGTGCGGCTGTGAACTTGGATGGGGCGGGACGGACCCGAGGTCTGGAGGGAGCTCAAAAGGAAGGAAGCCGTCTGGGCTGCAAGCTCCAGGTCAATGTTTATGATCCCCAAGTGCTGGGCGCGGACTGGTTGGCTCACAGGCGAGCGTGCAGTCCACCCATGTGGAGGTGGAACGAGCGAAGGCCTACGCATCGTTAGCGCAGCCCGGAGGGAAGCAACCCCTTGATTTCGGTGCCATGCAGGTTTACACAGCAAAATAAAAACAGCATGTACACCATAACCATACAACAGTATTTCAAGAAACAAATGAATTTGTATAGTTGCGCTGCAAGCAGTGCAGTGTTGTGCGTAGTGGCAGACTATTTGTAGTTCGTATCTGTGTAGTGATGTAGGTTTTCACGGCTCGAAGCAGGATTGCTTAGAAAAGCTGGTATTTCAAGGAGAGCCACGACGATCACTCCTCCTCTCTCCTCCGCTCTCCTCCGCATTCGGAAGATGCCTCCAATGTGGGAGGCGAAAACGTCCGTGAAGGAGAGGAGGAGCGATCGACGCGGCTACCCCGAATAAACAACTTTTGCAAGCGCAAATTATCCGTATCCCTGTTGTGTAATCGGTGGACACGTGACTACTTACTACTAGTAGTCGACACATTCACCGCTATGGGTGGGAGAAAATAATCTATTTTCTCGATTAACATCGTGACACCGAATCACGATCGGGGCAAATCGTCACGTTTTCAGGACAGCATATCCATGCAATTGCTTGCTGTAGATAGCCAGCCTCTCAAGAGCATATTTGACCCACTGTACAATGCTGGCCAGAAGACTTACAAGGAAGAGGGTGCACCACACACAACCTACAGAACGACTAACTGCGGTGAACCTATTTGCACTGCTGGGTGGACAAAAGCAGAGGGGTAATTTAAGAAAACCCACGAGGCGGGAGTGTACAGACATAAGTGATGCGTGAAAACGTCATTGTCCCTCTGTTGAAACGAGCAATGCAGCAGCGCAAATGTCCACTGTTGACCCTGAACGGGCCGTGGAAATTCCACATTCCGATAGTGGAACCAGTCTGTTCCTAGGATGACCACTGTTGACTCCAGACAAAGGGGTTACTCGCGTACATCCTGTAGTCAGCGGAGAGCCACAACCCGATGCACACATGAATAAAAGCGAGAGGAGGATATATCAAGTCAAATCCGTTTCAGTGTTTGCCCCCACTTAAAACACATTTCGCCGTGGCTGTTGGCATGTTTGTTGTCAACCATTGTCATTACTCATAAGCAACTTGTGATTACAGCTTAACGACTCTTCCTCGGTCATCCTTTAACCAGAGGTTCTTATTGTACACACGTATCCGTGGGCAGCGCGGTGGCGCAGTGGTTAGCGCTGACGCCTCACAGCAAGAAGGTCCCGGGTTCGAGTCTCTCGGCTCCGGTGCCTTTCTGTGTGGAGTTTGCATGCTCTCCCCGTGTCCGCGTGGGTTTTCGCCGGGCACTCCGGTTTCCTCCCACAGTCCAAAAGCATGCTCCTGGATAGGTTGATTGGCTCGCAGACTAAAATTGTCCCGCACTGCCTGGCGATGGACCGGCGTCCCGTCGTCGGGTGTATTCCTGCCTTGCGCCCTGTGTTTCCGGGATAGGCTCCGGCTTCACCGTGACCCTATATAGGATTAAGCGGTTTCAGATAATGAGACGTATCCGTGGTAAAAATTCAGTAACCCGGAAGTGAAGGGAGGTTCTTGCTATTATCCACACTCGTGGTCGGGGCGTGTGTAATTGAAATGGCCACAAAACAGACCCACACATCGTGATGGATCAGAGGCGATGCACTATTTAAAAAAAAAACAAAGGTAAGTCTGCCAAACGCTGCCACGTAGAATCCAGGCCAATTACTGGAACAAACAAAAAAAAAGAAATAAAGTAGTGGTGCGCACCAATTAACTGTTGCACAGGTTTTTTTTGGGAAAGGCTCGTAAACCCCACTGATGAAAGTGAGCAGCGATAGATTGCGAGCTATGCCACGGGCATGGTCTAATTTACGACGACTGGATTCTCCTTGATCGTTTTTGGCCAATTAATTTATCAAATTAACTGGGGATTTATAACAATTTATGTGTGTTGTATGTAAATGTGCATATTTTATGCCGCCAAAGGCAACAGAGGACTGTGATTTAATCACCCTTGTGGTATGCACAATAATATCGCCATATATACGCTTGACTTTTATGACTCCGGCCTCGGGAAGAATGCACGCCTTGCCAGTGTGGACCCAAAAGCAAGTGTTCTGCACCTCGCTCGGTCTGTGTGTGCGTGCCGCTGGGAAGCCAACGCACTGGCGAGTGGTGGCGGGAGATGGCAGTGCGGAGAGTGAGTTCAGACACCAGCACCGCACGATCTGTGACCTGACAAGTACTGTCCGTTTCATTTCGAATGCAAAACGCTCGCAAGAAAAGTATCGGCCAAAGACTGCAAGACTAAACGCTCGTACAACATAGCATTTGGACGAGATAAGACTTGGGTGGACCCATTAATGACATTATCGCTGTGCTTGACTACTAAACGTAGCCCGGTATTGCACTGTCCAGTGTCATTTCTAGTCTGCTCACTCAGTTAGCCTCAATGTAACATTGGCATTTTGTCCGAGCACACAAATTATAAGCAATGCATTCTCGCACACGCGCTATTCAAAACACGCTGAGGGCGTCAGATGCTGTGTTAACCGAGATCATGTATAGTTACATTCTAAAGTACAGCGTGGCCAACTGAGTACCGACACTAAAGCATGCGCTCCGATGTGCTTTAGTGTTTGACACAGACAAATCGCGAGGAAGGAGAAAGGCTCGCAAGAGCAGTTAATGGCACTGAACCCCACTAGCCCCAAGGGTAACCTTAGGCTTGAAATTAACGTTCACCATTACTGCTGAACGTTAATATTAGCGCAGTATAAATGTCTGACTCAGAGCCACGTTTGGTTCAAGCCTCCCCGGCGGGTAGCACGATTTAAAAAAAAATAAAAACGGGACGGAGCTGTCAACAAATCATTAAGACGACGCTTCATCAAAATGTTGTTGCTGCGGATTTTCCGTTCTGGTGCCATGTTGCTGACATGCCCGTCTCGCCGCAGCTCTGTGAAGTGCTCTGTGGCCATCGGGTAGAAAGCGCTCTATAAATGCAACTATTATTATCAAATTGGAACAGATGGCAACCACCCGAGCAAATACACAAAAACGGTCCTTGCGAAAAACAAATGGCTCTGCTGCGGAGTTCATCAGAATGACAACTTTAAGCACAAACTTTTGCAAGGGGGGGTCATTTTCTTGGCGATACACTGTGTGGTTGGGGCTACGGCTTACAGTTTTGGCGAGATTTTGAATCAATTCGCAGTAATGGTCTCGTACAACTTTCTGGGTCATAGTTTTGCAAAACAATTGCGTCCAATCCGGCTGCAACAACTTGGCGGCAGTCTTAACTCCCATTGGGAAATCCAAGGCAGAATTTCGTTGGTTTCCATCGATCTCCTCCCTCCCTTTTTTCACCCGTAAAAAAATAAAACCCCGCATTGTACTTTTATACGAGAAATATGGATTTTAAAACGAAAACCCCGCACGATTACAACTACAATCAATTACAGGCACACGTGCCACGCCACTGCACACGTTGAGTTGTAAGGAGACATCATCTGCTGACGCATAAGCGTTTTTAAAAGATTAAGAAGAAATAGAAGAAAAAACGTTCGTGGTTCAGCTCTCATGGGGGGCATTGAAAGCTGTCGGGCTGACGGCAGAGAAAAATTCCAAAAGGCATTTTCCTCCATTTTCTACCACAGCCAAGTTGAACATTTGCAAGCAGCTTCCAACTCATCAGCCTGCAATCCCACAAACGTTTTGTGAGACTGCATTGTCTGGCCATTCCACAGAAATTGCATCACGCCTCCGTATGGCGTATATGAGTGCAAGCTGTCTCACAAATAGGTGTGCAGATCAACAACGGCAGTGCCGCGTGAGCTTCCCGGCAGTAATTTTACCCGAGTTCATTTCCGACGGAGACGCTAGGCATTGTTCCATCATTGCTGCTTAATGCAACATCCCCCACCAACCGATGTTAATAACAATAATTGCACTTATAGAGCGCTTTCACCCGACGGTCACAAAGCGCTGCACAGAACTGCGGAGAGAACGGCACGTCAACAACGACATTAGAACGGAAAAATCAGCAACAATAAAAAAAATGTTAATATATACGCCATTGCAGAACGTGTAAAATATGATCTGGCTTTGAACTAAAAATTTTAAATGCAAAGTGATCAGTGTTTATAATACATATATTGGGACACGGTTCATGTAACATTTATCATATAATACTTCATCATTCCGGACAAAGATGAAACTATCTGAAGGCAGATTCAAGCTGGTACGGAAACCCCACCTGCCAGGGAAATCCACACGGGCTGAATATACAATGATGGAAATGTAACAAGAGTATGTTCCAATGGCAAAGACCTGCATTCGGTTCTTTTAAAATGCTGGACATTGACATGTACATGCACTGATAGTACCGTCATCACGTATGCTGGAAGTTTCTGATGATTTCCTGCTCAATTAAATATATTTACATGCACAGGTATTATAATAGAATCACTGGTCGATTTGACATGCCAGCCTATTTCAACACAACCTCTTCTGATTTGACATTAAGATTGCTCGTGTGTACTTGAACAAGTCCCCTATATTTTCAAGCCAATCATTAACAATGACCTTAACCTATTCGTTGCTTGGAAACTGATATTCCAAGTGTTGTTTCAACGGGGCACAAATCTAATAACGATCACCGAGTGCTGAGTCTGGGCCTAAAAGGCAATATTTCAAAAATTAGATAATAACGCCCTTTACTTAACCCGGTAAGACGTCAATGAGCGTTTGGCATGCGGGAGGAAATCCGAGTGTCCAGCACAAACCATGCACAACGTAATAACGCCCTCGCCAAAGTTTGAGATTCGACTCGATGTCATCCGTCATACCCTGACCGCTGTGCAGAGGAAAAGTACAACACCAGGTATTATCACAGCCTCCCATTCAAGCACAAATACAGCTTCAACCATACTTGGCTATCGAGAGTTAACCGAATCGCAGGCAATCTCGATGATTCGTTCATTACTATCGGTTGACTGTCGATGTTTTCAAGATTATTCACCAAATGAAATAATGATTGCCAAAGTCATGGAACCGACAAGGGATTCCAATTCTTGATAACAAACCGACTCTCGTGGAAGAACATTCAAACTATTAATACACAGGTCAGTTGACTTGTGGCCCAGGTCCCATTGCGACTGTGATGAGCGGGCGCGAACCCACTCTTGGCTCAGGCCGTAGCGACGCGGGAGCCGATGATGACTCGCGATACTCCCAAACAGGGAAATGAGGAACATAAGTCTTGGTGTGGCGTGGGAAATGACACGCAGTCAGACCCCTCCTCCCCCCCCCCAGAAACTCGCACTGCAGACCAGGATCATGGAACAAAACTCGTGTGCAAGCGGTTAAGTTAGTTTGAATTCGAATATGCGAGCAAGAAAATGGAACCCATTGCCTGCAGAAGGGAGTGACACGGAATGAGAGATTGACTCGATGTATAAATAGCACACACATGACTCACCCAAAACACCTGATGATGCCTCCAACATGGGAGGTGAAACGTCGTGAAGGAGAATGGAGGAGCAATCGACACGGCTATCCCGAAAGAGCAGATTTTGGAAGCAATCAACATGCATCGAGCCGTGAAAACCATCATCAATACAAACTGGCATATATTTGCTAATCGACCCACCGCCCTCCCTCTGGATAACAAGGACAACGATAGGGCTGTTCCGTAAGCAACGGTACACTTTTAATAAATCTCTCACAATCCCCGTTTAAGGGTGCCGAGCAACCCCCCCGCCTAACGTTCACAAGCGGACAGCACTTGTCGCATCACACAAGCATTCAAATCCCAGACCCTTATCTACACCGGAGCCTAGCATTCTCTATCAATCAAACCCAGTTAGCTTTCCTTCTAGGCATACACGCCAGCA
>JAZEWT010000026.1:6068761-6079728 GCA_036362905.1 Mordacia mordax
TATCTCTAAGGGAGCGCCCGGCCACCCTGCGGAGGAAACTAATTTCGGCCGCTTGTATCCGCGATCTTGTCCTTTCGGTCATTACCCAAAGTTCATGACCACTCACTAAATATACAATGTTCCCTCAATACAAGGCCTTATAGTAGGAATGCCCTGGGTTATATTGCTGATTTGTATTTTCTCCATGTCTGTGTGGGTTTATCCCAAATACTCTGCTTTCCTCCCACAGTTCAAATGACATACTGCTGCCTAGCTTAATTAACCTGCTTATTGTCATTGAGTGGCGTCTGATCCTGGTATGGCCATGCCTTGCACGTTGTGTCTGCTCACATAGGTTCTGGCTCACAGTGACCCTCTGCCGGTTTAAGTGTGGCCTTGATAATTTAAAATAATTATCGTCACATGAGCGCCAGATGGATCTGCACGCAGTGTTCATGGCAGCGCTCGCTCTGTGGAGGGGGGGGGGGTGGAAACTGTGCGCGCGCAGCGACGTGCAGTGACGTGCAGTGACGTGCAGGACTCACAGTGTCGGCTTTCAGCTGCTCGGCATCACGTGCAGCCTTGTCCAGTGCAGCCTGCAGCTCTGCCACAACGCGCTCCTTCTCCTCCATCGTCTGCTCCGCCACACGCACACCACACGCGCTCGATCTGCATGGCTCTGCACTCCACGTGTGTGTGTGGGTTTTTTCTGTAAAGGTGCCACTGCAGAAGATTAAACTCGCCACCTACATTCACCGGCACAAACGTGACTCGGGTGGCCCAGTGGGTAGCGCTGTCGCCTCACAGCAAGAAAGGCCCGGGTTCGAATCTCGGCTCGGGTGCATTTCTGTGTGGAGTTTGCGAGTTCTCTCCCCGTGTCTGTGTGGGTTTTCGCCGGGCACTCCGTTTTCCTCCCACAGTCCAAAAAACATGCTGCTGCATAAGTTAATTGGTTTGCAGACTAAATTGCCCGCAGTGCCCGGTGATGGACTGGCGTCCGATCGTGTGCATATCCCTGCCTTGCGCCCAGTGTCTGCCGGGATAGGCTGCGGCTCACCGCGACCCTGTACAGGACTAAGCGGTTTCTGACAATAAGGTGAGATGAGACAAACGTGACTCTGGAATGCACAGGCAATGATAATGATCCAATGGGCGAAATGTGTGGAGTACGGGTGAAAGCTTGAATGTGACTTAACTGTGAATGCCTTTGTGTTGAAGTTGTATTTGATCATGAGACCCTGCGATGGAAGCAAAACACGGCCTCCTTGTGTTACTGCTGCAGTTTGTCAGAAATAGTGTGGAACTGCATATCGCATAACCATTCCCCATATGTTATAGGAATAATCATCTCGTACATTTATATTGCACCTGTTACAGGTACCAATGTGCTGCACAAAACCAGAGAGGTGGGGAGAGGGGAGCCAACTATGTAATCAGCTAGCACCGACCTGCTAAAAACTGCATCTTTTATACTGTATTATTATGTTTAATTCGAAGGCTTTCGTGACCAATATTATCAATGAAATCCATTTTTGGGTGAGGTCACGTAAAAAATTACAAGTTATAAAATAGTGTCGTTTAACCCTCCACCACCCGACACCCCCTTGCTGATTGGCCGTGTCGGGTGTGGAGGGTTAAACGACACTATTTTATAATTTATAATTTTTTACGTGACCTCACCCAAAATGGATTTGATTGATGTATTAGTATGGTACAGCATCAGCCAATTGGTGGGAGGAAACCGGAAAATCTGGAGTAAACTCACATTGAACAAGCGGAGAACAGACTCCTAACAGAAATGTGCTGAAGGCAGGAATCGAATCGATTCAAGCAAGACCTTCTTCTCACAGTTGCACATTCAAAGCTCATCTCATTGTCTGAAACCGCTTAGTCCTATACAGGGTCACGGTGAAGCCGGAGCCTATCCCGGCAGACACAGGGCGCAAGGCAAGGATATACCGACGATGGGACGCCAGTCCATCGCCGGGCACTGCGGGGCAATTTAGCCTGCGAGCCAATTAACCTATGTAGCAGCATGCTTTTTGGACTGTGGGAGGAAACCGGAGTGCCCGGCGAAAACCCACGCGGACACGGGGAGAGCATGCAAACTCCACACAGAAAGGCACCCGAGCCGAGAGATTACTATAACCACAACTGCAACTGTCACATATTACCCGGGCTGTGTTTTCAAATGAAACGGTGGCTGGGCAAGCCACTCTCAACGAGTCAACACTCACGCGACAGCCCTTGATCAGCGCCCAGAACGTTTGATGTCGAATGAGATCAAAGCAACTCTCAAGTCAACGAGTCTTGTGCATCACAGTAATAACCGCAAGAGCAAACTTCCAAACATCACCTGCTGATACGCACACATATATATGCGTGTCACGTAATCTGGAATTAAATAGCAACTATCACTGCCAGCTAGCGTCCTTCATAAATATAGACGTAGCCTGTGATAAATTTGCATACGTATGCCTTTTGCCAATCATTAGAGATTGCAGACAAAAATCACCAGATAGCCTTAACAGACTGTAGGGTCAAGGGCTGGTAACAGCACCTATGAAGGCCAGTAATGCACACAAGAGGAGGGTGGGTCACCAGTACCACACCCGGACACGATGTTTACACATTGCACCGGGTACTCAGGGGCACTGCGGTGGCGCAGTGAGTAGCGCTGCTGGCTCCTCCCATCGTCCAAAGACACGCTGCTGCCTAGGTTAATTGGCCTGCTGAGTAAATTGCCCAAAACATGTGCCCTGCGGTGTACCGGCGTCGCAGCCTAGGTATAGCACCGCCTTGTGCCTTGTGCCTGCCGGAATAAGCTCCAGCCCCCCCCGCGACCCTGTACAGGATTAAGCGGATACTGATACTGAACTGAACCAGGTACTCATTTGAGACTGAGTCGACCTAAGGGAGGCCCAGGACCAGTTCATAAAATTGTCACAGGTGTTGGCCTTGAGCAGGAATCGAACTTTGGTCACCAGGTTCATAGCGCAGCACGCTAATGATTGAGTGGTGTCAGGTGAGTCGTGAGTGTGTGGTTGGGGTCAGATCAGCGTCATGTGAGTGTTGCCTGACCTAGGGCAAGCTGCCCACCATGTGAAAAAAACGGTGCCACAGCCATGCCTCTGCAATGCTGATGCAAGCGCAAGTGGCAGATGACACCTTGGACACCTTTGCAAATGAGACGTTCCATGGCAAGGAATTTGCGATGTGAAAAATATTAATATATTCATCG
Source organism: Mordacia mordax (assembly GCA_036362905.1). Classification (NCBI taxonomy): domain Eukaryota; kingdom Metazoa; phylum Chordata; class Hyperoartia; order Petromyzontiformes; family Petromyzontidae; genus Mordacia; species Mordacia mordax. Next base: position 6,071,982 of record JAZEWT010000026.1, read on the forward strand.
TATTATTTACAACAACAAAAAATACTTAAGCTAGAAGGACACGTTGAGCTATGTATCTATTTTTAATTGTTGTCCAGCAGGAAGGGGTGAGCAAGTTAGATCTCAGGGCACAGTGGGCCGTTTAGTCAGGACAATTAACCGAGGCAGCATGTCTTTGGAGTAGGCAGGAAACCAGCGTGCCGAAAGAAAACACACGCAGACACGGAAAGAACAATCAAACGCCACCCAGAAAGTTATCCGAGCTGGGAATCGAACGTAGCATCTTTTTGCTGAGGCAGCAGCGCGACGCACCGCTGTGCCACCATGCCGTCTGAATAGAACTAGTTTGTACACGTTACGTACCTGTGGGAAATGAATAATAGAACCTACTGTGGATGGCAAGGGTCACCGTGACCTTGCACCAGTGCTGTGCTTATATCCAGCGACATGGGAAAGGCAGCGTGAGGCGAGAGCTCTCACCGTCCGACACCGCATCAGCTCAGCCTCCGCCTCCTCGGTGCGATTCCGGCAGGCGGTCGCAGCCTCCTCTCTCTGCGCGGGGGAAATGCACGGCACGACCAGATGCGACACAGCCAAAAGTTTTTCGAGTGGGGGTTGTTTTGCAAACAAAAATGTACGAAAGAGGCACCTGCTGGATCTCAAGCCGAGCCTGGTCTCTGATGTCCTCGACCTCCTGCTGAAGCCTCTGCTCAAGCTCCCGCTGCAACCGCCCCTCCCACTCCTGCTCCCGTGCCATCTCCAGCTCCCGCCACTCTCGCTCGCTTCGCTCCTTCTCTTCTTGTCGTGTCCGCGCCTCTTCCGCCTGCACCTGCTGCAGCGCCGCCAGTTCCGCCTGTTCGGAACACACGCCACCAGTGGGAACGGCAAAGCTAAGGAAACAAAATAATATAAAACTTTTGTTAAATACGCACGTCTGCTTAATCATCGTCCACCAACAGCCATGACCTATATATATATACATTGCTGAATGAAGTACCTGGGTGTGAGCAGGACACTTAACGAGAAGGAATGATAATTAAAAAAATTGACGAGACTGGTGAAGGAAAGGCAGAAAAAGGAAGGAACGTTCCTGAGAATATGACCAGTGGCAAGACGGATTGATGAGATCAATTCATGTTCAAGAGATGGATCCGGGCACTGAGGAACCTCATCCAGCTGTGGATAGCCAAGGACTCATGGTGAAGGCGATGATGACACAATGCATAATATTCTGTGCATAGCATCAAAAGGCACAAAGTTAACTCGAATAACTTGACACAAATAGATGGCTTTCATGATGAATGTACAAAGAACAGTGCAAAAACACAGCACCTGTTTGAACATGTCACTGACTGTGTGGGCCTGTGCATGCATGCAGTGTATACCTCGATTGTTCGACACTGATTCGAAGCTTCCTGGCATTGTTGGTGCAATGTTCGCACGCAGGCCGCTATTCCTGGAGGGCGGAAGGAAGATGGGCACACGTGGTGGGATAGACAAACTGACAGAATTCGTGACGCATTTTGTCAAATATTGTCCCATTGTTCTTGTTCTGTGGGCCATTCTTATTTGCATGTAACAACGAATAAAATTAAAAGGCAAATAAACTCAGTGAGAGCAACAAAAACATTCTCATCTCTCATCTCTCATCTCATCTCATTATCTGAAACCGCTTAATCCTATATAGGGTCACGGTGAGCCGGAGCCTATCCCGGAAACACAGGGCGTAAGGCAGGAATACACCCGACGACGGGACGCCAGTCCATCGCCGGGCATTGCGGGACAATTTTGGTCTGCGAACCAATCAACCTATCCAGGAGCATGCTTTTGGACTGTGGGAGGAAACCGGAGTACCCGGCGAAAACCCACGCGGACACGGGGAGAGCATGCAAACTCCACACAGAAAGGCACCCGAGCCGAGAGATTCGAACCCGGGACCTTCTTGCTGTGAGGCGTCAGCGCTAACCACTGCGCCACCGCGCCGCCCCCCAAGCATAATTGTAAAGGAAAATAGTATCACTCAAGATTGTACAGCACAAAAAAAAAATAGCACGCAAAGAAGAGCAACAGCGTAACACCGGCATTGGAAACATTTACGTTTTTGTGCACAGGAAAAACAAGCATATGAAACCCGCTTGGGAATGCCTCTAACGTGTGAGGCGAAACGTCATGACGGAGGGAGAGGGAGCGATCGACGCGGCTGTCCCAAGAGAGCAGCTTTTCGAAGCAATCATTACATGCAACCCTTCAAAACGACCAATCAATTTATGCAAACGAATTGGGGCAGAAATGTCGATACTAATTGGAACCTAAGGTAGCTCAACGATTGTCGTGGCTATAGCTTCGAACTCGCGGCAATATTATTACTAAAGCGAGGAGCAGCTGCCGAATAAGCTCATCTCATTGTCTGAAACCGCTTAGTCCTATACAGGGTCACGGTGAGCACGGAGCCTATCCCGGCAGACACAGGGCGCAAGGCAAGGACATACCGACGATGGGACGCCAGTCCATCGCCGGGCACTGCGGGGCAATTTAGCCTGCGAGCCAATCAACCTATGTAGCAGCATGCTTTTTGGACTGTGGGAGGAAACCGGAGTGCCTGGCGAAAACCCACGCGGACATGGGGAGAGCATGCAAACTCCACACAGAAAGGCACCCGAGCCGAGAGATTCGAACCCGGGACCTTCTTGCTGTGAGGCGACAGCGCTAACCACTGGGCCACCGCGCCGCCCGCCACAAAAGCTTTTTCCCAAATTTTGAATTGCATCTAGGAATAGAGTCACATGGGCGAAATCGGACCATGCGAATCACGTCTAGCAGACCGTTTATAAGCGCTAACATCAAATGACAATTCCTCATTTCCTTACCGAAGCTTCAAAGGGACCAAACTGACGCAGTAACAGCGGTTTGTAAAGCAACACAAAAATAAGAACACGACACCACCTCTGATCTTTCTGTCTCGTGAAAACCAGCTACAGAACTTTTGTGCCCGTTACAAATTGTATGTATTATTATGATTCCAGGTGGCACGGTGGCCCAGTGGGTAACGCTGTCGCCTCACAGCAAGAAGGTCCCGGTTTCGAATCTCGGCTCGGGTGCCTTTCTGTGTGGAGTTTGCGAGTTCTCTCCCCGTTTCCGCGTCGGTTTTCGCCGGGCACTCCAGCTTCCTCCCACAGTCCAAAAAACATGCTGCTGCATAAGTTAATTGGCTTGCAGACTAAATTGCCCTCAGTGCCCGGTGATGGACAGGCGCCCCATCATGGGTATATCCCTGCCTTGCGCCCTGTGTCTGCCGGAATAGGCTCCGGCTCACCGCGACCCCGTACAGAATTAAGCGGTTTCTGACAATGACATGAGATGAGGTTATGATTTCCATTATTACGTGAATAAAGTAGACGTTTTCGGGCTCTGGTTTCACCATTGAATCTCAAATGCAGGAAACACAGTGATCACCTTCAGGCGTGTGTGAACCCTCGATGCAGACTCCGGCGTCAGTTAGGGCAGAGAGCACGTGCCCCTGCCACGCGTCCAGGCCACCCACGAGGCTGCACAGGGCATCCCGCAGCGCCGCAGCCGGCCCCTCCACACGCAGCGCCCGCAGCTCGCGCACGCTCGCGCCCAGGGTGGATTCGCTATCAGGGGCGTCGTCGCCGCCCTCGGCTGCAGCCTGGCAACGTGCGTGCAACAAGAGCGCAAGATACCACCCGAATATAACTGCGCCGCTTCACACTGAGCGATAAGGCAATTTATAACATTGGTGACGTGACTCTCACAATAAACTTACAAGATCTGCACTATGAAATTGTTCGCTCCTGCGAGAGATAAGGCAATTTATAACATTGGTGACGTCTCATCTCATCTCATTATCTGAAACCGCTTCATCCTGTATAGGGTCACGGTGAGCCGGAGCCTATCCCGGAAACACAGGGCGTAAGGCAGGAATACACCCGACGACGGGACGCCAGTCCATCGCCGGGCATTGCGGGACAATTTTAGTCTGCGAGCCAATCAATCTATCCATGAGCATGCTTTTGAACTGTGGGAGGAAACTGGAGTACCCGGCGAACACCCACGCGGACACGGGGAGAGCATGCAAACTCCACACAGAAAGGCACCCGAGCCGAGAGATTCGAACCCGGGACCTTCTTGCTGTGAGGCGTCAGCGCTAACCACTGGGCCACCGCGCCGCCCATTGGTGACGTGACTCTCACAATAAACTTACAAGATCTGCACGATAAAATTATTCGCTCCTGCAGAGGTACAGATGGAGACGTCATCGGGGCTTGAAGCCGATGATGCCAACACACCTCGCCAGCATCTTAGACCCTGACAGCTGCCACACTGGAGCCGTGCGGCATCCAAGGTCTACCGTGACACGTGGTCTCCAAGCTCTGCCCTGACACACGACCTCCAACCTCTGAAGAGTGAGAGGCTGGCACGCCGTGTGCCAACGTATCACCTGGGCGCATGTGAGGACCTGCTGCAGGCTGGCACAGTGTGCCCTCCATGTCTCCTCCTCCTCTGTTGCGCCACGCTGCGCGGCCTCGAGTTCCGCCAAGCGCTCCACAATCCGCCCCAGCTGTTGCTCCACCTGCCAGACATGCGGCACGGCCAGTTTGTCAGTGCTGCTGAGAGACCCTCCCCCCCCCTCCATCCTATGTCGGTAATGGAGGCTGTTTGACCATACTTCACCACACTAGTGCGGACTTAGTGAAAGGGGTCAGGCCCAGGAGAGGTTCAGATTTCACTTGTCACCGATGTCAGGTGTGATTGGGAATACAACTCGAGTCGCTAGGTTTCTAGCACAGTGCACTCTCCACTGCATTGTGATACCCATTCATACTTGAACTGTTTATACTGATGTAGGTTTTCACGGCTCGATGCATGATGACTGCGTCCAAAAGCTGCTCTTTCGGGACAGCCGCGTCGATCGCTCCTCCTCTCTCCTTCGCGACGTTTCGCCTCCCATGTTGGAGGCATCTTCAGGCGTTTCGTGTATGAGGGAAGCTCTAATGGAACCCTTTCAAATGGACCCCCCCCCCATTCCATTGTCCCTGGAATGGAGTGACGCTGTAGAAGTGAGTGACTGGACATACAAATAGGAGTCGTACACGTGACTCACACACAAAACGCCTGAAGATGCCTCCAACGTGCGAGGCGAAACGTCGCGAAGGAGAGAGGAGGAGCGATCGACGCGGCTATCCCGAAAGAGCAGCTATTGGGAGCAATCATCACTTGCACTGTTTGACTGCACAGATTTGGGGCAGTACAAGTCGAGAGCTTCACACCTGCACGGCTGCGCGCACTGGTCGCGGGATTCACGACCGTCGCGCTGCACACGCGTGCGTCTCCACGCGTGCCGGTCTCCCGTGCGACGCCGTACGCACGCGGGGCCGCAAACATCGTGCCGCGCGCGCGTCGCGCCGTACGCGCGCGAGGCCGCCCGTGCGGGGGCCGCGCGCGTGTCACCTGGTCAAGGGCCGGCTTGGCCGGCAGCTCTGCGTCGGAAGCCGAGGCCAAGAGCCGCACGAGAAGCGCCCACAGCTCGTCCAGCTGCAACACAGCGCCAGCGTCGGTCTCGCGCGGCCGTGCGGACGCACAGAGCGGCAACACAAACGTAAACCTTCCCGCAAAATATCTCATCATCTCATTGTCAGAAACCGGTTAGTCCTGTGCAGGGTCGCGGTGAGCCAGAGCCTATCCCGGCAGACACAGGGCGCAAGGCAGGGATATACTCACGATGGACGCCAGTGAATCACCGGGCACTGCGGGCAATTTTGTCTGCAAGCCAATTAACCTACGCAGCAGCGTGTTTTTTTGGACTGTGGGAGGAAACCGCAGTGCCCGGCGAAAACCCACGCGGACACGGGGAGAGAACATGCAAACTCCACACGGAAAGGAACCCGAGCCGAGATTCGAACCCGGATCCTTCATTCTGTGAGGTGACAGCGCTACCTACTGGGCCACCGTGCCGCCCTCTTCAAAATATCTGAATAATATTAACAAGCCAATAAAATTATCACGGTGCATAACGTTGAAATGCAGCACTGTTTTAAGATACTGTACCAAATATCAACTGCCTTTGTCTCCCTGATACTGATTTATACACGTGCATCAAGCACTAAAACAGTACAAATTCCTTTTAAAGAGACCAGACTGAGAAGAGAAAGGTCTTAAGCCTGAATTTAAACAGATGCGACTTTGTCTCCAAATCTTTAAGGTAAATTTGAAGACTTATTCTTATAGCTTTCCATTTTAATTGTGTTTCGTTGTTACATTAGTCATTTCGGACGTTTGTTGCATTGCATGAATCCCACTCCGGTTTTCTCCCACAGTCCAACAACATTGCCGCTGCATAGGTCAATTGGCTTGCAGACTAAATTTCCCGCAGTACCCAGTGATGGACTGGCGTCCCATCGTGGGTATAACCCCTGCCTTGCACCCTGTGTCTACCGGGATAGGCTCCGGCTCACCGCGACCCTGTACAGGACAAAGCGATTTCAGACAACGAGATGATGAGATGTGGCAAGAGAGAAGGACAGAGAGTTAGCTGTTGCCTTTAACCGAGTGATGACCCCAAGGCGTCAGCGAGTGAGTCTCGTCACCGGTGCTAAGCTTGTGCCGCACCGTGTGCTCGGTTTGCTGGTGCCGCGTGACAGCCACTTGCTCTCTCCGCAAAGCCTCGTGCATCTGCGATGCCAGCCTCTCCTGCTCCTCCTGCGCATGTCCACGTTCCTGGTTAAGAGCAAACGGTGCACGGAGATTACCCTCTGCGACCATCAACACGTCAGGAGGATGGACGCGGTCAGTATGCGCGACGACAGCTTACGCGACGCAAATCGGCGGACAATGTCTCTTGTCGATCGCTTCATCAGCAACGGAATCACACATAGAAAATAGGGAGAGCATGCAATCTCTGCACAGAAAGGAGCCCGAGGCTAGGATTGAACCTCCTCGGGCAAGACCTTCTTAATGTAAGAGGCATGAAAGTTATCATCTATCATTGCACAGATACCTTGCCAACCGAATTACACCATATGGTGTATCTTGTTTGACATTTTTGTCTAATGAGTTTATAAGAAGCTTTATGAAACAAACACAAGTTGGAAATAAAGCAGAGGTGTTACAGTAACAATAACTATATATCACTCCGGTCCCCCGTGACCCTGTACAAGATTACGCAGGCACTGATAAGGAATGAGTGAATTTTCCTCAAAAACAAGCTTGAGGAGTATCTGAGCACCTGCTTCTCCTGCGAGAAATACTTTGCGACGTCCTCTTTCTCCTGTTTGAGGTTTTCAATCTCCACTTCCATGTCCTTCAAACGCAATTCCACTTTCCGGATGGCCTGGAGGAGAATGAATTGCATACGTTACATGGGTTTCAATGGCATCGCGATGGGGAGAGGGGGAGCGATCGACGCGGCTGTCCCGAGGAGAGCAGCTTTTCGAAGCAATCATCATGCATCGAGCCGTGAAAACCTACATCATTGCAACGATTTTGTTTTTTGTTTTGAGAGCAAAAGAATATATTCTCTTCTGGGAGTCTTGGCGGGCTAGACAGAAGCAGGATTCGGCTGTGGGCCGTATTTTGTCCGTGCCTAATCAACATGCACTCTGGAGCCTCCCTCCACTTACGAGTTTGTGTGACGCCACCTCTTCCTCTCTGGCTGCAAGGGTTTCCTGCAGCCTCTGGGTTTCCTTCTGTATCAGAGACTGGACACCCACATACAACCGCACACGCCGCAATCACGTGACATTTTCTGTCA
>JAZEWT010000026.1:6095890-6108278 GCA_036362905.1 Mordacia mordax
CCCCCCCCCCCCCCCCAGGTGGTAGTCGATCCGCCTTGCGCAGGAAATTCTTTGTGTGAAGTGCAGAGATTACCGCTGTGCCACCACCCTGCCATCCACGCTGAACCGCGCTGGCACCAGCAGCCTGCCAGGCCACGGGGATGACCTCTGTGTTTGTGCGGCGCAGTCTCGTGCCAGCGGAGCAAGCAGAACGAGAGGTCGACAGCGCCGTAGCCCGGTCATCGCGCCCCGGGCGTGCGGTGGATCGTGCGTTCGTACAGGAGGTACAGAGCAGGTGTTCTTATTATTTTTATTTGTTATTTAGCGGGCGCCCTTATATCCAGGGCAACTTACATGGTGGTAGAGGCACGAGGACATCACATATAGGTGGGGGGGGGTCAACTGGCGCCAACACCTTTCAGACACTGCGGTCTATAAATTAGAACGCATTGCCCAATCATTAATGAGTATTTTTTGATGTTGTTGTGGAAGGAAACCGGAGAACCCAGAGGAAACCCACACAGAACAGGGGGGAGAGAATACAAAAACTCCATACAGAAAGGCACCCTAGCCGGGAATCGAACCACCTCAGGCAGGACATTCTTTCTAACTTTCTATGAGGCGCTGATGTTACCACTGCGCCACCATCCTGCCACAACGTGGGAGGGGGGGGGAGGGGGGGGATTAAGGAAGGAGGCGCCCGTCCTGTAACAGCCTCTCTTCTTCTCCCCTCTGCCACTCATTGAGGATGCTGCGGGGAAACAAATGGCATTGCTCTGCTTATAAAAACACCTCCTCACTGTTGCTGATTATCCATTCTCATGTCGTTTGTTGTTGACCTGCCTTTCTCTCCCCAGCTCTGTACAGCGCTTTGTGACCCTCGGGTGAAAAGCGCTGTGTAAATGCAGTTATTTTTATTGACTGACGCGTGCGGAAGCTGGCACCAGCCACATAGCGCGGTGCAGGTCGGAGTGCGCACGGGCAGGCGGGCGAGCGGGCGCAGCCGGCGAGGTGCATCGTGAGTCGTTGCCGTGATCGACATCGCGCTGCCGCGCCGTGCAGCGCGCGGAGCAGAGCGACGATTGTGAGCCTCGTCCGCGTGGCTGCGGACGCTGATGTCGTGGTTGGGCGACGCGTCGCTGACGCGGCGCGGCGCGCGTGATCGCTGTCGCGCAGGGTTCCCGCACTCGAGGATGGAGCCGTTCGCCCACGCGCAGTACCTCAAGATTCTTGGGAATACCGCCTTCCAGCAGGGCGAGTACACCCGGGCCCTCAAGCTGTACGAGGATGCTCTGCACACACGGCTGTCCATCTCGCTTGCCATGGGCAGGTACCGGAAAAAAAAAAAAAACACGGAAGCAGCTTTGCTATTTAATTATTTGTGCATGTTGGGTGTTTTTGGATGAGGCGCGGTGGCCCAGTGGGTAGCGCTGTCGCCTCCTCACAGTAAGGAGGTCCCGTTTTTGAGTCTCGGCTCAGGTGCCTTTCTGTGTGGAGTTTGCATGTTCTCTCCCCGTGTCCGCGTGGGTTTTCGCCGGGCACTCCGGTTTCCCCCCACAGTCCAAAAACATGCCGCCGCATATATTAATTGGCTTGCAGACTAAATTGCCGGCAGTGCCCGGTGATGGAATGGCGTTCCATCGTGGGTATATCCCTGCCTTGCGCCCTGTGTCTGCCGGGATAGACTTCGGCTCACCACGACCCTCTACAGGACTAAGCGGTTTCTGACAATGAGATGAGTGTTTTTGGTAGAGAGGTAGTCAATCGACATCGATACCTCCTTGATCTTGTACATGGTCGTGTGGAGTCAGCGACTATCTTAGCAGACGCAGGGTGCAGGGCAGGTGATATACCCAAGATGGGATGGCAATTAATTATAGGGGGCTGCAAGCAACTTAATCAAGAGGCCAATTATCCTAGGTAGCATACCTTTTGACTGTGGGAGGAATCCAGAGTGCCCGGTGAAAACACACGTAGACACGGGAAGAACATTCTAACTATGGATAAAGGCATCCGAACCTGGAATCTAACCAGGGTCCTTCTTGCTATGAGGTGGCAGTGCTACTGGCTACGTCACTGCTCCACCCCCAGAGAGTCAATGCAAGTAACAAATAAAAGTGCTACTTAAAATGTCACTGACAAATCAAAAATAGCTTTTGTAACATTCAAAAAAACTCCTTACGTGTAAGTTATAAGTTATACTGGATTGACTAACGTTTAACAGCAAGTGACATCTGAAGATACCTTGGCTTGTCACAGAATTAAGGAATGGCCAAATATCTACCGTGCAATGATAACGTAATGACGACCAGGGATAGAAAAGGTCACCGTGGCACTGGACTCGTTCACAATGAGTCGGAGTTGTATTATATTTGGACCAGTTTTGTGACTGGCTTGCTCTCTGTTTACGATCGTCAGACACGTCCTTTGGTAATCGTGCGCAGTTCCTCAAGTCTCGGCTGCGCTCGTTGCCCGCAACATTCACGCGTTGTTATTTTTACAGCTCTCCTCACACGGCAGGCAAGGACCTCCCCGGTAAAATAGCTGCGCGACTTGGCTAAGCGGCATCGTTCGTGCAACATTAAAGTCGACCGTAAACTTAAAAGACGCGGCGGGCGATATCATCGGGCTAAACAAATGTCCGCACCCCGAGGTGTCTTGGTGAAAATAGACGGGGTTAAAACAGGGGAGGTCCTAACAAGTGACGCGTTACCTGCAGTGTCTCAATCCAAACGAGTTAGGCTGGAAGAACGCATCAGAGCCCCTCTTGAGTGTGAACAAGTTGAACTGGGTTGACAGAGAATGTGGTACGCTCAACGGCTCTGTGACGAGATACAAAATATTGCCGGCACATTCCGTAACACACCGGGTCTGAACACAGCAAGGAAAACCCCCACAAACCACAACAGAAGCGCCCCCCTTGCGTGTAGCTTTTAACATGTCACGTGCTACTGACCTCAGGAGCCGATAAATCACGTACGCACGAAACACAAACTGAACTTTAACTCTACGAAACCCCTGCCCTCACGTTGAGAAAAGCGAGTCATGAACACTTTGACCCTCGGCAACCCGGCCCATTCCCTCCAAATCACCTCAGAAATATGGCGCATCGCGGGAAAAAATGCCCCCGCCTGAGGCGGTTCGATTCCAGGCCCTGGTGCCTCTTCGTGCAGAGTTTGTGTTCTCATCGTACCGCCTTTGTGGGTTTAGTCAGGTTCTCCAGTTTCCTGCCACAACGATATGACACTCATTCATCGGCAAATAACGTGATGATATATGGGACAGTGCGAGGTGGGTAGATGCCGAGAGGCATGTCTGCCTCTGGACCTTATTTCTTTATTTTTATGTCAACATTGATAAAGCCCATCTTCCTCCGAGTGCTGAAACCAGCGATCTGTTAAGGAGGCTGAAGATACAGAGATCAACTGGGGAATCTGCTGTTGTGGGGCAACTGTCCCCCATCCCATTGCTACTATAGACCATCTGAACGTTGCGCTTTTAGTCTGCGACCTCATGAACTGGACAATAATAATGTGAACATAATTTTAAAAGAATTACGTTCTTTTAAACTCAGTAAATTACACGCATTATCTAATGCAAAAAATGGAAAGCAGAATCACAATAAGCAAAGATTACAGTGTTACATTTACAGCCATCACAACGCATGGCCACAACACTAATCTGTAAAACAAAAACAGGCGTTAACATTGCAGATAACTCATGCTGTAGGAAATAAAAACAAACAAAACAAACGGACAGCGTAGGCATGCTTAGGCTGGCACCTCTCAATACAGGGATTGAGTTGTAGTGGCTGAGTGAGTGCCGGGTTGAGCAGGAGGGTATGCATGCGTTGATAACATCCACGCCTCACAGAGAGGGAACTCCTGTGTGAGGCAGTTCGATTCCGCCTCTGGGCACCTTTATGCGTGAAGTTTGTGTTTTTCCCCGTTGCTGCGTGTGGGTTTCCTCTGAATCGTCCAGTTTCCTCCCACAACTAAAAAAGAAACCAACTCCATTAATAAGCTGGGAAACAATGCATAGGATGCAGTTTCTGGCAACTTGTGGTTGCTGGCTAACCGCATAAATGCCTTCCCCTCCTCACGTCACTCTAATTTGCTCACACCTCTGAGTCGTTCTCGCCTTGTCCGCAACATTGAATGAATATGCGAGCCTTATAAATTGTTCAAGTATTATTGTGAAATGAAATAAAGTGAAGGTAGACCTAGTAGAGGTGGATGACCGACAGAAATGGTGAGATTGGTAGTCAACAGTGGTGGGACTTCAGTGAGGCTCATCTGTCAATACAGAGCAGATGGATGGAACCTAAATAGGAAAACGATAATGAGAGGATGGACATGTTGGGAACCACAGCTAAGCATCTGGATCTCAGAGATAACTTGTGAAAGAAATCTGCACTGCGCCCTTGAGATGCACTAAGGTTCACTGAACAAAGACGCTGGTGTTAAGCTTCCCGAGAGGTATCTGTGGCTCAAATGAATCTCAATGCGGTCCACAGGCGCAGGGCCACCTGAACACCGATGGTGACGTCCTACAAATACCGGGACGCAAGGGAAAATAGAGACATACTCAGCGAGACAGACACCGTGATACAGGACAGAAACAGAGACCGATAAATGGACAGACATAAGCTTTATCCAAGATGTAATAATGGACGTTATCATGTTCCCTTGTAGGCAAAGCCTCCGCCAGGAGGTGTTTATGCTTTCACGAGATTAACAATTGTATTGGGAAAAATGCCTCGTTAAAAAAAAACTATCGGTATAAAGTTTTGGTGTAAACACGATGTGATTCATTGGTGGTGTCCGTGGGTTCCAGTTGTAGCGTTAAGTGACTGCTCGCCTCACGTGTGACCTCCGCCAGAGACGTTTCCCAGCTCTTCTGCAACATGGCGATGTGCTACATCAAGTTGGGGCATTACGCGGAAGCCACGAATATGTCGCACAAGTCCATCACAGCCGACCAGCATTGGTACAAGGTAATCATTGGAAAACTACCGCAACCCGTGCATGAGTTATCGTCTTCGACAACAAGACTACGGTCAGTGTAAATATGTATAGTAATAATAATAATTGCGCCCGGCGATGGACTGGCGTCCCGTCGTCGGGTGTATTCCTGCCTTACGCCCTGTGTTTCCGGGATAGGCTCCGGCTCACCGTGACCCTATATAGGATTAAGCGGTTTCAGATAATGAGATGAGAGATGAGAATAATAATTGCATTTATGGAGGGCTTTTCACCCGAGGGTCACAAAGCGGCCGCACAGAGCTGCGGAGGGAACGGCGCGTCAACAACAACGGCATTAGAATGGAAAATCAGCAACAACAGCGTTTTTTTTATTTACACATCGTTGCAAAACAACATGTAAAATGTGATCTTACGTTCAACCATAATTTTAATGCAAAATTGTCAGTGTTAATAATACATATGTTGGGAAATGGTTTAATGTTACATTTATCAAAAAAGAATAATAATTGCATTTCTAGAGTGATTATCATCCAGGGGTCACAAAGCACTGCGGAGAGACAACGGCACAACAGCAACAACAAACATTAGAATGACGATTCGGCAAAAAAAAAACTCTTTTTTTTTCGATTAATTTAGTTTTTTTAGCAAAATTCTACGGTAATTAATACCGGGGTAATCCTGCAGCATTATGAATGACTTGCAAATGGGAAGCAGTAGTGCAGCAGTTAGCTTGCTGCGGTATGAACACAGCGACCCGTGTTCGATTTCTGTCTATGGTCAACACCAGGGACTATTGTCCAAACTGGTCTTGGACCACCCCTATATCGATGTTATTATAATAATTGCACTTCCAGAGTGCTTTTGGTCACAAAGCGCTGCACAGAGCTGTGGAGAGAACGGCATGTCAACAACAACAACAACATTAGAGTGGTTTAATTCAAAGTCAAACTATGGCTATAATTTAGAGGACATGAAATAAGCGATGAAAATAATTGTTCAACAAACGAAGGAAGGAATTTAGCCTAAAATGAGAACCTATGGTGGTATGTAAACATTTCCATTAGGGAGACAGGCAGTTGTGTGTGGTGCTGGCAATCTACCCCCTTGTGTGGCATGCTGGCTTTCATAGGCACTCGCTTACAGCACTTTGCCAAAAAGTCTGTTTAGGCTGTACGTGGGATCTCTGTGTACAGGGTTACTATCGGCTGGGCGAGGCTCTCGCCGGGCTTGGCAATGTGAAGGATGCAGTCAGTGTCCTGCTGGAAGGCCTAGGTGTCCTGCTGGCTTCCCCTGACTACAACATCATCCGCAGCGTCGAATTCCTCGTGGAAATATTTAAGTCCATGCGCTGTGAGTATGCGGTTCCTCACCCCTTTATTCTCCGTAGACGCGGAGCGTTCTGTGTAATGCGGTGACGAATGAGGTGAGGTACGCCGCGGTGACGAGCGATACCCACCTCGGTTCCCGTGCCGCTTCTCGCGTAAGGCGTTAGGTGAGGGATTTTCACCGTTTACTAGGGGGGCCGCCTTCACCGATAAGACATCAGTATGGGAGCCATTACACCACCTGGAAGACGAGCAGACTCATTTGTTTACCGCTGACGTAACATGTTATCACTATCCTTTGCATGAGAACACTCATTTGAGACTAGGGTCAATTTGACATCATTTATTGCGGATTATGATGATGGGTTGATTGTGCATGTGTGTATTGTCGGAGGCCGCATGACAGGGATTGCACTTTGGCCCACAAGGGGCCGCTAGTGGCTCACGGGCCTTGCAATAAGGAACACAATCTTCGGGATAAAGGCTTGCCGCAAGATGATGCGGATCTGTTTAGCGTGAGTCAGACTATGCTTTCATCAAGAAACTGCACGGAAACAGTGCATTATATGGGACGCACTGTCTGGCAAATGTTGGTGCCACATTATCGCGTGGGTGCCTTACCCCTGCGCCTATGCAATTTCCTTGCGCCTCGAAATCGTTTTATCCTCAAATAATTTCGACGTTGAATGAATATCCACTCACTATAAATTGTATTGATTACAAGTGTCAGTTTTCATAATATTTTTGCATTTCGTCATTTTCCCTGCTTTGTGAAAACGCTAAGTTTTGTCCTCGCGCATGGGATTCCGCGCCGGATTTACAGAGGTCTTTCCGTGCGCGTGCGTGTGCCGCGTGTAGGCAAGCCCTACATTCCGGCCCTGTTTGTATTGGTTTTCACCATGCTGCGCGAACACCCGCTGCTGTGCTTGGAGAAAGTGTGGCACTACCTGCTGCAGGAGATGGCGAAGCAGGACCTCTGGAAGGCACGTGCGGGTGGGGTTGGGAGGGTGGGGGGCACGTGTGTGCGTGCGAGTCTGATGCGTCATGGCGAGGCGCCCACCACTCGGGCACGAGCTTGCTGTTGAGCGTTTGTCCTGCTGTTAGTGACAGCGTGGAACGTTCACGGGCAGCAAGCGGGTTGCGAACCGGGTTACGTTCCCGTCCGTTTACGAAGCAGTAGTGCACTGGATGCGTTCAGGGTTTGGACATGTGTGCTGTTGTTTGTACTATTGTAATTATATATAGTTTATAAAACCGAAAGTTGTATTGTATGCTGCATGCAACAATAAAAATATTAAAATCTGTTATAAAAATTTTGGTTTTCTTTACGCATCTTGGAACTTATAAGAACGAGCATCCCGTAAGTCAGACATTAAGTCAGGGACTGCCTGTACTGTGGGGGATAGTATAGCACAAAGACGGAGTATGCTGAACTACTTTCTGCTGACGGTGCACCATGTATGACGTGTCGCGTTCACGCCGTAGACGGACGCGCTTCCCAAAGAGCGGTATTAACGCACAATCCATTCAGCGCTTGTGTAATTATTACTAATTATTCCAATGAAGCTAACACTAATTCCAGGTGCAGCATTCCCGCCCCTCCCACCGCCCGGTTCTAACGCGAGTTTTGTGGGAGGTGCGGCAACCCGCACTATGAGTTCTCGCACGGAGTCACTGAACGTAACGTCGTGTTACCCACTACAGTGCGGTAATGCTACGGGGGGGGGGGACATTTGTGCGTGTGTGAACCTCGTGCGGTGATCAGATAGTCACAACAGTGGGAAGAAGCTACGAAAGACCGACGTAGAGTCGGAAGAGACCGACAACAGACTGCAGTGGGAGGGAACTGGAGGAGGATAAGGAGGTTTCTGGCTTGCCGAGTCCCGTGTGGAATGTAGGGGATGGAAGGAAAACGCACCGTACTATACGACTGCCATTCTCAGTCAGTGGGCTGCGAGCGCCACATAACGGTCCGTAGAGACCATATTCAAAGTGAACCAAGTGGGCCTCGAGGTACGAAAGGTTGAGAAACCCCTGCGGTACAGTGCAGCGTATATGATTCTGCAGTATTAGCGAAGGCATTGCAACAAGGGAGTACTGTGATTGTACGTTATTCCAACTCAAGCTTGTTTGGCCGACATGAAAACTCCGGATACCTAACTGTCGGCGTGTGTGGGTTATGTTTAATTTGTATTTATGTATCGTGTGCAAATAACAGGAAATGTACATAGTGGTGTGCACGCCGGACGACCTCCAACCGCTGAATGCCGTAGTCGGGTCCCAGCCGGCGTTGTTCGTGCCTCTCTCCGGACTCTTTCAGGTGGGTCGTGACGACGAAACGTCTCTGATCGCTGACATGGTCGCAATTGGACGCACCCAACGAGCCCTGACAGGTGCCATCATCTTCAGCCACGCTCTGTCGCCTGACTGAACGAAGGCTCGCCGAGCCATCACAAACTTCCACGGCCCCGTGAGCAGCAGCCCATCTCGCCCCTGCACATTAGTTCATCGCTCCGTCTCCACGGCGGATGACCTTTCGGCCTTTACTCCTTTGGGTGCCACCTCGAGGTTGCTCTTGACCTCGGGCAATCATCTCTTCTCACACCGTCTCCTGTCGCCGCTTAGTGTTCCAAAGTGAATATTTAGTCGGTAATTGGCAATTGTTCCCGAAGCAATGTTGTTCTTTTTCTCGTCTAAATCCCAACGTATGCCCCTCTGTGCTTCCTGTGTAATTGTCAGGAGCGTGTACAGTCATTACAATTTGAGCGCCTGCCAGGAGGCTCAGTGGCAGAGCAAGCGGTTGCCATTCTGTGAGTTTTGCGTTCATATTCTGGTTGGCTTCAGCCATTGTCCCTTGCGGTTGATTAAAATGAGCACCACTGTGAGAGGATGTCAGCAGTGGTTGTGGTAAAGATTATCCCTGCCGTCGAATTTCCGCCATTGGCTCAAGGATGTAAACAGGTGATCAGTATCGCTTCAACTCTCATTTGAGCAGCAATTCACTTTAACTTACTTTTACGATCTAAGCAATGCAGTTTCAAGGGAGACAAGCCATGACCAACTCACGTGTGAAGTCCTGTTTTGTAATGAGCTTTGTGATGCATCTGACAGTGCTGCCAGCCAGCTCAGTCAATTAACGCACACCACCTGGGTCTGTTCCCTGAACTCCTATGAGCTTGCCTTCTACACTTCACGTGACCTCAAGCTGCATCTGACCGTGGCACAAGCACTTTTGGTGACATCATGGCGACTCGGCGTCGAACGGCAGTTCTTGTTGTTGTCGTTGTTGTGATAAGCATCCGTTTTCCCACAGCTACTGGCGAGAGGTCAAGAGATGTGGATTCATAGCCTGGTGACGTGGCTCATTTGCCACGGGGCCAGGCCGACCACCATCGGAGACCACCCCTTGCACGCCGTGATGGTTCTCATTCTTCTCATGGGCAGATATTGTGAGTGCAAGACGCGCGACGCGACCACCGGAGGTGGTCACGTGGGGAGCGCATCGGCTTGTTGATCCGGCGGGGGGGGCTGTTTTGAGGACTGATTGGTATAATGAAAAAAAAAAGACTTTCAGTGGGTTTGAGTGCGTTTGAAAAATGTGTTCATTAAAATAATAATAATAGTGCCGAAAATGTTATTTAAAGCAGCGTTACGGTGCGTTTTAAAGAAGAGGTTTTTAAATAACTACATTACCCCCCCCCCAATACAGGGATGCCTAAATTGAATTTGGAACTATCCAGTTGTAGGGCGGCGCGGTGGCCCAGTGGTTAGCGCTGTTGCCTCACAGCAAGAAGGTCCCGGGTTCGAATCTCTCGGCTCGGGTGCCTTTCTGTGTGGAGTTTGCATGCTCTCCCCGTGTCCGCGTGGGTTTTCGCCGGGCACTCCGGTTTCCTCCCACAGTCCAAAAAGCATGCTGCTACATAGGTTAATTGGCTCGCAGGCTAAATTGCCCCGCAGTGCCCGGCGATGGACTGGCGTGCCATCGTCGGTATATCCTTGCCTTGCGCCCTGTGTCTGCCGGGATAGGCTCCGGCTTCACCGTGACCCTGTATAGGACTAAGCGGTTTCAGACAATGAGACTATCCAGTTGCAATAAGTCTCGCTTATGTAAATAGCAAATGTCATCTCCTTAGTCCTGCTAGAACAAGTTTAAAATCTGTTGAGTTATATAGCTCAGAGTTCTGAATATCACGAACTGGCCTGCTCCTGATTGACTCCACACACATGACATATTCTGTGCTTGTGCTCGTATAAAGTGTTCATTGATGTGTCTTTGCACGTGACATGCACAATTCGTTGTTATCGATCGTATATTACGTGTTGTTGAGCTGCTGCTGATGTACTGTGTTCAATCCGTGCTGCCGTGCAGCCAATGAGATGCATAAAATATATGTATTTTTACATTGAGTGTTGCATCTGTCAGAGGAGTATTATCAAATTGTTTTGTATAACACCATAGCGGAAAGTTTTATATGACGCTGTAGTGTAGAGGTTTGTGTAACACCGTAGTGGCAAAGCGAAATGAATAAATTGGATCCTTTTAAAGTTTAAAATTACATTCCCAATATTTCTGGTTTGGGGCATGGTGGTATAGCATGCAGCCCTGCTGCCTCACAGCAAGCAGAACACCCGTTAGATTACAGACTTTAGTGCATTTTTGTGTTGAGTTTGCATGTTCTCTCCTTGTGTCCGTGTGGGCTTTTACCGGTTACTCCGGTTTCCGCGCATAATGCAAAGACATGCTGCTGCTAGTTAAATTATTGACTGTCTAAATTGCCTACGGTGCCCTGCTATTAACTGGCAAGCACCCTGTGTTAGCTGGGATTGACTTCGCATCCATGCATCGCTACGATATTCACCAGAGACTGTTGAGAATTTACAACGTTTCCGAGCTCTTGAAGGAACTGATGGTGACTATATGAGAGTGGCTGACTGTGTATGTAACTGCATTGTGTTGCTTGTCTCCGGGTGCAGGTAATTTCTGGCTGGTGAACGAGCTGGTTTGCAAGTACGGTGTGGACATCAACAGCCGAGATGCAAAGGGACAGACTGTCCTGCATATGGTGGCAAAAAAGTCCTACTCCATTGATCGTAAGGCTTCAGTAAACAATGTCCGCGGACAGGGGGAATCTTAGAAGCTGTCCAGGGGGAAGGGGAGAATCATAGAAGCTACCCAGCGGTTTTAACGTCGGTAATCGTGGATCGGTTGCCGTATTTTTGCAAAGCTTTGCGAGGAGTGCACCTCGTAGGTTTAACTAAGATGTACGGCAAAGCATGTACTACAGCTGTCTGCCTTAACCATACCATACCACCTGAGAGCTGATGGTGGTCTGGATGGTGTCAGTACCAGTCCTCTACGTAGCTGGGGCTCTCTGAGGCTGATTGCAGCGGCAGACATTGACTCCTAATGAAGACGAAGCCATCTGCCGTCGCGTCTTTGTCACTGCTGTCAATTTTTGGGATGACCACATTTTGTTTTAGAGTTGGCAGGATGTCTTTTCAACGGTAACATCTGCGATTCACAAAAAGTCCTGCCTGTGGCGGTTCAATTGCTGCCTCGGGCACCTTTCTCTACGGAGTTTGTTCTTCCCCTGTATTGCATGGGTTTCTTCAGGTTCTCTCGTTTCCTACCACAGCTTAAAAAAAAAACGAACTGAGCACTTATTTATTTTTTGGCCGATAAGATGTGTAGGACGCAGTGTCTGGCAGGTTGGCGCCAGCTGACTGCGTGGCTGCCTGCTTTTTACGTTCCTGTAATTTCCTGCAATGCCTTGGGACCTCTGGGTAAAAGGCACTATGCAATTGCAATAAATCATATTTCTATTATATACATATAGAGCTCACGATGCCTAGCCGAGTGCAAAGCTCTTGTGAGTGGATGCATTGAGTCAATAGTTTGGTAATGATGGTAATGATGGCGGCCATGCAGACGACTGCACAACTGCGTGCGCCAGTTACTGAAAAAAGAAAATCGAGAGGCATCACCGATCGCAATGCTCGGCGTGCACTTGAGCGAGTCTTTGCGTTAGTGCGACTGTGTGCGTCACGAGAACGTGTGCATGTTAGCGCAAGTGTTTGTGTCGTGCAGTGCAAATGGAG
>JAZEWT010000026.1:6126234-6137357 GCA_036362905.1 Mordacia mordax
TGGCATGGAGGGTGGGTATGGTGCTTGTTAGCGGAAAGCAAGCACCGTTACGTATCGGTTGTAACAAGCCCTCCCGGCTTGGGTGGTGCCTTTCCCTGTGGCATTGTGTCCTCGCTCCTTATCAACGTGGGCTTTCGCTGGGTGCACTGGTTTTCTCACATAGCTAAAAAAAAATCACTGCTAGGCCATTAAGCTTGCTATATATTTATAGGATGCAGTGTCTGGCACATGTTGACCCCGGCTGACTACATAACTGTCTTCCTCTCCCCCACGTCTGTGGTTCGTCACGCCTGAGTCAGTCTTCTCTCTCTTCGAGAGCGAGCATATACTGCGTGAGGCGTTAAGTTGTACATTATTATTAAGCACTTGGGTTT
Source organism: Mordacia mordax (assembly GCA_036362905.1). Lineage (NCBI taxonomy): Eukaryota > Metazoa > Chordata > Hyperoartia > Petromyzontiformes > Petromyzontidae > Mordacia > Mordacia mordax. The sequence continues at coordinate 6,126,609 of JAZEWT010000026.1, forward strand.
ACTGTCGAACACACCGGTGTGCAGAAGTAGTAAAGAATTGACACGTTTTGTTCATGTGATCGAAACCTTCTTATTGATTGGCTGTGTCAGGTGGAGAAAGATTTCTGGCATTTTTTACGTGACCTGACCCAACGTGCTTTGTTATAGATAATATTGGTCGCGAAAACTTTCAAAGTAAATTATTATTATAACGTCATCCATCAGTGGATAGAAAATAGCCACTGATGATATTTTGTTTTCCTACATCACAGAATGCTGGCAGAGTGGTACACACACGTTATCAGGGGTCTTGGTCACAAGCCATTGCCAATTCCCATGACTTTAACGTCATGGTCAGTGTCACGAAAACCATGAAATGCGGCCGCCCCTCCTTGTGCAACGGTTTTTTTTTTTTCCCTGCTGCTGCGCGTACGTGTGTGGTGAGCAGAAAGGCCCAGGACTACCTGACCTTGGCGAAGACCTACTTGGAGTGTGGCCTGCCCAACATGGTGCTCAAGTGCCTGCAGAACGCCAAGAGCTACCCGCTGTGCGGCCGGCTGTGCGAGCGGCTCGGCAAGGTGGGCCCTTTGGCCACTGTCGCCCACCCCCCTCCGTTACCGCTACTCAGTCCCGCACGGCTGCGAACGCCGCTCATCATCGTCATACATTCTGCTCACACACACGTTTAAATCGCATCCGCAAGACAGAATAATGCCGTCCATAATGTAATTATTTTATTTAACACCTGTGTTAGCTGAACACAAGTCTACATGTACATGAAGACAATATCGACTTGATGATTAGAAATCAAAAACATAATATGAAGACGCCTACTTAATGTACGCGTAATGTGGGGGGCCCGGGTCACGGGCCACACTTCAGGCCACCAGAGGGCTGTCAGTGGGTCGCGAACCTTGCAATGAACTCTGGGCTAAGTACAGGAATCCCCCCGCTATACACTGCTAATTTACATAGGGAGATATATTTCATTGTAAGTGTAAGATTTTAAACGTGCGTTCCTTTTGACAACAATCAGCAACAAATTTAGTTTTATTTTTTTAACTAAGAATGCACGTGGTGAAAGCGGATTATATCACGATACAGCACCGTAACGTACACCCATAGCGCGTGCCACAGAAAATCCCTCCGCTGCGTGAGTAGCCACTGTCTGGCAGCCTGCCGTTGTGTGATCGTTGGCCCGTGTGTTGAGTCCATATATAGCATTAGGTGGCGACCCTAAATTAAGGTGGCAGGGTGGGGATTCTGCTGCTGCTGTCTCTGGGATGCTCCCAACAGGGACTCTGCGTGGCGTTGTTGGCGGTCACTTAGCAGTTACTCGTGTTCCTAATTGTTAAATCTGCAAAATAATTTGGACAAAAGGCATTTCAATAATGAGTGATAGCTGTAATTGTACGTGACATTTTCAACTTGAGCATAGTTTAAGAACACAGCCAAGTTTTCCACGGGTATTTTTTTTTTTTTACCATAATTGCGTTATATGTCCAGTCTAAAATGTGGACACGGAGAGAACACACGAACCCCACGTAACGGCCCCGAGCCAGGGATCGAACCCGGGCACTTCTTGCCGTGAGCCGTGAGCGGGGATTGATGTTGCGGTGGCGCCGCGCTGTGCGCGAGTAGGTGCAGGAGGCTGTCCGGTGGTACATGAAGAGCTCGTGCTACGACGAGGCGGCGCGGCTCATCGAGCGGTACGTACGCTGCCCGAGCTTGGAGCCGTTGTCCGCTCGCGCGGCCGGCCCGGCGCGGGGAATCCCTTCGCGGGTTCCGTTCTCCCACGACATCGCGCCTCTGCTGCCGGGCACCAGGGCGGCGCGGTGATGACGTCCTCGCGCTCTGCGCGGTTTCGTCGCAGCATCTTCTTCATGCACCTCGCGCCTGCACAGCCTTTCCACAATACCGTTGCTCTGCGCCTTCAATCGGAACGTCCTGCCCCTCACCTTTGGCTGATCGAATACTACACCATCTTCAAACAATATCTCAAAACACGGCTCTTTCCTGCCGCATACAAACATCGCCGAGCTGGGTTCCATTTCATCGAGTTCACGCCCATCCAGTGCACCCAGCAAAATATTGCGTGGAATTGGTTGTATTTATTATTTTTATTATTCGCGCCTCACACAAAGTCCTACCTAAATGGCGTTTTGTGTGTTCTCGCCTTGTTCTGTATGAGTTTTCCTCCAGGTTCTCTGATTTCCTTCGATAACTTAAAAGAAAAACTCATTAATTGTCCGATAACACAACATATAGGATGAAGAGTCTGGCAAATCTTGATGCCGGGTAACTGCGTGGCTGCCTCTCCCCCCCCCCAACCCCCAGCTGTCAGTCGTTTCCGTACGTCTCCGAGTCTCCCTTCAACATAGAACGTAGCGTTATAAATGATAACATCATCATTGTCATCACCGTTAATTATCGGGTGTTCTGCCCGCGTTAACGCCTGCGGCACAGCGGTTGGCCCAACAGTTGTTCCTAAATAAAAAAGTGATCGCTCGCCATTTTTGCAGCCAAATAATGTAGAAACCCTGTTTGCGCTTCGTCATAATTAAATCTGTCGAATGTCGTGGGCCCCTGTCACTGGCGGCCTTCCTCTGCGGTCCATGTGCGCAGGTGCGAGGCCGAACGGGGCCCCGATGGGAGCCTCGCCCCTGAGTTGCCGTGGAAATGGCTTGAGCTGCGTTTCATGGCCGCCAAGCATCACCTAAAGCAGGGTGACGAGGATGCGATGATGCGCTCGCTGTCCCGCGTGCCCTTCGAGGAGCGCCTCGCCTTTCTCAAGATGAACAACTGTTTGGACCAAACTGTCGCCCTCCTCAAGCAGAAGGGGAGGTTGGAAGAGGCCGGAAAGACGCTCAGAAAGCACGGCATGATCGCGGACGCGCTGCAGCTCGCCAGGCCCGGGAGCCAGTTCGCTGCCGAGTGCCTCCTGGCGAAGACTCGCGTTGCGGTGCAGGCGTTGCTGGCACGTGTGAACCAACAAGAAAGAGAGGAAGGCGAGGAGGGAGGCTCGCACGAGCAGCAGAGCGACGTAACGGCAGAGCTGCACACTCTGAGGGAAATGTGCAAAGAGAACAATTTTGTGAGCGGGCAGGCCGAAGCCTGCTACATGCTCGGGAAGTTGGAAAACGATGAAGATCTCTTGGATGAGTCAATTGCGCTCTTCATGAAGGCCGACGTGGTTGTGGGAGCCGCCGAGGCGACCATGGCTTTGTTGGACGCGAGGAATGGTTCCCCTTGCGTCATCCCCCAAATGCTCGCCGTGCTGCAGCCTCTGCTGCAGATCGTGGTGAAATTTCTTAACGGCGACGCAGGCCTGGAGAAGAGCTGCGAGTTTTACGGACTGAGCCGGAGCGGGAAGACGTGCCGAGTGCTGAAGCACGAGGGCGCAAGGTTCGCGGGCATCGGGGGCAGCGTGCGGCATCACGACGGCGACGCGAGCGTGCCCACGCCCAAGGCGGATGACATTCTCGCTCGCCGTCTGCTCGCTCACTGCGAGCGTCTCGTCCGAGCAGTGAAAGCCTGCGCGCGCGAGACGCCGGACGTCTGCAAATACAAACTGACGGGACGAGAGTGCCCGCACCAAGACTGCCGCGACCTGCCCGGCGCGGCCAGCGGAGACGTGCTGACAGCGCTGGTGATGAGTAAAGTCCACCTGGTGATGCTGTCGGGGATTCTCATTAAAGCCCTCTCACAGCTCGAGTCCCAGAGACCCAAAGAAGCCAAAGTTATGAAGGCTATGCTTCCCGGTCCTGCATTGGCCGACTGCGATGACCTCCTCTCCCTCCTTTTCCCCAGCCACTTCCACCTGCGGGGGCTGTCCGACAACCCCAGGGCCTGCAGGAAGATCCTGGCGCCTATACGGAATAACCTTCTCGTCAGCTCGATGATGCAGAAGCTGATGGTGCGCGACATCGAGTCGTATCCGGAGAAGAGGAGGAGAGAATCGACTGACCTCTGGCTCAAAATGTACTGCGCGGCACGGTCCATTAATTCTCCGACGGAGCCCGGCAGGTTCCTGCGCGCTGAAGAGCAAAGAATTAACCAGCGCACCCATCAAAACAGACCGGAGGCGGTCGGTCCGAGCATGGTGGTCCTAGATAACAAACGCTGCGCCAGCTTTTTCAACCTCTTCACGGAGTCGGTGGAGAAGGCGTTCGTGCATGGTGACGTGCAGGGCTCGATGCACGCGTTTTACCGCTTTCACAACCTGATCGCAACTCGACGGAGCCGCAGCGCCGACTTGACGCCGAGCGTCGCCAACGTGGCGATGATGGTCGAGCTCCAGCTGGTGCTGATCTGCGCGGCGCACGCGAGTACGCGCCCCGACGTGAACCACGCGTGCCTGCCGCACAGCTACATCGCCGTGCTCCACCTGTGGGACTGGATGCATCCTCCCAACCAGCAGGCAGGTGCCACGCAGGGGCCGCGGGGCTTACGCGTCGCTGCCAGAGAGGCCTGGGGGGGTGGGTTGGAGTCACCGTCCCTGGTGATCCGTGTGTGCGTGCGCGTGTGTACACGTGTGTCGTGGAGCGGTGGCTCAGCGGTTAGCGTACAGGCCTACAAACCCATCGTCCTAAGTTCTATTCCCACTCACGGCCAGCACCGCCGACGATTTTCTGAGCTGGTCCCAGGCCTCTGCCAGGTGAACTGGGCCCCAAATGCGTACGTGCTGCGGTGTGTAAATGTCACCACTATGGAGACAAAGGTCCTCGGGAGTGATGCTGGCCACCCACCCCCTTGTATGCTTTGCTGACCTGTATTATTGCATTAGCTCTGGGGGTACTCTGGTCTGTTCGTCTGTAGCATGAGATCACACGGGTCACAGCAATTCTGGGAATGATGCAATATGAGCAAAATGTGTGAAGTTATGTTGCTGTTTATAAGTTAATAAGAGTGAAAACCTACCGCATTGATGGATGAAGATGATCGTTTTGATTATTTATAGATGAGCGCGTTACTCTGAAATCGACACCCAAAGGTCAATGTTGACAACCAGGTAATAGCAACCGATGCCTGATGCATACGGTAGTGCCGGAAATGCCTTGAAGCACGGTTACATTTAGACTCAACGTTTGCAATCGTAGTGATAATGATGGAGGCAACTGTCACTGTAAACTCTACAGCACTACACACGGCCAAACCAAATCGGAGTGTCACTTAGTGTAAAAGCACTTGTTATAACAGAGTAGAAATAATCATCATAACGAAATTCAACAACTTTGATATCGGCCAGAAATTTATTATAAAGCAAGAGGTCGAGTGAGAAACCCCGCACTTCAAGTTGCGGTGTATTGTGGGCGGTTGGAGAGTTTAATTTCCATAAGGTAACCCACTCGGAGGAAACACCTCGGTAAGATCCCCTACTTGGGTACACACTCGGAGACCCCGCCCTCACATTGTTTCACTGCTCCCCCCCCCTCTCCAGGTCAAACACCACATCAACATCTTCAAGGCCATCAACGAGTTCGGCAAAGGGCAGCAGCCGTCCGGCTACCAACGAATGACGCACCACGTCGAGTGCCTGGCGCTCGCGGCGTGCGGCCCGCGCAACGAGCTCCTGCTGGAGGCTTGCGGTGACGACGGCTGCGTGGAGTGCGGCGCGGCCGAGCGCCTGGCCGTCGTCTGCCTCGTCGCGCTCGTCAACCTGCACGTCCTGAAACGGGAAAACGTGGAGGTGCGCCTGCGCACGGCGATCCGCGGCGCCGTCCGGCGGCTGCCGCCCGACAAACGCGAGCGACTCCCGCCGCGACTTCTGCGCTGCCTGGAGGCGGCCGACGTGGCCGAGGGCCCCAGGGAGGTGACGGCCGCGCTGGCCGAACTCCTGCAGCAGCGTGACGGCGAGCACCTGTACGACTGCGTGTGGAAGTGGAACTCGCAGAGGCGCGGAATTTTCCACTACAGGCTGACGCCTGCCCGCTTTGCCGAGCGTTTTCAGTTCGAGCTGCAGGAGGCGGAGACGTGCGCGTCGAGCGCGGACGGGTTTCGCAGCGGGGAAAACGACGAGAGGGCGGAGGACAGGCACAGCGAACCGATGGAGCTGCTGCAGGAGCTGTCCAGGCGGCAAGAGGTGGAGGAGCAGCGGCAACAGCAGGCCCGTCTCCGGTGGAGGAAGGTGGTGCGAGCCGTGCAGTGCGCCATGGCTCTGAACCCCGAGCTGAGGGAGGAAGCCAGGGGCGAGACGGTTCTCACGCCGGCTGCGACGACGAGCGAGCGCTGCGGCGTGTGCGGCGCGAGCTTCCCGGCGCCCGAGGAGCGCGTCGACCCCGCCGAGTGGGACGAGTCGGCGAACGACGCCGAATCGGGCGCCGCGTCCGGCGCCTCGGCGAGCGGCGCCCACTACGCGTCCGCGGGCCACGCGTCCGCGGCGGAGCGGTACCACGGCTACGTCGTCGAGTTCCGGCGCCTGGCGGACCCGGCGATGAGGGCGGCGAAGGCGCTGCTGCTGCGCTTCGAGGAGCTGCGCGGCTCCGACCGCGCCGAGGCGCAGCTCGAGGTGCGCTGGGAGGCGCTGACGAGCGCGATGAGGAGCGTGCGTCAGCTGGAGCGCGACAACAACGCCGCCTCGCGCTGGCACGGTGAGCGGCGCTCCGCTGACGTGTCCTCGCGTCACACGCGGGTCATCGTGATTGAGGGCGAACTCGTTGTCATTGACTCAGGTTGACCTCAGTCTTTTGCTTGTTATATGCGCTCGTGTGCGCACAGCGGTCAACTCGACAGGCTTTTTGGGCTATGCGGGGCATCCACGCTCGCGCGCGTGTGCGCGCAGTGTGTGTGTGCAGTGTGTGTGTGCAGTGTGTGTGTGCAGTGTGTGTGCAGTGTGTGTGCGCAGTGTGTGTGCGCAGTGTGTGTGCGCAGTGTGTGTGTGCAGTGTGTGTGTGTGTGTGCAGTGTGTGTGCGCAGTGTGTGCGCAGTGTGTGTGCGCAGTGTGTGTGCAGTGTGTGTGCAGTGTGTGTGCGCAGTGTGTGTGCGCAGTGTGTGTGCGCAGTGTGTGTGCAGTGTGTGTGCGCAGTGTGTGTGCGCAGTGTGTGTGTGCAGTGTGTGTGTGCAGTGTGTGTGTGCAGTGTGTGCGCAGTGTGTGTGTGCAGTGTGTGTGCGGCGCGGGGAGCGGTGGCCTAGCGGTTTGCGCAGCGCTGGGCTACAAACCCGGCGACCCGAGTTCGAATCCCGCTCACGGCCAACACCAGTGACGATTTTTTGAACCGGTCCTGGGCCTCCCCTAGGTCGACTCAGCCTCAAATGAGTACCTCGTGCAGTGTATAAACATTGCCACTAGGGAGACAAAGGCGGCCGGGCGTGGTGTTGGTCACCCACCCCCTCGTGTGCCGTGTCGACCTTCATAGGTGCTCGCTAACGGCACTTGACCCTACAGTCTGTGAAGGCTACATGGGGTATCTTTGTTTTTGCAGTGTGCACGTCGCTGCGCCGGGCCGTGGAACTCGTGCAGCATTGCAGCAAGAAGCTCGAGTGGAGCGCACACGACGTCGTCACCTACGCAGGTTTGTCGCAGCGTTGCCGCGGTTGTCTCCCCTCCCGCTGGGGAGGCAACCTTGGTCGCATCGCCGCAGTCGGCACTCTCAACGCCTCCCGAGAATCACCGCTCGGCCGTGCGGCCGCTGCTGACGCGACACGAGCCATTGGGCCCGACTCGCTAACCTCCCAACTTGCAAACGCTCTTACGAACGAGCTCCTCTAAAACTATTACTTGCTGTATACAGTGCGCTGCATGCAGTGTACTGTATTACGCTCTCGGGCTTCACGTTTTATTAACGAAACTTGTCAGCGAAAGCATTGAGTGCATTACTGCTGTGAAAACAAGTATAACATCATCTATATTGTGTTCGGACTCACGAACAAATCGAGTTACGAATGGAACTCGCGAACAGAATCCACGCGTAACCCGGGGACCGCCGCTATTTGTTTCAAGGCGAGACGAAGTAACGCACGTATGCCACTGCGCCATCTCGCGCGTGGCCACCTGTCAAGCATCCCTGCCTGCTTTGAGCGCGCGGAGGATGGAACCTGGCCGGCGAAGTCCATGGGCAATGGAGCTCCGCCGAGCGGTCGAGCCTGCGTCGTGTCTGCGTTCGTCGGCCGCATGTCGGATCGCGCGCGCGCGCGCGTGCGCGCGGCGGCGGCGGCGGGCTGGGCTTCCCGCTCGCTGCGCTGACCGTGCTGTGGTTTGGCTCCTCAGACATGGTGCGCGATGATGAAGTGGAGCCGGAGGAGGCGACCTTCAAGGAGCTCGAAACTGGGTCCCTGCGCAAGAAGAAGCGCAGAACGGGGCGGCAGCGGCGTTGAGAAGTTTCCGCGCCGTGCACTCGCGCGCACGGCTGCGCCCGTGAAGGGGCCTCTCCCTGCAACGCACGCGCGCGCAGCGCGCGCCGTCCCTACACACTTGCGCACCGTCCTTACCCACGCACGCACGCTGTCTGCACCCACCCACGCACGCACGCACACGTCCCTACCCACACACGCACGCACACGTCCCTACCCACACACACCACCCCGACCCACGCACACCGTCCCTATACACGCACGCACACGTCCCTACCCACACACACCACCCCTACCCACGCACACCGTCCCTATACACGCACACCGTCCCTATACACGTGCACACACGTCCCTACCCACGCACGCACACTGTCCCTACCCACGCACACCGTCCCTACCTACAAAACCTCCGTGCACTCTCAAAGACCATGCTCTAGACCCAGCAATATGGTTACCAGGGATTCAATGTGCTGGTAACATTGATATCTTTTCATACAAATTCGTTTGTGGTTATATGTTTCGAAGGGTTCATCAATTACTCAATCTACTAACAGGTAACCATTTTAGATGCTAATTTGAAGCTTTTTATACTCATGACATTTGAATGTCAAGGTCACGGTGTTTTGGGTGAGTGTGTTGGTTTTCTGAGTTTCGGTGATATAACCACAGCACGAAGTCCGTGATTTTTTTCTTCCCACGAGGCACAGGCATTGATCTGGGCACCGTCGTGGGCTGCCTGCCCAGCGTGACCCTTACGCACTCATCGCCCGCTCGCTCACCGCTCACGCATCTCTCAGGCTCATGCTCACGCACCGCTCGCTCGCTCGCTCACCACACATCTTTGAGGCTCACACACACCACGCGCTCAGGCCTACGCATCACGCCGCTCACTGCCATTGCACATTCTGCGCCCACTGCAGGCCCCACGTGATAGCCGCTGCCCAACTAGTGCAGCTTATGTTGACGGCTGCCCAGCATGCTGTGGATGCTGTGCCCGTGTCTATAATTCTGTTGATAACTACGTTGCTCTCGGTAACCGTGTTGCCCTTTCGGTAACCGAATAGTTTACACGGTTTCATTGACCCATCCCAGCTCATCGTTTACTGAAGCTGGTGTGATGATACCAACATAAAGTTTATAGTTCCTTTTACGATAGATATTTTAGTTGAGAATATTTAGCAATAAATCATTTTGTGTGGGATTCGCTTCACAGATTGTTTTTTTCTCTTTCCATATATTTGATAAAGTTTTTTTAAGAAAAAATATTTTATTTCATGTTGCCCATTTGTGCAAGACTATTGTCTGTTATGAAAGTTAATGGTGCGTTCTGTTTAGAAAACGCCTTGCATTTTGTCCGTGTAGTTTTAAGGGGTTTGTGATCTTTTATTTTTTTAAAAGAATTCGGACAATTGGAAAATGCCCTAGACCAAAATTATAATTTTATTGTAAAAAAAAAATATTCCGAAAGTTAAAGGTCCAATTCTTTAAGTTTGTAGCCATCACTGCACCGCTCGGTAATGGAATCACAGACATAAAACTTTAGATGACCCCCGTTTGCGGTGCGGCAGCGATCCATTCCATACTCCACGGTTTTGTAGGACCCAGAGTTGCCGGTACGGTCAGGGCAGAGTGCAGCGGTCGCTGGAGATTCGGCCGAGCAGATTCCTGCAATCGGTCTTATTTGTTGGAAGCTGGGGGGGGGGAGAGATGGCGGGCAGGCTGGTCGTGTGACAACAGACACGTAGTCCCCTTCGTCGAGAGCCGTGGACCCACTCCGCGTGTCTTAAGGAGCCACGGTTTTAATGAACGCTGTGACGGTGGTGACCAGACTGATGTTGATCATGATGATGATGCTGCCGTTTCTGCAGATGATGGTGGTGGCGTGTGAGATACAATAAACTGTTCAATTTAAACAAGTTTTTCGTTGCTTCACCTTTATAAACTTATTACCTGTCGTGTATTGATGTTGGTTTTCACGTCCAAATGTTTCAGACTTGCTCTCAAGAGCCGCTTTTTCAGGATAGCCGTGTCGAGCGTTCCTCCTCCGCGACATTTCGCCTCCCAACTTTTGGAGGCATCATTCGGCTTCTGAGGCAGAAGCCTGACGACGGGAGGAAGAGTTCTCGCCACGGCTATCCCGACAGAGCGGCCCCTAAGAGCAAGTCTCCAGTTTTGGTTGTCGGGATGGAGGAGGGAGAGAGAGGAGTCTGTGGTCTGACTCCGTGTTTGTATTTAATCAGCGTGGAACGCGCACGGATAACTCACTCCCCAGCTCCACGCCACTCAATAACAAAGCGACCGCCTCGCGCGACCCTTGTCCCCATAAACCCTCCCGTCAGTGAACGACGCGCAGCTATAAGCGCGTCTCGCACCGCGCTCCGAGTCGGCGTCGCCTCACTCTCTCTGGGTTTGGGGGGGGGGAGGAGGAGGAGGTGTTTCCATCGCCCGTCGCGACCCCCGAGCCGGCGAATCGTTCACCGC
>JAZEWT010000026.1:6161688-6171872 GCA_036362905.1 Mordacia mordax
TGAATGCCATCAAAATGGGATCTTTGTATTATTTGTTTCGTAATAATAATAATTGCATTTTTATAGCGCTTTCACCCGAGGATCACAAAGCGCTGCACAGAGCTGTGGAGAGAACGGCACATCAGCAACAACGACATTAGAACGGAAAATCAGCAACAAAAACATTTTTTTGGGGGGTTTTTTTCAATACACATCGCTGCAGAACAAAATGCAAAATATGATCTGACTTTCAACTATCATTTAAAAATGCTAAATTATCAATGTTAATACATACTGCAGTGATAAATTGGCGCGTTCACATGACAACAGCTTACTAATTGGCTCTGCCCGGTGGGGCTGAGTTTACAACACTTTTACGTGACCTAACCCAAAAAAACTTAATTATGTACCCTCGTGGCCATAAGTCCATGCCGTGGAACCAATAACTATCTGTGCAGTAGAGTACAATGTTTTGATGGAAACTCTTACCACCAACGCAGCACCTGCGCGGTTCATTCCCCATGCGAGTGCCTTTCACACCGCGTGCCACGGATTAATAGTGGGCCCTAGTAGTGGACTCTGAGTCAAAACAGCCATGGCAGAGTTGACCAGTAGCAGGGTCGACAGCGCGAGCCACATTTGGCATTTATATGTTCCACGTGTGACAGGAGCACATGTGATTTCCCTGGTGCATTGCTTCATGGGATATATTTAAACTCTAGAGCAGGGTTCGGCTGCCGTTCAAAAGAGGCGTACCAAAATTTACCTGTTTACTCTTATATACGGCTCTGTATGGCACTGGTACTTTAAAAAAACAAATAATAATAATCCTACTTACATTACGCATAATCGCATCTCATTGTCAGAAACCGCTTAATCCTGTAAAGGGTCGCGGTGAGCCAGAACCTACCCCGGCAGACACAGGGCGCAAGGCAGGGAAACATCCACGATGGGATGCCAGTCCATCACCGGGCACTGAGGGCAATTTAGTCTGCAAGCCAATTAACCTATGCAGCAGCATGTTTTTTGGACTGTGTGAGGAAACCGGAGTGCCCGGCGAAAACCCACGCGTAAACGGCGAGAGAACATGCAAACTCCACACAGAAAGGCACCCGAGCCGAGATTCGAACCCGGGACCTTCTTGCTGTGAGGAGGCTACAGCGCTGCCCACTGGGCCACCGTGCCACCCCACTACACATAATGTATTAAATAAACCAGCCGATTTGTTTTTTTCTTTCGCGTCAAAGAGGTTTCATCGGTTGGCATTCTACTTGAGAGATTGACAGCAGGCAAGCCTAGTTTCATTGGGGTTTTTGTTTTTCAACGCAGTTTCTTCACACTGGGAGGATGTGTACTCGGTGGTTTGCTGAACGTCCAGATTATAATAATAATAATAATAATTGCATTTATAGAGCGCTTTTCACCCGAGGGTCACAAAGCGCTTCACAGAGTTGCAGAGAGAACGGCACGTCAATGCTAACATACAATAATGCTACACTACATGCACAGGTTTTTGCACAAACACCCAGGCACCAAATAAAATTACCAAATTATCGGCTTGGGAAGGGCTTCATCCAGCAGTGGATTGACAATGGCCTGTGCATATAATAAGTTCAGCGCAATGGCTTGATGGAGAATAAAGTGATTTTGTGTTCATATGTGCTCTTATACCAGGAATGTTTAGATGCTGTCGTGGGCGCATGGGGTCTCAGAGTGGAAAGAGCAGAAATGTAAGCATCTGGCTCACACACATACACACACGTGTGTAATTTGTGGTGTATCTGTGGTGTAGCTAAGATATAGGTTTGGCGTAGATGTGGTGTAATTGTGATCCTGCTGCGGTGTGGCCATGGTGTAATTGTGTGTGAACCCCGTTACAGAAATGACGTGCGGATTCCACCGGAGCTGCAGGCCTCCGTGTGCATGGAGGCCGAGGCGAACAGGGAAGCGAGGGCACGGGTAGCGACCGCAGCCTAGCACCCATGCTTCAGAATGCCACAGGCGGACACACATGGTTGCGGGTGGACACAGGCACACATGTACAAGCACGCGCACCAGCATCCGTCCACATGCACCGCCATGGCCTGTGAACACTCAAGTAGCTGACTCATCAGTTGTTGGATCAGACCACGTAACGATTGAGCAAAATTTCAGGCACCAGACCCCTCCTGATGCGGCCAAATGGAATGACATCGTCACGTGAGTGTTTTACGACACGCCGATCGTTTCAGACTCGTTCCCCACGCGCAAGTTAAGGAACGCAGCAAGGGAATATAGCGATCATACTTGACGAGTCACTTGTGACGACATCAAGCATCATCGCGGAACACCGTGAATTTAGGAGAAGCTGCAGGAAGTGAGGGTGGATTACTTCATGGCCCAACACAAACAGCCGCAGCTGTGCCTTGCGATTGTACGGCGCGGCTGATTCACGGCTCGCAAATGAAGGTGATCGATTTCGACTCGCTGTGGGAGAGACAGTGGTGGCACTGGGATGGCAGGATTTGTAGTTTCCACCTGTGCAAGACACACGACAGGGCTCGCAGCACGTTTGGCCACATATGGGCGTATGCTGTATACAGATGTGTGCAATAGCCAGTACACTGCCCCCTGCAACCAGAGCTCTAGACCTGGCGATGACTTAGATGAGGGGCGAGTGATATCTGAACATGTAATTCAGGCCCCCGTGTCTCTGACTCCGTGTGCCTTTGCGTCCGCTGGCAGCTGATCGCGGTGCAGGCGGAGAAGCAGGCGGCGCTGGAGCTATCGGGTGCGGCGCGCATCCTGTCAGCCGCGCAGGGGGCCCTATCACTGCGCTACCTCCACACGCTGGACGCCCTGTGTGGGACGGCAAGGGGCGGCCCGCACTTGGGGCTCACGCTGGCGCTGCCACGTGTCGATCTGCCCGCGCCGACTGCCGAACAGACTGAGACGACCGCTGCCACACCGAGCAGCGGTGCAGCGATGGGGCAAGAGCAAGCAGGGAGCGGAGACACTAGCAAACAAGACTCACCGATGCTGTAGCGCATTGTCACGGCCATAGCTCCACGAGCCATCACACCATAGGCCGGGTTATTTCCATTAAACTGTATTTGCCGACAGGCAGGGGTACGTATTATATCTCACTCTCTGTAATCTCCAAGCACTGCATAATACTCGATATCGTAAAAGTTAATCACTGTGCCAATAGCACATCACGAGTCTATAAAAGCCGTGGAGAGCAGCTCAATACGGAGGACAAATTACTAAGTTGGACGGCACGTTGGTGCGTTGAGTAGCGCTGCTGCCTCAAAACAAGAACGTCCTAGATTTGAAATCCAACTTAGGTGCCTTTCTGAATGGAGCTTGCATGTTCTCCCTATATCCGCATGATTTTTTACTGGGTACTTTAGTTTCCTTCCACAGTCCACAGACATACTGCTGCCCAAGTTAACTGACCTGACAAACTATATGGGAGAGGTGTTGTGGGATCGCAAGTTGTCTGCTCATCCTAGGGCTTTATTGGGGCAGCTGGGTATGGAGGAGGTAAGGCTTCACTGCGTGAGAGATTCAAGCACACAATTTAAGACGGTTGAGTTAACACAGTTTCAATTTAATAGCCCAAGTGAACCGGTTTCACAACTCGTGTCTCTGTCTAAATAGTACTCTCCGTAGCCCACCGCGGAATGTCCAATTGTATGAATAAACTAATTATGAACCTCAAGGTTTGCCATCTCTATTTTACCCGCCACCACGCCGTTACTGATAACCCTTACGTCTGCACGTGTGTCTGTGACTGTGTGTGTGTGTGCTGGTGTCTATATGTTGGTGTGTGAGAAGCAATGGCTCAGCGGTCAGCGCGCTGGGCTACAAACCTGGCGACCCAAGTTCGAATCTCGTTCACGGCCAACACCAGTGACGATTTTCTGAACCCGTCCTGGGCCTTCCCGAGGAGGTTGACTCAGCCTCAAATGAGTACCTAGTGTGGAATGGAAACATTGCCACTAGGGAGACAAATGCGGCCGAGTGCGGTGCTGGTCACCCACCCCCTCGTATGCCATGTCGACCTTCATAGGTGCTTGCTAACAGCACTTGACCTGACAGTCTGTTAGGGCTACACAGGGGATCTTTGTCTTTGTATGTTGGTGTACACCTAGCACCAGTCCTCACGTGGCTGTGTGAGCATGCGTTTGCACGTTTAGAGTATTGGACTGCTTTTATAAATTCCCACGAGTAATGATATAGACCGCTCGATTAGCTACTATGTGTGGCCGCGTCACACACGTAGTTTATAATTATTTCCTGCCAGTGCGAGGTGACTTGCTGGGTTTCCTCAGCCTCCCGGCAGAACGTGGTTTTTCCAAGAGGCTGTGTCTCTGCTCAGGGATTCCCAACTTGGTACCTGAAAGCGAAGCCAGAAATAGCACAACAGCCTCATAACGAGTTACACACCATTAACGCCATCATGAAACGAGCCTCCCTCCGAGTGCCACTGCTGAGTCGATTACGTACAGAACACAATCTCTTGTGTCTTCAAGTTTTTAAGAACAATCTGGCAAAGTATAAACACCCGGTACACCAGTTGATTAAGCTGCACTAAGTAACTCATGTCCATTCGAGCAAATTCAAGCTTACAGAAGCTGTAGCTTGTGAGATGTCTATGAAAAAACTGCCCTGCTACTGCAATACATGTTTTGTACGTGTTTTCCCACAATGCCATGTTTTCTGAATGGTACCAAAATAATAGTGAGTCTTGTACTCACAAGACTCACGATTATTTTTGCTGCTGTCATGTGGGGGCTGCTGTCAAGTGTGGGCACATGACAGCAGCGAACATTGATTTGGCGATGAGCACCAATGATAACATAGCCGGTCTACGTTTGTGTCCGTTTTAACTGCTATCTGCCGGGAAGGCCGTTGTCTCTACTGTTTGACTTGGCGGTCGAAACAACGAAACGGCAACAAGTTCACTTCTTTTGAGCCGTTTTTTTTTCTGGACGAGACCTTCTGTACACGCATTGCAAAAGCTTGCATTCCTAAACCTGTTTTTTCTTCATATTAACGCATATTATGAAGACACCCACAGGCCCTATTCCAACATCTGTAATGGACTTATTATTGGGAACGTTTACCCAAGACCCTGGCTTGAGCCACAGCACGTAATGTCAATGTGTGCACTGCACGACTGTCGTGCCTGTGCTACGTCTCACCATCACTGCTGGCAGTGGCGCTGGTCGGGACGACCTCGTCCATTGGGGGCGGATCCCTCCCTTGTCCTCTGAGCTCGTTCCCTCCTAGCCCGTCCTTGCAAAGGTCTCTCTCCTCCCTGTTGACCGTTGCAAGGCGCAGCTCTTCCTGCAGCTGAGCCACGCGCTCCTCCGCGAGCTGGGCACGCTCCTCCGTGCTCCTGCAAGGTGTCAGCAGCGTGGTGACTTGCAAGAGACCTTTAACACCAAGCGATCCTGCTTGCCTGCCTGTCCTGGGCTCCCAGAAGCACGTAACGTAGCTTAACCCACGCAGAGACACAGCTGCAGTAAGAAAAGTCTAACACCCCGCTGTGCTCATTGTATGAATGCACATGTCATAGGGGGCGGCGCTGTGGCCCAGTGGTTAGCGCTGTCGCCTCACAGCAAGAAGGTCCCGGGTTCGAATCTCTCGGCTCGGGTGCCTTTCTGTGTGGAGTTTGCATGCTCTCCCCGTGTCCGCGTGGGTTTTAGCCGGGCACTCCGGTTTCCTCCCACAGTCCAAAAAGCATGCTGCTGCATAGGTTAATTGGCTCGCAGGCTAAATTGCCCCGCAGTGCCCGGAGATGGACTGGCGTCCCATCGTCGGTATATCCTTGCCTTGCGCCCTGTGTCTGCCGGTATAGGCTCCGGCTCACCGTGACCCTGTATAGAACTAAGCGGTTTCAGACAATGAGATGAGATGAGACATGTCATAGGTTGCAGATTCAAATCGTACTCATATCATGACATGTTTGCTATGTGTGTGTCACTTGATGACCTGAACACCCTTCCTGTGCCCTGGATAATGGTCCATCTCAAAAATGTATCCAAGCGAAAGATTTTAAATATGATTAGATAAGGGAAATATTAAAAGGGAAGCAATAATTGAATGCCAAGCCTCTACATGTATTCCACCAAACCCAATCATTTAATCACTTAACCCTTCCTTGAGCAGGACCGCCCTGAGTAGGCAGCAGAAGCGGCAAAGTGCTCTGGACCTTGCAGAGAAGAGGGCCACACACTGGGCCTGTGAATAATGGGATACATATACCAAGAGTGGCATTGCCCCTGGAACCTGAGTGAGCGTGCTCCAGATATACTTTGTACAGTAAAGCCAGTGTGAGCTACTCTTAACGTTCCACAAGGTGTGTGCCGAGGTCATTGATATCTCGGGGGTGTCATTCTACAATTGGATCACTCTGCACAGCATCTTCATATCAGATGGATCATGGCATCGCAAGACCACTTAGGATGGTGATGGCATGGGGAGTCCTTCATCCAGCAGTGGATATACAATGGCGCCCGATGAGTGACTTTAATATGTACCACTGATATGTACAAAACAATAGAAAAAACAATGTTATGATATCCGCTCAAGATTAATATTTTGTTAGACGTTGCATTGAAGAAAATGATAGCATCTGTAGGTTGGAGTCAACGGTTATTCTTTGGTAGTTCAGATGATTTTACTCACAAAATCTGTGCTTGTAGCTGTTTCAGTGTATCCATTGCATCATATGTCTGAGGTTCGTGACCCTTTGCACAAGCAAACACGACATTATAATAGAGGATGGCAAACATGTTATACATAAAATAATGCAAGCGTTCATTGCAATAAGTCTCCATTGTTTGAAACAACGGCTCAAATGATTAACGTACGTACGGTGTGGACGTGAGCAGTTACATGCTTCAGTATGACGTCCTATGCGGAGTTTACTGGACATTCACAATGTATATAGAATGACGCATGTCACAAGAGCGTCACTTACCTTGAGTGGGAAATGTAATTATAATTGGCCATGCGAGGCGATGTTTCAACAAAACACGGTTCACTTGTCTAACAGGAATGCAAAGTAAAAATCTTCATAGCCCTACCGCTGATAATTTGCAGCCCGCGATGCCAGCTGGCAGCGAGGTGAAACACAGGTCTACACAGAAGATAAAGGATCTCTGGGGTGTGGGCAATACATCAAAGATAGGGCTTAACCATTCTGCGACCAGCCTTCTTGTTAGAACGCGATTCAGTCAATGTATCTTGTGCTTGTAGATTAATACAGCATGATATCTGCATGGATTACACCGGCTTTGGTGGCTTACGAAGCTGGCAGGTGGACAGGCAACCCTGCGAACTCGCCGCATGATTCATGTGGAGACTCCGGACACAGATACCCTGATCCTGCAGCGCTACTTAGCACATCTCACAACCACGTACGTGATTAGTGACTCAGAAGCCAGCATAGGAGAGCAAAGATAAACAAGTAATATTTATTGAATGTTAATTGCTATTGAGATCATTTTATCATAAGTACCTGTACATGCCTTTATGAGTGCGACAGTAACTATCACGACTGCCGATTCCTCTTGTAAAATGACGTGTTAGTTTCAGCTGCCACCTTTATCAACAACTCAACGTGATATTTACAATATTTAACATTGGGTCTCTGTAAAATATGCACCAAAAGCCGCACGGCGAGAAACCAAAGGCATCACTCAGAAGCAACGACACTGGGTACGAAAATGCAATAAGGGTAAAGAGAAGAATACATTATACTATAATAATAAATATAAATTACAATACGCACATATTCAACCAATTTCGAAGAAGAGGGCAGCAAAGAGACACAGGGAGAGACATTGAGACGCAGAGGGAGACACAGCGTCGAGTTGTCGACACAACAAGAAGGCGGTAGAGTTCTAAGATTTTAAGAAAGACAGCATTAATAGCATCGAATTATAATTCTAATACTTTACAATATTTAAAAGAATATTATTTCTAATAAGACGGAGGAGAACGTATGGTGGGAAATGCGTTCAACTCAATTTTAAACTTTCCTAGTCCCCTGCAGAACTTCGAGCTGTCACAGTATGATCGTGACTCGCGGATGCGCTGTGCACGAAAGCTTACCAGTGCGAGTGACGACATCTCTTTGCTCAGTGATCTGGTCTCCACGTTAGCATCATGTCCTATGACCTGCACAGTGAGGTCACCTTTCTGCGTGTTGAAATCCGAACACTTGCCTTCATCCTGCAAACATCCGAAGACATCCACCAGTTTTCAATGCAACTACATTGTCTACCTGCCATACCACATTCATCTTATACGCCTACAGTCATTTTGTCAATCCACTGCCTGAGGAGGGCATGACGGCTGCCCATATGATTTCAAGTCCTATGGCCAGGACTGTTGATGCGGTTCACTGTTACCATGCTGGGATTATGGCTCGCTGCTGACCTGCGCCTGCTCAGGAACATTTATGCCTCCCTTCGTTTGTTGAACAATTATTTTATCACATATTTTTTGTCTTTCTCTAAATTACAGCCATTATTTGACGTTCAGTTGAACTGCTCTGGAGTTGTTGTTGCTGACATGCCGTTCTCTCCACAGCTCCGTGCAGCGCATTCTGACCCTCGGATGAAAAGCGTCTTAGAAGTGCAATTATTATTACTGGAGAGGACAAATATGCCGTTTCCAATCGCACCATGATGTAAACGAGAGGTTCTCAACCTTTTGCACCTCAAGGTCTACTTGGCCCACTTGGGTATGGCTTCCACGGATCACTAGATCATGGCCCACTGATGGGTCAAGACTCATCGGTTGAGAATAGCAGATGTAATAATACTAATAATAATTGCACTTCTAGAGTGCTTTTCACCCGAGGCCAGCCATGGACAAGTGTTCCCATTGCAGCAGAGATGAAGTGGCATTGTCTACAGTGCCTCGACATGTGGAGTGATCACCAGATCCTATTTTCGAGACTGACTGCAATGAATCCAGAGATACACAGGCTGATTAGGACACTGCTGGGTGTGGACAGTACGAACGCGGATGAGCGGTAGTCACCTGGGCAATGTCCACTGGAGCGATCGAACGTGATGACAGTTCGAGCAACAACAGTTGGCTAACTTCCATCCATTCGGAATACTCGGCCTGCAATGCGTGAAAGACACACGTAAATTTAAAGTCCAACACAGAATTAGTAACTACAAACTGCGTGCAGACTCACATGCAGGTATGCCGATAGTTACGTGGAAACGATAAGGAATATCTGCATGACTTGTAGCTGGGCACATTTTAAAATGCTGCCCCTACCATATGGACTGGGCGTCACATATGAAAACAGAGGTGTGGATTGATCGGGATAAAACATTTGGAGGAAAAGACAAACGAAATGCATATGAACGAAGATAAACATCCCCCTTATATCCTTAACAGACTGTACGGTCAAGTGCTGTTAGCGAGCTCCTATGAAGGCCAGCACAGTATATCAAGGTGTGGATATTGAGAACCTCTCCCAGCCCCATGTCACCCAAGTGGCAATGTTTATACACTGCACCAGCTACTCACATGAGAAATAATCATCCGAAAAGGAGGCTCATAACCAGTTCATAAAATGGTAACTTGTGTTGTGAATCCAACTGGAGTGCACGGGTTTGTAGCACAGTTGCACTGCTACTGCCCAATATATATAAGGCATATAAACACACGCACACATGTACATGCCGGTGTGTTTGAGCTGAGAGCCCTGGGATTGACTCCAATATATGAGCAATGCTCCTCATACTCATGCACTGTCTTCGTGGGGCACTTAGTCACCAAAGTAACACCGATGTTCGTTACTCAGACACTCTCCCCACCTCCAGATCTTGCAGAGCCATGTCCTCCCTGTTGCTTCCATCTGACTCCGCCACAGCCTCACAGCATCTGCGCAAGCAGAGCGGTGGTCATCGCAGCTAATACCATCGACACGATGTGCAGAGGTCCTGGCGCTCACCGTGAACTGCTTGCCAGTTTCATAGTGTGGCACATTAACCACTCTGCTATCGGCCAATCTCGTGATGGCCACGTTGTCAAACTTCCCACAAGCAATAGCTTGTTTATGAGCGTCAAATACTCCGTTTGTCTCATCTCATCTCATTGTCTGAAACCGCTTAGTCCTATACAGGGTCACGGTGAGCTCGGAGCCTATCCCGGCAGACACAGGGCGCAAGGCAAGGATATAC
>JAZEWT010000026.1:6227580-6257845 GCA_036362905.1 Mordacia mordax
GGGGGGGGGAGACTCCCGAGACACGAAGACACAGAGACACGGGACGGCGGGGGGGACACGGGGACACCGACAGATATTGGCAGACACGGGGGGGAGAACCCGGGGCTCGGGACGTGTGCGCTGACATTACTGAATGGGAAGACTAATAGACGACGCACACGTGTGGAGACGACTTGACGAGAGATGGACCAGTGCTGCTGGTGTTTTGAAGGAGAACTGGGGACGGCGGTCGGTTTAAGTTGTCATCGTTGGGTCAGCGAGGAGTGTGAATTGCCTGGTCAGTGAGGCGTCTGTGTGTGTTGGTTCGTGTCCCTTGGTGAATGCGGTGCCAGTCGTTGCTCAGTTGTTACCGAGCTTGGCTGCAAACGGCCAACAACCAGTGACTTTTCGGAATCTGTCCTGGTGCTCTCCTAGGTCGACTCGGCCTCAAATGAGTACCCAGAGTAGTGTGTAACATTGGCACTGGGGAAATAAAGGTGGCCAACCGTGGACCTGGTCGTCGTGTGCCGTGTCGACCTTCCTAGGTGCTCGCTGATAACTCTTGACCGTACAGTCTTCAGATCTAACCTAGTGAGCGCTAGCAGCGGTGTTGGGAGTAACACCGAGGCTGGTGATGTGAAGAGATGGTGCTTGTCGTTACATCTTCCTAAAATAAAGCGCATGCTTGGGTACTTTGTCTCCGAACACTAGAACCCATCCGCTCCTCATAAGCGATCGTAATAAAGATAGTATAAGTCCGTGGTTATGGAGAGGCTTGAGCGACTTCCCATAGTGTTTTATTAACGCCAGCTTTAAACGGCCTAACTTTTCACATGCGAAATAACTGTCTGGAAGCTGTGTGGCCTTGTCCACCCCCAAGAGAAGTTCAGCCTTGGCGAGGCTGATATGGCCTCGTATTTCATTGCTTATTACGACTTTTTTTTAATCCATTGACCGCCCTGAGTGATACAGTATCGTGGACGTAATAAACAATACTAAACAACTGCTTTTCAGTTGAAGTGAAAGACTCCCCTGGTGTCATTCGAAAATGTAGACAATTTTGTGTGCTAGGGTCCAAACTTGCCATGTTGGAAAATTCCCCGAAAATTAATATCGATTTTTAAATAGCAGTCATCACGCCCGCTGGCAGACTGATGGTACATTTGCAGACTAGGTGTTGAGTAATTACCTTGTGCCCACAGGGAAAGCTGCCACGGTGGCGAAGGGGGGCGGGGGCGTGCTTTTAAATATTTGAAATGTGATGTAAAAGTCCCCTTGAGACGCTCCTGAATATGGTTGCATTACAGTATTGAATGTAAAAACAAATAATTTTCTTCGTTTTATAATCGCTTCAAACAACTGCTCTTTCGGGCGGAATTTGAAAAGGTGGATTCTTTTTACAGGATCACTTGTACAGGCGACCGTGTGCAGCATTGAGCGGGTAATGATGATCCACGTATGAATCGTTATGTGAGCGAAGAGCTCAATTTAAATATCTGTTGGACAGTCATGAAAAGTGAGCAATGCCAGCAGACGAGGATGGGTCGGCTGATTCACGTCGCCCAGATGCCCAAGAATTAGTTTTCCTCGGCATCTGGGTAGGTGCATCTTTGTTTAAAGTTTTAAAACAGAGTCTTGTCCACTTCTCGTGGTAACTGGTGCTGGAGCCAGTTCACCGGACAATTATCTTAACAAGCCTATTAGCCGAGGCAGCAGCGTGTCCTTGGACGGTGGGAGAAAACAGGAGTACTCCACATAAACCCACGCGGCCCCATGGAGAATACGCAAATGCAATCTCGGTCAATCCATAATTCTTGAGTTTGTGCCGTGACCTGCCAGCAAGCCTTGGGCACTTCACACAGGCTCAAAGTATCCAGCCTGGCACAAGAGCTGTGGTGACATCACCGTTAATTTTTGACAAGTGGCAGTAGCTGTTGTCACCTAATGCAGAGCTTCTCAACCTCTCGCATCTCAACGGCGGTTTGGCCCACTTGGTTATGGACCATATAGACTACTAGGTGGCGGTCGTTGCCTACTGTTTATTTTTACAGCAGGAAGTAACCCAATGCGCTTGCAAGCTTTAGATGCAGGGTTCCTGCAAACACAATGTAACTGAGTGCTGGATGGGGTGATCTCATCTCATTGTCAGAAACCGCTTAGTCCTGTACATGGTGAGCCGGAGCTTGTCCCGGCAGACACGGTGCAAGGCAGGGATATACCCACGATAGGACGCTAGTCCATCATCGGGCACTGCGGGCAATTTAGTCTGCAAGCCAATTAACCTATGCAGCAGCATATTTTTTGGACTGTTGAGAGGAAACCGGAGTGCCCGGCGGCAACCCACACGGCCACGGGGAGAACA
Organism: Mordacia mordax; assembly: GCA_036362905.1. Classification (NCBI taxonomy): domain Eukaryota; kingdom Metazoa; phylum Chordata; class Hyperoartia; order Petromyzontiformes; family Petromyzontidae; genus Mordacia; species Mordacia mordax. Next base: position 6,229,922 of record JAZEWT010000026.1, read on the forward strand.
TGCCATCTCCGAATATAGGCACCCGAGCCAAGATTCGAACCCTGGACCTTCTTGCTGTGAGGCGGCAGTGCTACCCACTGGGCCACCGTGCCGCCGGATGGGGTGATTGAGTGTGCGTTCGTAGGCAGCAGTGTGAGAGGAAGTTAAAGATTGTTTAGTGAAATTAGTTTGAATGGGTTTGGAAGTCTGTGTGAATGAGCTATCAAACTCATTGTCAATGAGTACAGGAATGAGTGGTGGGGGAGTGTAAGCTATATCATTAATACAGTGTTCGTGTGGAAATGAGTGAGCGTGTATTAGCTGATAAATGCTGCAACTAATGTGGAGGGTCGTCCTGCAGTATGATGTCACAAGTGTCATCACTCCTTATGTCATGGAACGAAGCAACGACAAATGTGTATTTGTTAACGACGCTGGAAGTCTGTTGAATATATATCTCCAACAGCCGCCCTCTCGACATGAAATATACATTGGTTTCAACGACTCTGTGAAACGATATAAATAAAATCGTAAGCGAAATATACGACTTAGGTGTAATGTGCAATGCTTAGATGTTGTTTTTAGCCTGCTTTTATTTGCATGCTGTAATCAAATGCACAGCACTGCACTCGTATGTTTTCATTAAAGGACGAAAGGGGTACTCGAAAAATACTTTCCATTTGCTACTGATGTTAGTCGTGTCAAGAATTAGTTGTGTCCAAGAACGGAATTGGCGAAAATCTGGCCTCGCCAGCCATGCTCAAATATATAAGGATCACCTCAATCGCTTCTGAAAGGCACTGGATTGCGCCCATACCAACCATCTTTCCAGCATCCCGGCTGATGCCTGGGATAAGCCCAGGATTCGTCTTCTCGACCATCCATCGGATCCTTCATCCACTCAGCCTTTTACCCGCACCTCTCCATTAATAATGATCAGTTGATTCAGTTTTTCACGGACAAAATCGTAGTCCACCGCATCTCTGCCCAGTCCCAACCTCTACCCACTACCTCAACAATCGTTCCCTTTCCTACCCTCATCTTATAACTCCTGTAATTTTCCGAGTTACCAGACTCTGATGTTTCTTCATTAGTTACCAGATCTCGGCTTATAAACTGCTCCATGGACCCCTTCCTATCCAATCTCATCCAGCAAACTCCAAATGCATTGCCACCTTCGTCACTAATCTTACAACTCTCTTACCTCCGATGTCGTTTCCCCACTATTCAGATATGCTGCAGTTACCCCTCTGCTTAAAAAAAACCCTGCCTTGTTTGCAATAACCCTGATTATTATTGACCCATCTCATATTTACCATACCTTTCTAAGATCCTTGCGCATGCATTAGCCATGCAACTCCAGAAACACATCCTCGATAATGGCTTTCTCTCGATCCCTTCCAATCTGGGTTCAGATCAGGTCACTGCTGAAGCTGCTCTGATCAATGTAGTTAATGACCTACTTTGTCGATGCTGATGAATGCTTTTCGAGTATTCTTGTCCTGGACCTGAGTGCAGCCTTTCATACCGTTGACCACCCTATGTTACTGAGGCGACTGGAGAGCATAGAAGTCTCTGGCTGTGCCCTGAACTGGCTGAGTATCTAACTGGAAGCAGTTCATTAGCCTTGGAGGTTGTAACGCAGATATCCATCCTGTTTTGCCTGGTGTTTTTCAGGGTTCAGTCCTTGGCCTATTCCTCTTCAGCTCGACATAAAACCACTTGGCCATATCCTGCGCAGCCTCAATCTAAGCTACCCATGCTGTGCCGATGATATCCAAATCTATATCCACTAAGAGTCGTCAATCAGTGCGTCTGGTCTTTGCATGTTGTCCTCACTGTCAACTGTGAAGGCCTGGCTCGATTCAAATTTCTCAACACAGTGGCAACAAAACAGAAGCTTTGCTTGTCGAAACTTCGCAGCAATTGTCCAAGGCTGAAACCGTCTATTTGATGCTTGGTGACCAGACCATCGATGTTGCTAATGCAGTCTGGAGTCTAGGAGTGAGTATTGATTCCTAACTTAACTTTGAGACACATCAATTATTTGACGAAGGTAGTCTATTTTCTGCTCAGGAATCTATCCAGACTCTGCAAGATCTTGTCACCCTCCAACACTGAGAAGTTAATCCACATCTTCATCTTTTCACGAATTATTGCAATGCGCTACTTTCTGGCGTCCCTGTCTTAGCAATCGCTTCCAATGTTTGCAGAATACCTCTGCTAGAGTCCTCACCCATACTGCTATGCACAATCACATATTTCCAGTGCTGGCATATCTCCATTGGCTTCCAGTTAAATACAGGATTGAATTTAAGACACTCCTTATCACCTACAAGGCTCTTACCGGCGCTGCTCCGACATACATGTGACCTACTTCATGCACCCTCCTCAACACGACAACTTCGATCCTCCAATACGGACTGCTTGCTGCATGTGCCCAGATCGCACCTCCATTCCATGGGTGACAGAGCCTTCTCGCGTGCTGTTCCCAGACTCTGGAACTCCTTTCCATTTGAAATTCGGTCAGTCGAGTCCCTGGGCATCTTCGAATCTTGTCTCAAGACTCACTTTTTTCCGTAAAGCCCTCCTGTCCTCTAGCTAGAACTGTTGATGCTGCTCATTGCTGTGTGGTTGGATGATGTCGCATTGTTGACCTGTGCCTGCTCAGGAACACTCCTTTTATTTGCTTTAACAATTGTTTTATTTGTCATTTGATGTCCTTCATAGATTTATAGTCATTATTCAAATAATCTATTGTGTTATTGACATGCCGTTCTCTCCACTGCTCTGTGCAGAATTTTGTGACCCTCTGGTGAAAGCCGCTTTATAAATGCAAATATTATAAACCCACGTCCTCAGGTTCATAGCACAGTGTGCAATCATCACATTACCACTGCCTACAAAATATAAATGCTCTATGTTATAATATAACAAATATCTAACTTAACACACCGCTTCAAGCCAAACATTATTGCCAACTGAATGAACAGTTGGAATTGTCATGCTAAGTGATGAGACAATAGTGAATATCTGCTGCATCAAAGGTTTTGCCCAAACATCAGACGTCGTCTGTTCTCTTTTGAATGAAGGTTTCCCCATGCCGTTGCCATCTCTGTACACAAAACTGGTTTTAGCAATACATTTATTGGGTGGGCATGCCGCTCGGTGTGTTCTTATCGTCGGCTGTCAATCCATCATAAGTCTTTAACAGCGATTGCTTTTCTTACTAGCGATGTGTCTGTCCTGACCCAACTCGTGATTTATTTCTCTCCAAAACGCATGTATTCGCAAGCAGTTAATAGTACACTCTTCATAAGTACCCAGATTTTGTTACCAAGAATATCACTGTAGGTCTGCCTTTTTCAACTGGTGGACCACGAGCGCCACCTTGTGGTCTGTGGAGACCGTACCCAAGTTGGCCGAGTGGGCCTTGGGGTGCACAAGGTTGTAATCTGCTGCAGTTGGCCATCTGATTTCAAGGGCTGTAAAGGTCATCACCAGACAGTCTTATCAACTGCAGGATAAGGTGCTTCCGAAATCATCGACATCCTTCATGGTCTCGCGATACCGAATCCGTCGGACACTTCACACATTAGCTGGTCAACGGTAGAAGATATTGCACATACTGGAACGAAGCAAAATAGCTAATTAAGTCAACGGTGAGGGCTAAGGAGATTCATTCTAGTTCATTGACAATAATACAATTTATAATGTGCGTACATCTTGTGCCTGGTCAAGGACGAGACATGCCGATTTATGTTGGATCTGTGAGTATCAACAGCAATCCTTGCCAGATGACAAACGACTGATGAGATGACTTTGCCGAGTTGGCAGGTGATCTGGTGAAGGGTTAATTTATCTGGCGGAGGACGCGAAGCTGCACTGACAATGGTTGCTTTAAGTCTGCAGACCCCTGATTTCATACATCCACGACATTGTCTTTAGGTTCTGGGAAGGAGGCACACACCTTTGAGGTGACTCTCACAGAATGTACTTATTTGCAAACCAGATTACAGGGTACACCAGCACTATGATGAGTTGGATGACTGGAGAAACGGTGGTTCAGAAATCTTTTGTAGAGAGCTTGCCAACTGAGGACATTGGCCTCGGATGTCGGCATTAGTGTGAACGGTGCACCTTGTAGGAGAGGTGAATACAGTCTATAGCCTCCTCAGTAGGACCATGGGATATCATAATCAGCCATGTTCAGTCTACTGATGGATGAAGGCCACCCCAAGCTAGTTCCTACCCGACACGATCTGGTTTCCACATCTCCATTGCCCATCATCCTTTCTCGTGACATCCTGTCCAAGCCCACTTAATAGTTTGGATGGTAATAACCTGTGCGTGTTCTGAAATCCAGAAGTCCCTTTTTTTCTCTCAATACGATTCCAGACATGCGTCTCTAAACTTTTTTGTGAACTCGTTCATTTTTATTCTAGATGTTTCATTTATGACCGTATTTCTGAACCATTATCACACCAAGACGTGGTTCATAATGGATGATATACTGCTAAATTACCTTAAAGTACTCTATTTTTTAAATGTAATGTACTATATGTACCAGTGCACTAGCACATATAAATTTGGGCCTTGTGTTGGCGTCTGCGAATGTGCCTGTGTTGTGCGTGTGCGCACAATTCTTTGTGCAGTCGAATCCAGTTTTCAAAACTGCTGAAGCCATTGATGGCCAGGTTAATAAGAGGTCAACGTGGTGAGCTGCCACCACCCAGGTCCGGTATAGTCACATGCAATCGCCTGTGACTGTGACTATACCGGATTACCAGTGACTGAGAAGAAACCTCACAGTAATTTACTTCTCAATAAAATTTGGCTGAACACCAATTCTGAATGTTAATAAATATCTGTTTAACTCTCATATGCCAAATATGTCTTACTTTGGCTGGTAGTGTGGAAATGGGTTGCTCCCTACTGTGTGGAAAAGAAGTTATATTAAAGTGATCTCGGGGGTAGCTGAGATCTGATTTTAATTTGTGTGTGCCATTCTCAGAGGTACATTGGAAGTGTCACATTGCTCCGTGTGAGATGTCGATGAATGTGTTCTCTCGCAATATAATGTCTAGCCTATTTAGGGTAACACATCTGATAAAGAGCCACAAAAATTGTTGAGCGAATAATATTTGTCTTGGAGTGTTGACCTGTAAAACTCAACTTGTTTAGATGACACCATGACAAAACATCGCTGGACTCGATACATTTTCAAAGTAAAATTAAATGTGAATTAACCCGAACAGATAAATGCTGATCTAGTTTACATTTATTTATTCCATCCTCAGATAACAAGCTATGGCTGCGGAAACCCAGACACTCAATTTTGGACCAGAATGGTGAGTACTCCTGCTTTGTGAACATACTCACTGGGTGACGAGATCAAGATGCAAGGCATTTGTGACATTTTCTTGTGTTTATCCATCCAGATTCCCTTTCTTAAACTTTTATTTTGAATATATATATAAATTGTGATGCAGCAGTTGTTTTTGACTGCTAATGTAGATAAGGCTGATACATTTAGCCACACATTAATACGTTTGTGTACTTTATTTTAAGTACAGCGCTTTCACATGCTTTCCATTTGAAAAGTCACAAACAATGTCACTCTACTAAGTAACTTTTATTTTTGTTCAAATGTGTATTGTGGCAGTGCTCATATCCTGTTCACAGCCTGAGCCAGTTGTGTATCTTTCACATTGCTATGGTGGGAGTGATTGTCTCTGACACTCGCTGTTAACTTCTTCACAGAGTGGTAATCTGTTCGAGAATTGCTTTCCCAAGCTATTCTTTCGGGGTAACCATGCTGAGCTCTTACGCTTTCGTGACATTTCGACCCCCACGTTGGAAGCATGCTTAGGCATCACTGGGGGAGGCCTCCGACGTGGGTGGTGAAATGTTGTAAACGAGAGAAGGAAGGCTCGACATGACTCTCCCGAAAGAACAGCTTAGGAAAGCAGTCCTTGTACATCAAACTATGAAAACTTACATCATCAGCAGTCGTCTTTTTGTTGTCTTCAGAGGGATGATGTTCTACATTAACTGCCAACTATGGTATAATCTCCAGATAGCCACTCCATCGCTGAGTCAGCTGGCCGGTTCTACATATCAGCATGATAGACGTATTTCAGGCAGTTTATGGGTTTATGGTTAACCATTGATTACGCGCGTTCCAACGTAAACACTGATGATTCCTTCTGCTGGCAGGTTGCGTACGTTGTCAAGCGGTGGGAGTGTTACCTCCCCTCCCCCTTCACCGGCCTTACCCAAGTACAAGCTAGCTGACCATCGGTATGGCCGAGAAGAAATGCTTGCACTTTACATCAAGGAACACAAGGTACGTTGCAGTGGTCTTGTGTATCAGTGTTGCTCTGTTTAGTCTGTAGAAATGCAATTATTATTATTATTATTGTAGAACTAATTACTCAGCTCGCGTGTGGCTGCAGTAAAAGGTTTAGCTTCACTCTGCACGATGAAGCAAGAGCGTACACACACAGCATACGTGTGTACGTGAACACACACCATGCAAAAAAAACACAAAGTTTAACTGTATCGCCTTAACAAACTGTTGGCGCAAGTGATTTTAGCGAGAATCTACGAAAGCCGTCATGGCACACTAGGGCGGGCGTGTGGCCAGCACCATGCTCGGCGACTGATGTTTGCACCACACCAAGTACTCATGTGAGTCGACCTAGGGGAGGCCCAGGACCAGTTTAAATAATTGTCACTGGTGCTTGCCGTGAGTGACAAATCAAACTCGGATCTGTAGCCCCGTGCGGAAAACCACTACTCCCAACACCCCTCATATATATGCGTACAAACGCACGTCCAGACACAAACAGAAACTGCCATTTCCACTCTGTGGTGCTCACATCATGATGTTTGTGTTAGACGAGGTGAACCTTAATGCCACGTGAAATTTCCAAGGCTTGCTAGCAGATCACTGCACATACCCAGGTGCCATGGGTTTACTAAAATGAATGGCAAATACACCATCTGTGCTCCCTTCTATTCCAGCTTGGTGTGTTTACCCCTTCCTTTGCCGCACTTGTTGTAAACCTCTGATCAGCGCTTTGTGACCCTTGGGTGAAAGAAGCTTTAGAAATGCAAATATTTCTTTATTCTTATATAATCTGTTTCATCTGTTGTTTTTGGAGGGTGACTGCCTCCAATTTTCCTGTACCAGTTATCGGCAATTGCAATTTACTGCACATCCGTCTGTGCCACATCAGCCTATCTCTGCTTTAGCCTGTGTCGCACATTTTTAGCCCCCTCTGTCCAAACAAAAGCTGCTTTGGACACGTGGTGGCTGGGTTTGCGGGCTACTTGACTCGCCTACCAGTGGATCTGTATCAAGATGTTCCACGTACGTGTGAGCTCTTTGCACAATCCAGTTAAACCCACAATAGGCAAGTCACCAAATGGCAGCGATGCACCTTTAAGATTTCTACATTTCGCAAGCATAAAGAAATGAGGGCTTAACTGTTGCCGACAAGACTCAGCTTCGTATGAAGTGATAAGCCAGTTTGTTTTCACAATGTGCTGCAACTGATTAAAGATGATGCTGCTCCACTGATTTAGTGAGACCTGCTGCTGGTTATAAGAACACTGTCGATATATGGAAGGGCGGCGCGGTGGCCCAGTGGTTAGCGCTGATGCTTAACAGCAAGAAGGTCCTGGGTTCGAATCTCTCGGCTCGGGTGCCTTTCTGTGTGGAGTTTGCATGCTCCCCCCGTGTCCGCGTGGGTTTTCGCCGGGTACTCCGGTTTCCTCCCACAGTCCAAAAGCATGCTCCTGGATAGGTTGATTGGCTCGCAGACTAAAATTGTCCCACAATGCCCGGCGATGGACTGGCGTCCCGTCGTCGGGTGTATTCCTGCCTTACGCCCTGTGTTTCCGGGATAGGCTCCGGCTCATCGTGACCCTATATAGGATTAAGCGGTTTCAGATAATGAGATGAGATATATTGAAATCCCTCCACTTTCTCTAACTGCTCCATCACTCATGGAGAATGCTGGGGGTGGAATATTTGATAACAAATTAATACTCAAGTGGTTTTATTTAGCTTTCTAACATATTCTTAGTTCAGTAGTCTCCAACTCCTTCTCAAAGTAAACAGCAATCACCGTATCATTAGCATATGCTACATGGATACCCAATTGGGAGCCATCTCTTGATTGCTGCTGGGCATCGATCAGCCTCCATTTGTTATCTGTACCAGATGGACATTTGACTTGTCTATAGCTGGGCAGTCTCTCAAACTGCTTGGTCGAAAAATGTTAAGTCATGTAGGAGCCAAAGGATATTCCAGTCAAAGCGCAAGGTGAAGGAGGAATTAGTCGTACTCTCAACCGTGCCACTTTATACCGGTCCACTCACAATCGTGAAGATCTGTTCTGATTGTATGCAGTCAGTGGCCCTGAAAGCATGAAGAGTAACCTGCCCTGGCCTATTGTTGGTATCTGCTACCTTGACCAGGATAGTAAAGCTGAGATGTATGTCCTGTTGACATTACTTACACCTCTGCTATAGCGGGTGAAGAGACAATGTGGCATTTGTGCAGGGTCACGCCAGTCAGTATCCACACTGGGGCTTTGCAAAGCCTATGCTCTAGGACTGGCAAGGTGATAATGATTAATTCTTGCCAGAACCTTTCTGATCATGATGAGCAGCGACATACCTTGGGAGCTGTTGTGTGCAGTGTGGGGATGCCCCTTCTCATAAAAAAATGCGAACACCAACACATCCTTTTAATCTTGGGAAACCGGTTCTGTGGACCAGTTATTATTGTCATGTACACGAGTCTACACACAAACACCACCCTCCTTTATTAGTTTGCTCAAGAAGTCATCTTTACCTAGTGGGATTCCCAAATCACCATTCTTTTATGGATGGTATTACGTGTGGCACTGCAAATTAACATTTTTAATGGACTTAACTGATTGATTTGTGATTGCATGCTCCTTTGACGGCGGCACGGTGGCCCAGTGGGTAGCGCTGTCGTCTCACAGCAAGAAGGTCCCGGGTTTGAATCTCGGCTTGGGTGCCTTTCTGTGTGGAGTTTGCATGCTCTCTCCCCGTGTCCGCGTGGGTTTTCGTCGGGCACTCCGGTTTTCTCCCACAGTCCAAAAAACATGCTGCTGCATAGGTTAATTGGCTCGCAGACTAAATTGCCCGCAGTGTCCGGTGATGGACTGACGTCCCATCGTGGGTATATCCCTGCCTTGCGCCATATGTCTGCGGATAGGCTCCGGCTCACCGCGACCCTGTACAGGACTAAGCAGTTTCTGACAATGAAATGAGATAATAAGACATTCATACATGAACGTACACAAACACACATTAATGCACATAGAGAAGTATGCGTTCCTACACAACACACACATCTTGGATGCACTGTACGTGTACTGTTCATGAATTCCACTGGAATGTACAAATGAGGCCGGCCATGATGAACTCTCATAGTAGTCGCTTTACCTTATAATAATGTTTATCAATATACGTTGAATTATTTTAAGGATGATAAAAATATGAACATTTATTGACTTGCTGTAAATGCTTTGTTGTGCTCACAGGTTCCAGAAGATTTGATGGACAAGGAGTTTCTGCCCATTCTCAACGAGGAGCCCCTGCTACCACTTGCCTTGGTGCCGTTCACCGAAGAGGAGCAAGTAAGAGTCTTTCTCTCATGCGTTAGTCATTGACAAACACCAGAGTGTGGGCTGCAAGTTCTAGCAGCGGCACCTCTCCCCTTGCGCAGGCGAAACCTGCTGGTACTTGTGGCGTACCGTCTTGCCTGCTGTGCACTGGTAGAGAGTTGCCATTGAAGCGCACACTGGTGTGATGTGACCTCTCTAAGTGGATTCTATATTTAATGTAATCTTACGCCGCACATGACTATAAATGGGACCTTCCTGCCTCCCCCTTTGCCACTGTGGCCGATTATAAAATGCAGGTGTTTGCAGGATGCACTCAACAGCAAGGGCTGCCTTGTCACCTCCTGGGCTCGTACTACCCTCTTCTCAGCTCTTGTATGGTTAAGGCACCTAAACCAAGTCACACTGACAAACTGCATGATGTGTGAACTAGAACCGTAGCACGCGCCCGAGTATACGAAATCAACCCGCATACCCTGGGCAATGCTGTTTTGGTGGGAGATTGAGACCTCAAGATTAACGGCATAGTGGATATTTTTGCTCAAGTTTCAAATACATCAAGGTTAAGGTACATGAGAAAACAAGAGCACAGGATACACTCCTTTGCAAGTCACTTGGGTCATCGAAACAACAGCCAAATCCAAACAGCACTAAAGTAAAGCAAACAGAAAACATGTAAAAATAGAACCACTGTCACATGAGGAGTTTAACAATACCGCTTATATAAACCAATGTCAAATAGAAAGATAAAATTCTCTGTGTGCAAATTGACTTATGCAGATTACTTCCAAATTAATCTTAGCATGAATTATAAAACTAAGCTTCTATAAAATTTGACAAACAAAAATTGACAGTTGCTTACAGCACAAATATGTAATTAACCAAGAGAATGTCAGATTTAATTTCCATTTGGTTGTTTTAGCCATGAAGTCAGAAATTCTCTGCTTCTTTGTTGTACTTTAAAAAAATATATTTATTTTGTCATTTTGCTATCTCGGATTGCTCTTGCGAATTAGACATATCCCAATGAGATTTAAACTGGTCACAATACAAATTAGCAACGTGTAACAGCTTCTGCTGCCGCATGCTGGGCGTACCCGGTTGGCGACTCCTGCCAGCCCATTGAGAGCCCGCATAGATTTAAGCGAGCCATGTCTAATTTGTGCCACTTTTTGTTTTCGTGTGATGGTTGCGTGCTTCTTGCAGGAATGAGTAACACCGATGTGTCATGTCTCCCACTGTAGAGGAATTTCTCCATGTCGGTGAACAGTGCGGCGGTGCTGAGGCTCATGGGGAGGGGAGGGCCTGTGGTAGCAGGGGCTCCGAGGGGTCGGGGTGTCACGCGGGGCAGAGGTCAGTGGGCACAGGAGCCACCACGACACGGTGACTCCCATGGTCTACGCTTAGGCTCCTATTATGGGGCTTGGGGTCAAGTTCTGCTACTCATCGCCTAACATGTGGCATTACATTATGCCTTGGCACAGTCGCTTTACCACTCCAATTGTGTCAGCATTATTACGTTTAAAAACACAACACACTACCGTCATATCTCCATCGTACAACTGTCATTAAACAACTAACACAGAAAGTACTTACTTTTCAGCTCGATACAGTACTCAGCATCATCAGCCATTGTCTTTGCACTGCTGACTTGGGCCCTTCTCCATATTGTTTCCTTTGCCTGCCGCTCCATCTCGCCTCTGGTCAGCCTGTCTTGAGACGTTCCTTCTCTGCAACATGGCTTAAGTTAATTTGAATTCTAATGTGCAAGAAATATAATGGAACTGCTTGAAAAGGAACCCCCTTCCATTGTCCCTGGAAGTGAGTGGGGTGGAATGAGAGAAAGAATTGATGGCATATAAACAGCACAGCCAATAAAAGATTCACCCACATAACGTTTAAGATTACCTCCAACATGATAGGGCGATTGGTCGCAAGGGGGGGGAGGAGTAATCCGGGCTCTCTCAAAAGAACAGCTTTTTGAAGTAATCATTAATAAGAAAATTCACATCGCAAATTACCGCTAATACTGCTTATTCACGTTATTACAAGAGTGCGCTGTTACCACGCGTGTTACTTGGTATAATCATGAGACCAACAGAAACGAATACACTCAGATACACGGAGACAAACAGGAAGACTGAAATAGACACACAGAAGCTGGAGACAATGGCTGGATGTGGTGCTTGTCACCGATCCAGTCGTGTCAGCTTATAGGTGCTTCTTGCTAAATAACCTGCTAAGTAAGGCTACACTGGGGATCTTTATCTCCGTGTATGTCCCTTTGTTGGTTATTGTCTTGTTCACTTTACAAAGGCTCCGTTATCCTATTCTTTTTTTTACTATAATCGTTAAACAACTTTAAAAACTTGCCCCTAAGTACACATTTTCGTCCGTGATCTGTCTGTGTTTATACAGTGGTTAATTTTCTTAACACATTTGTTGTGCATGGATGTTCTGTTGCTTGCATTTTTCGTTAACCTTGTAACCTGCGGTGTGCCCTTCATTGCGAATTTATTCAGGTATTTAGAGTCACTTATGGTCACTGGTTGTAAAACGACTGTCATTGGTAAATTGAAAATGGATGAATTACCATTCATTGAAAGTAATTTTTATCTCTCACAAGTTAAAGATTTTGAATCCGAGAAGTAGGGCTTCTGATGTTGCCTAGTTCTTCGTGTGCTGTTTTGATTTGTGCTTTGCTGTTCTTGCCATGCAGTGTCAATGAGGCAGTCACTTTCTTTTGAATGTTTTAATTAATATCTATGTTTTAATTAGTTCATTGCCTCCAGAGAGCTTGGATAACCACTTCATTTCCCACTAAATGAAATGATATTCCATTGTTTATATAAAATAACAAGCCTTATGGTATTTCTTTTTAGGATTTGACTGGCAGTACACATATGGCATTGGTGCCAAAGCATTTTATAAAAAAACGTTCAGTTCAGGTGCTTGGTTGGTCGCCATAACTCCCATAATTTAGTTTCTGAAGATCTTTCTGAACACCTAGGTCAGTGCGATTGGAGACCAATGTGCCTGCTATTATTTAATTGGTTCAGATTTAATATGTATGCACTCTGCAACATAAAGTGTCACGTGTCATTCAGCTTATGGGTGATGATGATATTTACATTAACTATGTAAATGTAATCATCTCCAGCGCATTAGGCTACGCCTTTAGTACGGCAAATCGAAATGTAACGTTAGCCTTAGCGTCCACTTTGTGGCATGGCATCCAGTTGACGGGAGAATGTATTTACGGCGTTGTGTAAATTATTCTTGTTTCTTTCGTTTGCAGGGCGAGGGAGAGGGGAGCCAGGATTCTACCAAAGAACTTTCGATGAAGTGGAAGGAGGGTTTGGCAGAGGAGCCCGAGAAATCAACCGCAGCCAGAGCTGGGAAGAGCGGTAAGTACTGGACCAGACAAAGCCTCCACTATCAGGGCATGGGACTCTATCTCAGTTGCCCCCGTAGGTGAGAAAAGTCGTAATTCACATTTAGTTTTACCAGCTTCGAAGAGCTGCTCAGGCCTGAGGATGCCTCTTAACGTGTGAGACGGAACGTCGCGAGGTGGAGAGAGGAAGCAATCGACGCGGTTGTCCCAAGAGAGCAGCTTTTTGAAGCAATCATCATGCGTTTAGCCGTGAAAACCTACATCATTACATTAGTATGTGGTCGTCGGTAGTAAAACCTTTCTTAAGCCCTTCATGCGTCTGTGATTGATTAGTTGGCCCTGTAAATGTCTCATCATTCTGATTTTATGAATCCCCCCCAACAGTTAGTGTAGTAGTTAGCAATGGGTGCTTAATTCTTCGAGTCAGTGTTATGTAGATTCATGAGTAGTATAATGGTTGAGGTATTCAATGTCAGTTTTTACGACGTATATGTCATTCACTTTTGAGAAAAAGCAAGTGGGCTTGTGCAGACCACATCGTTGTAAGGGGGATTGATGGCCAGTGGTCGAGACTAGAGATCGAGTGTTGTGGGGATGGGAGTTGCCACTGTCTCTGAATTGTTTTGGTGGCCATGAGAGGCTGTGTTATGAAGGCTCTATCGTGGTAATATGAGCAGTCTCCAGCAGCACCGTGCTGTAGCTGCAAGCCTCGTGGTAATGTATTGCCATAGGGTGCTTGCCATTTTAAAAATCACGGTTGCAGGCAGGATATCGACATACCTTTTTAGCTTAGCATTGTCTTAATACATTTTTTTATTTTATTTTACTGTTAATATTTTTTATCTACCCTCTTGTACTGTTCTCTCTGTTTTACCATGTCTCTTATTTCATATTATCATTTCCTTATACTACGTTTATTTTTACTCTATTGTTGTATCTTTCATTGTATTGTTTTTTTTTCATTGTATTTTTAAGCACCTGCTATTGCAATTTTGCACGAAAGGCGCTATATAAATAAAGTTTGTTTGAAATTGATCTCCTTTGTACACCTGTTAAGCGTTTGTATTGCACACATAATGAGCAATGCTCTCTTTGCCGTCACCAATCACAATTGAAATGTGTTGCTGATATTCTTTTGGCTCGTTGCGTTTTTCTGGCAACAGAGGCGGTGACAGAAGATTTGAAAAGCCAGGCCGACGCGACGTCCGTGAGTACACGCATTACCATAACTCGCGCTGCATTGTCACCCATGTTGTGAATAGCTGTACGCGTGAGCTTATTCAATGCCTTAGCGATGCAGATTTTTGCAAGTGTGTTTTTTACTTAAGATGACGAGAAGAATGTTAATGGCATCCAAGGACGTGAAATAAAGGTCATTAAAACAGGTTTAGATATGGGCAGGTGGTCAAGCAGCTGATTACAAATTCAACCACATAGACTGGCTACATTCCGACATAAAGAGTCTAACATTTTAAAAACAAAATAATATTTACAGAAACTTGGTTAAAAAATGCACTCCTCAATGCACCTATTTTCGCATCTTTTTCATGTTCATCAATTATTTTTTTCCGAGTAGAAACTAATTCCCTTTCTAATTTTATTGTAATTAAAATTGAAAGTCAAAATACACCAAGAATTCAAGTGTCCCTTCCCAAGCACCGTCATCTATAATGCTAGTGTTCATGTAATTCTCAAAACACCTTTGGTAATACCCTTGCTCAGCCACGTGCAGAAGCATTGTTTTGTTTGGAATAAATACTTCTCTCCATATACTGCCATTATATCAATATCCTGTAGAGTGGGAAAGTCGCACAGTGAGCTAACCAATACGTTGTGTGAGCAGCAACAAAAATGTTGTTCACAAGCCGATGCTTGGCAACACATTGACATGGTGATCCAGAACACTTTGTCTTTTTTTAAGAGCCTGTTTCAAAATGTCATCTGTCCATCAAGAGTGATTGATCCATGCTGTGGTTGACAAAGCCTAGAATGGGGGGGGGGGTTGAGCTCCAATGCCTGCCTAAGTGGCCAATTCACTCCACCATTTGAGAACGGAAATTTGCCTTGTTCCGTTTTCTCCGTATATCTTGTGTATCGCCATCTATTCACAGCATTGAAATAACATCCAATTGATTACGATGAACTCGTGCACACACTCGAGGCAACACTCTACTCCGTGTGCACACCTTTTGGGAGTGAAATATATATTGTATCGTCACATCTCCATGTAATATACAGCAATTTCTCGAAGAGAATGTCACCAATGGTCTCACAGAACAGTCGGTCAAGCAGTTTAAGGCTGAAGGGGCAGAATGATCCTCGGCCACACCTGATGCTGAAACAAATATCACAAAGTTGTCTGCAGATGCTCTTTATTATGATTATTCGTGATTACCAAGTAAAGCCTTGTGGCCAGGCTTTCGTAGTAGGGGCGATGTCACAATGTGGAAACCCAATTAAGTAATTTACTGGTAACGTTTCAGAATTACAATGCAGCAATTGCATGTTTTATATATTTTTTTTATCGTGGGAGGAAATCAGAGCCCCAAGGAATGCCACGCAGAACAGGCAGAGAACAAATGGCACACAGAAAGGTGCCAGAGGTGGGATTTGAACCCAGGAGATCTGGTTTAAGGCAAAAGTGTTACCACTGCACCCCCTCCCATCCAAGGGATATAATTTATGCTTGTAGGATTTTAATGTATGTAATATGTGCTAATCATGATAGATAGGATTCTAAAAGGTAGGATTCATACACAGATCTCAAACAAGTGGTTTTAATGTAAAATTCAGTTACATGCGTAAAACGTAAAGTTTATACATGTATGCTACATACCACCTCGTGCAGCAATATTGTATCAATCTATATACATTTACAAGGAGAATGCAAAGTTGGTTTACAATTCATGTTGCTACATTTATTAAACATTCTTCTGACTGCATTTTTAGAAGTAACCCAGTACCTCGGTGTCTCTAGAGCATGTGTATTTAGAAGAAGCAATCCATCATGTTGCATTAGTCATTAATAACAATACAATTTATAATACTCGCAAATTCCCCACCTTGTCACAGACGAGACATCCCTTACAGTGAATCTATTTAATATGTAGCTTAATCACAACTTGATGTTTTGGGAGGCTGATAACTATTTCACCAAAATATTTAGGTGAGTTATAAATACTCTGAATACATTTTAGTTGTTGATGTGTTTTTAAAAAGTTCTTTGTAAAGAATGTTTCTTCAATTTTTTTTTACTGAGTCACAGCAGCATAGGTCTCGTAGTCTACATATTCCCGTGGTTGGACTAGGGGCTGGACTCCTCGATTATCAGAGCGACAGTGGAATGGTTTCCTTCGTTTGAGTTATCATCTCTCTGGTCTGCGGGAGCCCCGTTCATCGGGAGTGACTCGACGTTTATATCCGGCTCTGGAAGGGGCCGGTCGAAGTCCTTTAGGTTGGAGATGTACTGTCCGCCTTTGCTCGTCACTGCAGGAGGGTAGCAGTGGTTGCACAGGATCTCTTCGCTGGTGTAGGATGTCCGCTTTTGACATACCTCCCCCGTATTTTCATCTCTGGCAGTGAGGAACACCACCAGCTCTAGTCCTGGCTGCACACTCCCAAGAGCCTACAGCACAAGTAGACCAGTCGTTATAATTGTAATGTCTATGATGTTAGTCACACGACTGAATTAACAAAGCTTGTTCAATGCAATTCATGGAGACTCTTAGATTTATTTGAATGGTCGAATTCAGTGGTTCCTGAATATTCTGGATCGGCAGACCACTACATCTCTCAAAAAAAAATGTTGCAGGCCACCGTGTTGCAACGAGTCTCGTGTCTTGTGTAAGAAATTGTATGCTTGCAATAGTTCCTCCGAACTATTCGACACTGCCGTGCGGACCATTAGTGTCCGCAGACCACGGGGCTGTTACCACTTGAGTTCATCAGTGGTTTACTGCTCGGATGAGCATTATCTTGTTTAAAGCTGCAAGCCGGTGGTAGAAATTCCACATTCCTGTGGCAAAGGTGAGCCAGTAAGACAACCACCATTGATGTCCCCGCAAGTGGTACTCGTATTAACCAGAGAGGGGCACGATAGGCTGAGTGAACCCTCAACCAGGATTTAAACTCGCAACGTTCTAATTTTAAAGTGTTATCTCTACCATTGTCACCTGGCCAGAGCATCATGAGTCGAAGAAAATATAAATGAAACTCCATTTTGTGTCTGCACGAATATAAGCAATATATTTTAGTCCCAACAGCCATTTGGCTTTCCAAGCTGATGTTATCAAAGCTCATTTATTTAATCAAGCAAACACTGGATTGTTTTCAACCTTTGAGTCTTATATCAAAGTTAGGCTTATCCCATACTCTGTCAATGCGGAGCAATAGTCTTCCACTGAGGGTCGCGAGTGTCGCCGCACCGCTCACCTGTTGCTGCTTGTAGAACGGGCTCGTCTCGGTGATGGCGTGCCGGTACGTAAGTGGGAACAGGAAGAAGGGGCAATGCTCTTCCATGTCCATGTGGTCGAGGGTGAAGGGCACGGCGGTCTGGTGCAGCAGCTCCGTGCCGTGCGTTTGGTAGAGCACGGCCTGCAGGCGTACGTGCAGCAGTGGCGACGGCAGCAGGTTCGCGACGCGGAACAGGAGGCAGCGCTGTCCCCCCTGCTGGTTCACCACCGCGAAG
Source organism: Mordacia mordax (assembly GCA_036362905.1). NCBI lineage: Eukaryota > Metazoa > Chordata > Hyperoartia > Petromyzontiformes > Petromyzontidae > Mordacia > Mordacia mordax. Next base: position 6,247,650 of record JAZEWT010000026.1, read on the forward strand.
TGGCTGAAGCGTAGTGTTTCCGATCGCAGCTTGGGCCTGGCCAGCTTCGCCACGAAAGCTCCTGCGAGAAAGACGCACGTGTCAGCTTGGCGCTTTGCCGAGACCCGGCTGGGTTCGTAAGAGACGGCGAGCGGCGCCCAATCGGAACGTTGCGACTCACCCCGTCATCTCTCTGGGGTGAATAAAATCGAAGTAAAAATTTGCAGCAAGTCCCAAGTCATCACATGGATAGACTCACCCCTGTCATAGGAAAAAGGAAAATTTCATCACGAGCTAAAAGGGGATAAACATGAGATGAGCACCACCTCTGTGTGAGAACGTGGATGATCTAACACTGTCTTCCAATCAAACGCGAATTTCAGACTTGATGGAAGCAGACACGCGTAAAAAAACAGCTGGAATGCTTGCCATTGAAGAGGGCAGGAAATGAGTTGACCTTGTCACCACAGTTTTATGTGGAGGTTAAATGTATCAATCGTGCTGCAGTTAATATAGCTCGACACTCTTTTATCATTGTTAATAATACAACAATGTCAGAGGTCAATCAGCGGCAGGGTTTGTTACTCTTTAAAGCACAGATGCTGTCGTCAGACCCTCTAAACACAAATGAGTATGGGTGTGCCTCGATATAAGTTTGGGTTGCGTTTTAAAACAGAGCATGAGGCTAAAGTTGTACTTTTAATGCCGAGACATATTTTCCCACAAAGTCCCAATGTGTAACCCGGTGTGCATTTCCAAGCAAACATTTCAGCTATTAAACTGACGTGTTTGAACACAACTAAGATATTGTCAATCGTAAATCGGCAGACTAATAACCAGACCGCGAATTAAAAAGTTACAGTACACAATAATTTACTAACTATAGGGCCGAGCGTGTGTGTGGTGATGCTTTGAAGAGGCGTGGAGAGCTGGAGGGGTGGGGAGCGGCTGGGAGGGTGAGTGAGATCCAGTATGAGAGGTTCTCCCACTCCCTCTCCGGGAGTATGTACAGTCCAAAAGCGTGGTGGAATTTACAGTAGTTTGAACTACTTGGCTTGGCTTACAAGGTGCTGGTGCTGCGACGTTTTGCAGCCAGGCTTTTGATACGGGTGTTCAGATTTTTCTCCACCAAAAATGCAACTATCCAGAAAACGTGTTAAATTATGATGAACTAGATAAACTGATTCAATATTTGATACAACAGGGTAGGCCTGTATCAAACATTTCACCCATTATGTTTTTTAGAAGATCAGAATTTCAACAGACTTTTTGGCTGTGGACTGATTATGCATTTGAATTGTCATTAGCCATTTTAATGTGCCGTTCATAAATGTTATGTTATTTTTATAGCTTCAAATTATTAGAATGTGAGTCCGTTTTGATTTACGTTGGAAGAGGACACGGTTCGTAGCTTTGGCTAGGTAATTTGAGTTTGGAGGTCGCTTAGTTCCCCACCTCTGCAGTGAATTCTGGTCATGATTATTATTGTTCTTCATATGTGTCCCTGAAAGCCTCCAGGTTCCGTTTCAATAGGGTTTAGCTACGGCTTTACAGTAAGGGGTGACAATGAATTATCTCCGAATTAAATAGCTTGTGGTGATTTAAAAAAAAACTTGTACCGCGATAGTGTCGCGTAATGGCGTACTCTTGTTCATAATTGCATTTGTAAAATCCACTGAAGCGGATGGAGCATAGTATTTACTTCTAATTCACATCACCGTATTATCTGGAGTAAGCTTGTGTATTCCAGTAGCGGTCCCCTACAATAGGCATAGTCGTATTGTGTTAGTGTTGGCAAGGAACAATCTCTTACCTGTGATGAGCGCTTCCAGCATGAGCCCCAGGATCATTTGTACAGTGAGCAGAGCCACGGCCTGCGGGCACTCCCCATTGGGGTACATCTTGCCGTAGCCGATGGTGAGCTGAGTCTCGACGGCAAACGAGAACGCGGCGCGCAGGCTCGTGATTGCCTGCACGCAGAAGATGTGCTTGGGGTTCGGGGACGCTTCCACGTCCCCATGCAGGTACGCGATGAGGTACCAGAGCAGCGCAAACACAAACCAGCTGAGCAGGAAGGCGGCAGAGAAGACGAGCAGCATGAAACGCCAACGCAACGAGAGCAGCGTGCTCCAGATGTCACGCACGTAGCTCCAGCAGCCCATTGAGGAGGGGGAATGCATGCGCAGCGTGGGGCGTCCGTCCTTGGTCATGAAGCGTGGCTGTGGCTGAGCCAGCAGTGGCCTCAGGCACACTTGCTCGTAGCCCAGGCTGTCTCTGTACAGGGCACACATTCTGAGGCCACCTGCATTGGCGGTGTCAAGTTAATCTCACTGTGTCTGCTGATGTGCCCAGTCCGTTTTCGTTTCCCCAGCTGGGCTGCTAGTTGAGCAATTCTTTAAAAAAAAATTTCAACGAGTGACGTGCAGTAGTAATGCGTTGAAAGCTTCTTTTAAAGAAATAATCAGCAAACAGATCAACTCGAAAACCGCCCCCTTAAATGCATGTGGGTGAAATATGAGAAGTACATATCCTGGTACCCTGTTATACAGTGTATCAGTTATGCATTAACCCAGAGCATAAAGTGCCATTCACCCAAAGGTCGCAAAGTGCTGGACAAAACTAAGACGGTGAAGACCATATATCCATATTTTGGCAAGCGATAAGTTACAGTGGTGATAAAAATTTAGTGAACCCTCTAGGGTCTTCTGTATTTCTGAATAAGTGTCACCTAAAATGTGATCACATCCTCATCTAAGTCCTAATAGATAAAGAGAACCTTATTAAATGAATAGCACATGAAAAAAATCTACTTTCATTTAGTTATTAAGCAATATTATCCGACATCCAATTTTTTCTAAAGCATGTGAACATCCAGGTTAATCTGCTCAATTAATGGGGTAATTGGAGTAATGTTTTTAAAATCTATGGAGTGATAAGGAGTGCGTTTGGGTGGGCCTGCTCTGAATGAAAACCCTAAGCTTTGGTTGTCACCATCAGATTTGTTTAAGCGTGAGATGCCCTGATCAAAAGAGATTTATGAGTGCCTCAAAAATATATATTTGTTGATGCTCTTGAGGCTGGAAAGGGTTCTAAAACTGTTTCTGAATATGTTGGGCTCCACCAATCCACTGTCAAGCAGCTCGTGTTCAAATGTAGAAAATTCATCGCCATCTTTGCTCTCTCCAGGTGCGGTCGTCCAATCAGAGTCGCTCAAAGAGCAAGGCGTACAATAGGGAGGTCACACAGAACCCCAGGTTAACGTTTAAGGATCTGCAAGCCCCACTGGCATTGACGAATGTCGGTGTTCAAGCAGTCCACCATCGGTTCAACACTGAACAATAATGTTGCATGTGGGAGAAAAGCAAGTAGAAAATCACTGCTCTCTGAGAACATTGCTGCCTGTCTCAAGTTTGCCAAAGGCTACCTGTATAACTAGAGGACGATTGTAAGAATGCTTTGTTCACTGATTAGTTGAAAGTGGAACTTTTTGGTGTAAATGAGAAATGTTATGTTTGGTGAAAACCAAGCCTTGCCATGCCAACGTAAAAATATCATCACCACCACGAAGCATGGTGGTGGTGGGAGTATCATGGTTTGGGGCCACTTTACTGCCTCAGTACCCAGGTGGCTTGCCATCATTGATGGAACTATGAATTCTGGATTGCACCAGCAAATTCTACGGGGGAATGTCTAGGCATCCGTTCAGAAAAGTGGGTCATGCAGAAAGACAACAATCCGAAACACATCTATAACCGAATGGTTGTCGTAGAAGAGATGTCACGTTTTGGGATGGCCAAGTCGAAGTTAAGACATTAACCCAATTTATCTTATACAATTGAAATGTTGTGGCAGATCCTCAAGCTAACATTTTGTGCAAGAACGTCCACAAATATCTCTCAGTCGAAGACGTTCTGTAAGGGGAAATTGGCCAAAATTCCTCAACCGATGTGCAGGACTGATCAGCAGTTACAGGAAACGTTGGGTTGGCGTTTTTGCTGCTCCAGGAGGGGCTACCAGCCAGTGAATTTAATGGTCCCCATTTTTTTTTAGACGATTAATTAAATGTTGGAGCATTTTGCTCAATACATATATTAATAAAACTGCACGTCTTTTTTGTGTGCTATTCCGTTTAATCAGGTTTTATTATCGGGACTTAGATAATGCTCTGATTACATTTTTAGGTCAAATTTATGCAGACATACAGGCGCTTCTAAAGGGTTCACTAAATTTCTTACCACTGTAGTGCCATGAACAGGATAATGAACATGCAGATACACTTAATGCTGAGATTATATATCTAGAATTGCCATTTATATGTTAACATTGGTTGTAATGAAAGGTATTTGTAAATTGCGACAGGTTTAATGTTTATGCAATGTCTTATTTTCACAATATTAAACTTTGCACATAATGGGGTAGAGGGTGGACAGGTACATATTTGAGTATCTATTTGCCAAGCTGCATGTAATCGTTTTGTTTACCAATGGAAGAGGTCAGTATTATTGATGATTGCTTCGAAAAGCTGCTCTCTCGGGACAGCGGCGTCGATCGCACCCTCTCCATCGCGACGTTTCGCCTCACACGTTTGAGGCATCGTCAGGCGCCTGAGGATGCCTCTAACGTGAGGTGAAACGTTGTGATGGAGGGAGCGATCGATGCTGCTGTCCCGAGAGAGCAGCTTTTCGGAGCATTGCAAATGCATCGAGCCGTGAAAACCTACATCATTTCGTCAGTTCTATTGTTTATTTTAAACTGTATTAGATTCACATGTCAATAGGCCACAACTGTGAATGTAAGTGATTTACGAAACGTAGTGTTTATAGATAAAATGTATATGTTGATGCCTATCAATGCACAAGCTATGATGGCATTGTTCCCAGATGCTGTGGGTCTTCAGCTTTCATTCAGGCTGTTATGTTTGTGATCTGAGTATTCACCCAACGTGCTAAACGGATAGGCCCTCATTGAAGGCCTTGTGGCATATAAAGTTCCTTCAGTGAAGATATTCACAACGTGGCTTTTCATTGATAGATTTTGATTACACGCTACCTTCCAGAAGTCGTGACGAAACACCGATAGCTAGAATAGTTAGTTTCAGTGACAACATTGTATGTGCTATTAAAACGTAACGGCTGTCTCGAGTCCCACTTTTTTTTTTCAGACTCGTATTGTTTACGTTTTGAGCAATTCTGCAACCCTAATGTTGTTCTAAACTTGTGACATTTTCCCAGGTTTGAATTTTGTTTCAATGCCTGTTTCATGCTGCCATGTGGCAGGCATAGCTGACAGTTTGTGGAATTACTCAACTACTACTAAGCCATGCACTGTACAGCACTTTTTTTTATCCATAAGCTACAGGCAAGCTGCACTCATATGTGCAGCTTGCTATTCGAATTAGTGATGGTACGCTTGATCAAAAAAGTGACTTTTGATATCAGTGTACTTCTGTCTGATTGTAAATTCCAACTTCTACTGATTTTCAGCAGCCGAAGATAAAGTAGGAACTTTTCGGACATATTTTATTATGTTAAAAACAAATACAGCATTATCGCATATGAATCACTTTCAGGTTCGCATCTGTAAAAGTTTGATGAGCCAATAGCAACTTAAGTGTTTTTTACGTTGTGGAAAGGCAGCACGGTGCGTGAATGATGAAATTATCCGCACTGTTTCATCATTCTCCTCTTGCATCGAAGTGACATATGTATCTTAATAAAAAAAATAAAATGCACACCACAACACTAGCAAGCCGTTTGAATGAATATCAGGTTTACATACATGCTTTTTTGTTTTTTGACCCACCTTTACTGAACGTCGCCGAGCCTCTGTCCGGTAATTGTAGAACAGTGATCGTCGCGAACGAATTCATCGCTCGCCCGCGGTTGTCACTGCGCCATGACGTCTTGTGCGCGCTACGGTGGATGTGGGTGTGTTTCTAAATAGCCGAGTCGACGTCTCCTTTATTGTTAATGCGAAAACGAGCTCCCGGTGTTATTTCTGCCGCCGTCCTTTCGCCATTCTTATTGAAAATAACATGGCGGGAAATGTGTTGATTGGCAAATATTGGTGGTGCAACGTCAGGCCTGGAGGAAGTGTGATAAGGGAACCGCAAGAGCGTGTTAACCCTGAATGCATTCTACCACGTGTTGTTTTATGTCATAACGGACAAATTTGTAGCTTGCTAGTTGTAATGAAATAAACAGAACCTTTCCGACAACTATAAGCCCTTTCATATGTTTGCTTTGACTAATGATGTCATGCAGAGATTCTCAACCTTTTGCACCTCAAGGCCAACTTTGGTATGGTCTCCACGGACCTCTAGGTGGCGCTCGCAAACCAATCGTTGAAACTAGCGAATGTATCCAGTGAGCACTGATGTAGCTTTTCACAGCTCGATGCTTTCCACAGCTCTTCTTTCAGGATAGCCATGTCGAGCGCCCCTCCTCTCTCCTTCGCGACGTTTTGCATCGAGCGCATCTGCTCAGAAGGCACCTGAGCCTGCCTTCAATGTAGGAAGTGAAACGTTTCATAGCAGAGAGGAGCACTCGATTTGGCTATGCCGAATGAACAGCTTTGGATAGCATTATCTATTAAGTGTGTTGTAATGTATACCTGCAGCATTTTTTTTTGTATTAGTGATTCAGCTGCATTATTGCTTATGAGAGTCCAAGTTTCTTGAGTTCTTAATAGGCTGTGTACGACTGCTCTGGACCATTTAAGCAAAATGTTGAATTTCTGAAATTTTGAAAGTTTGTCATGTGGGTTGAGCAGTTTTCGCTTGTGGTTTTAAGAGGATTTGCGTGAATTCTAGTGAGGCCAAGGGGGAAAGAGGAAAGTACCACACGGTAAGCCGGTACAAACGTCTGCTGTACATTGCATCCGCTTGAAATGTTATTGGCCGAATTGTGAGATTTATTTAGTTATGGCAGAAAGCCGGAGTACCCGGTGAAAACCCACACAGATACAAAGAGAGAACACAAACTCCACAGAAAAGCACCCTAGCTGGAAATCGAACCCAGGTTATCGTGCTGGAAAGCACGAGTGTTACCATTGGAATACTGTGCCGCCTGTTAACTGTAGCTTAAACTAAATTTAAGAATGATATCAACACATTGTTGAATATATCACCTACGGTTTAATGTTTCCAAGCCACACCTAATTCGTAACTAGGAGCTCAATTAAGTTAATATTTGTATATATCTCGATGGAATCTATGAATACTCGTTGCCAGCAGCAGCTGGCTTTACGTACCATTTCCATCTGTCATTCAGCTTTGGCCCTCCCCATGACCTACATGTTAGTACAGCGACCCCCGAGTCTTAATGTTCAATGCATGTCTAGCATTCGAACATAAAGCTATTGATGATTGCTTCGAAAAGCTGCTCTCCCGGGACAGCCGCGTCGATGCTCTCTCTCCTCTCCTTGCGACGTTTTGCTTCACACGTTAGAGGCATCCTCAGGCGCAGTGTGTGTGTGTAGTGCCTGTTGCTTCTTTATATGTGTGGGTACTATGCATGTGTCGAGTCATCTTTTGTTGTGTAAGTCTACATCTGAATCACATTAACATTAATTTCCTTATCTTATTCCCACCCCTGGAACTGTCTCGAGAAAGCAGCTTTTCGAAGCAATCCTCATGCATCGAGCCGTGAAAACCTACATCATTACATAAAGTTATTGTCCTTTTTGACCAATGTCACGGATGCACAGGATGCGATGGGCATAATGCCATTCGACAGTCATCACATTTTCAGATGACGTCACCGTTTCAAGTAATGACAATGCCGAGGAAGTATAGCAAAATGGCTGAGAACTTTGAGATCACGGAAAAAGTTTGGCTCCAGATAAATGTTAGAAAAATAAAGCAAATATACAAGTTCAGTATTCTACCGAGGTGCAAAGGAACAACTGTCAAAGGTTAATCAGGATCAAAGCAAGAGACGGGTGAGAACAACTTAGAGTGCTTTTGGAAAACTTTGCTTAACAATGAATACAGCATTCTTGAGTATCCCAAGTGTAGAAATTAATAACCAAAGCTAGTTGGGGTTTTTTTTATTGTTATCGTAAGATGACTAGGTGGCGGTGGCTTCTAGGAGTGTTCAACTAGAAGTGGATTGGTTATAGTTGATGGTGATATTATGGTAAGTTTGTTGTCGTGTGTATGCGTGTAAGTTGTATTTCTGTGTTCTATGTGTGTGTTCAAGGCCTTTGCTATAAATGCATTTGCACTGGATCAGTAAAATTAGAGAAACTCATTGAGGATCCCGAAAGGAATGGAAAACATCTCAAGCTGTTTTTTTACTTTACCAATCACATACTATGTGTTTTATGTAATAGATATGTATATATGTCTAATTTTTGTTAGACCGTTACTAACTAGAGAAGTTATATTCCGTTTCAAACTTTTTAAAATGGTTTTTCATTTTTTGTTTGACAATTTTTTTAAATCTCATTTATGTCCTTCATTGATATATAAAGCCATTATTTTACTTTTTTATTTATCTACTATGATGTTGTTGACCTACCATTCTCTCTACGGCTCTGTGCAGCACTTTGTGACACGAGGGTATGAAGCACTCTAGACGTGCAAATATTATGCATTTTGCTGTAATATGACGAGATAAAAAATAAACTTTCAGCACATTGAACTTAAACACATGGTATAAATCCAGGCCATATATGTTATTTCAAAAAAAAACATTAATGTTAACCATTTTTTTCAAACACATGTCCAACTTGGAGGGAGAGTTATTGGCAAAAGGAACGTGCTTTAAAAGTAGACATTAAACATCCTGCATATGGCACGAGGCGTAGGAGACACGACATACCTGTGACGGGTATGAGCGCTGTGCGTAGGGCAGCACAGGAACAATTGACGATCATGCTGAGCCAACTGCAGGCCACTGACCGTCCTCCTACTGGCTTACGGAAAAGTTGGCTGCGTGCTCAGACCTATCTGCTGCGTGGGGGGGTGCTAACTGGTGACAGTTGTCTCTGTGTACTCTGTGTTGTCTTTACACTCCATTACCCAGTCGTGCTGCTCCAAGCAGCCTTCTGAAAGGTTAATGCACATTGAACGTGTTAAGAGGGGGGAAATTCAATTAGGGAGTCGGTGTCTGGATTAATCATGTGACATGTCATATGAGCACTGTGGGAAAGGCAACTAAAAAATATTGTGGCAGGATTCTGGTCTACTGATAAGCAGTGAATGAAATGGTAAGGAATAATGCTGAAGCACATTTGTTTTAAAACTATTATGTCTTGCACATTTATTGTACCTATGTGTATTAAAGGTAATGGTTTAGCCCTGCACTAGGCTTGGTCATACTACTGCAGGCTGAAAGGCCTTCGGTAAATGGAGCTCTAGATGGTATTGGCTGTCCTCTCGCACACTTGCCAGTTTGTGCGAAAAGCTTGGAATGACAAGACTTCACCTCAACACAGACCTGCCGATGGACTATGTACAGTGTACCCATTTGGATGGGAAGGGATATTGTAAAAAAATGTCCCCGTGATTTCAAATCCCTCTCCGGGAAATTGAAATGAACCGGAGGCCTCTTGATAGCAAATGTGATGTGCTAACCGTTACACCACAGCAGCTGTATGGACATACATTTTCATATTTCTTAATACGTGTTCTTTAATGATATTTGATTATGCGGTGACCACACTTGTCTCGAGTGTAATTTCCACGCCGCGATGTTGTTTCTCACGGTTGCACAGCTGTGGGAGCCGCGGTGCCCCCCGCACCCCCGCCGCCAGCGGTCGCTCCCTCCGTGCGGCCGGCATTTGACGAAGCAAGTGCACTACTGGCCAAGAAGCAGCAGCATGACTTCACGCGCTCCGACAGCGAGAACTGGCGAGCCATGCGCGAAGAAGCCAACGGGGAACGCTGGAGACAGACCAGTCCCGGTAAGGTACAAAGACCTGCTGCTGCTCTGCAGCTCTTACATTCCAATCGGTGCATTCATTACATTAACGTCACCGGAATCGATTACCGGTGCCAGTGTTTGGTAATTGGTGATCGATTCTGAACACCGTTGCCAGTTTGCTATCGCTCGTTGAATAGCGCCAGTGGAAGCCCCGAGGCTCACAATGAACGGCGGCGGCACGTGCAGACGGGCCGCGCTCTGCGGGCTGGCGCGAGTCGGGCGAGCGGCCCAGGAGGAGGTTCGATTTCGAGTTCCGCGAGCGGGACGAGGAGCGAGGAGGAGGAGGAG
>JAZEWT010000026.1:6258747-6280847 GCA_036362905.1 Mordacia mordax
GGGGGGGGGAGTTGCTGTGGGAGGAAACCGGAGTACCCAGTGAAAACCCACTCAGGCAGAACATCATGTGTTTGTGATGCTACCAACGAACAAGTGAAGCTTGTAGTTGTCACGTGTAGGTGCAAGTCGGGTGTGCAGTGTGTGTGTGTGTGTAACGGGTCATTGCTGTTGCAGAAGGGCCCCAAGGAGCCCATCCCTGAAGAGCACGAGCTGGAATTCAAGGGTGCTGATGAGGAGGATGAAGAAGCTGACAACGAGGGCGAGTTCAGGCGGGAGGACACGGAGGAGCAGCGGTGCAGCAGGGACAACAAAGATGGGGAGAAACTCTCATTGTCGCAGGACGACTGGGATGGTAATTGTTGAGAGCGCCACTCGTGATGTGTTCATCTGTATTCATTCGGTGTTCCTCATTGCTGTGACCAGATGAGCTTTGTCCAGGCTGGTATCATAAGGCTTACGGGTTTCTGAGATACTCCATCTGTCCATTATGATGAGTCTCTTGCAGCAGAGGTCCTGAGTACTGTGGTTGGTAATGCGACTTTTAGTTAGGATGGATTTTTATCTCTTTTACAAAGCATTTCTGTAAATTTTCAGGACCTGCTAATGATGCCCTCCGTTGGCCAACCCTGATATTTCATGTGAGTGTATGGAGGTGTTTGTTTTTCCAGGCAACACATACAGTGATTGAGGTTCCTCCTGCCAACTAGTGGAAGTGCCTAAAAAAAACCTTGCATATGTGGAAAAACCAGGATCATGCCTTGATTATTCAGATTTTTACCAAAAAATCAAACTGAGCCACAACCAATCTGCAACACAAAAATAGAGGATGGTTGCAGGCTGACAAGATTTATTTTTTATGCATGCGTGGCATGAAAGGGTTCAAACTTTCTGTCCATGGAAGAATGTCAAGGATAAGATGACAATCCTCCATTTGTATGCAATTAGATGAGTTTATCCACAGCAGGTGTGGATGCAGTAACAACACTCGTGGACCAGTGTGTTTCGGTTGAGTGGCCTTACGATGATACTGCTGCCCGAAACAGTTGCTGCTATAGGTGCAGTGTTCCATTGGAGACACGTGGCAAGATGAATTCTATGCCCGCAAGTGTTACGCAGCGATTGGCGAGCTCTCGGTTGAGTGTAGGATGGTATGTTGTCACACCTATGAAAGACGGTTTAAAGCGTTTGCATTACGAATTTGGTTCTTTCGTCTTCTATTTTTTGCAGAAGCATCTCTCGAAAGTAGCAAACAGGAAGACCGACTGTCACCAACACCATGTTTTTCCAAAGAGCTGCCTTCTGCGACCGGGAGCCAGCCCTCGCTGCGGGAAGATGGTTCCGGCTCGCATCAAGATGTTGAGAAGCTGGAGGTGCCAGACAACCAGACGGCGAAGCACGGTTCATCACCAGGTGTGTGAATCACTCTGCAGTGCTGGGTACGCGCTGTCAGTATAACGGTCTTGTTGTTCCTCTAGCGCTGCTGTAGTGTGATAGCACATTCAATTTGCAACGGCCTTGTTGTTCCTCTAGCGCTGCTGTAGTGTGATAGCACATTCAATTTGCAATTCAGGAGTTGAGTCCATCTCCTGCTGCTGCAGTTGAAACATTGGTCAAGCTTCTGAAGCGTCAGAGGTTTTTCAAACGTTCCCAAGTCAGGACCCACCCAAAAATGCAGATCATTTTAATGGGACCCATGCCCAGTGAGATGGTGCGTGTGAAAAACAGTAATAGCTGGTGGCTTCCAAGTCAAATGGGAGGTACTAATACAAACCCTTGCTGATAAACGGGGTAATGGTACTCATTCTGGAGGTTGTGTTGGTAACAAAGTGTATATCACAGGAGCCTACCTTTGCATGAAGTGTTACAGTTTGGCTTAGAGGGTGATGATGCAGTTGGGAAAAAGGACATGGAGACAGAAGGAGACACTTAGTTGGGAAAATTCTTGTAACAATTGGGAGTGCCACCTCGGAAAGCAACGTACTTGTGGTGTTCACTTACAAAACGCTTGTACTTTTACTAACTGGCTCCCATGAGATGGTATTAATTTATTTTGTATGCAGTAAACAGTCTATCAAAAATATGGTGTTCTGACTTCAGATTTTATAAACTGTACATATCCACAACAATACGAATAATGTCCAAAACTGAAAGGATCAAGTGGATTACTGCTTCGCATACAGTATTCTTGTAGCGTTTGCTGCTCTCACCGAGCCAAGCGACAGCTGCTTCTTGAGCTGTGTGGAGGAGCCCTCAGGCCTTCTCTGAAACTCGTCATAAGGCAGTCATTGACAATGTGTGACCTAGTCTGTTGTCCGCAGTTGCACAGTGGGTTGTGTTGTAGACCCAAGATATGGATGTTGGCTGCGCACAGACCATGGCCGTTGCAGAATTGATTCAGCAGGAACCATGTCTGACGTGGTAAATCCGAGTTGGGCACATGCCCAGTGGGGTTCATGACGATGGACCGGTTTTCTGCGCCCAGGGCTGATGATTCATTCTGCACAGCAGCCACAGGAAAGTCATCCGGAAAGCTGCTCCAAAAGCGACGTGGAGATGATAGATGTACGCGCGGAGGCTTGAATTCATCGCCATCCAATTGCAGACTTAGTTTTGCACGAATCCCATTCACCGGTTTGGTTGTTGCTTCTCTCCGTCGTATCTAAGGTGGGGCAGTATTGCTCACCACCGGCAGCCAAAGGTAGTGCCGTTGATTTGTGATTGTGCACATGGATGCGTTTAACTGAACGTCAACCAGCTTTGTTGTTCGTGACGGCCGGCGCCAGGCTGGAGGTCAGTATTCAGCAGCTCTTCGCGAGAACGGGAAAACGGGGGGGATGCTGGGATAGTTAAAGCAGATTGGATACGAAGGGAACGGTGCACTTTTATATTAATTACACATTTTTACTCGTGCAACTTAACTGCTCTCTTTCAGACCCTTCAAGCACAAAGGCTGTCTGCTCTGATGTTGTGACCGCCGTCGGTGTTGCGGGACCTGGCGTGGGCAAGCGAGACGGAGTTTCCGGCCACGATCACGATGATGATGAGGGCCTCAAGCACTTAGAGCAGGTGAGCACACAAACATAATCTACAGATGCTGCAGTCGTGCACTGTGCGTGCGAACTGATATCAATCATAGTTTCTTTAATTAAAAGGACTGGACCCGAAATTCCAAGTTGAAAAACATTGGTTCTGTCTGCCCCATCATCATAACTGTACCAAATAAACTGTCATTTTGTCTCTGTATTAGTCACAGACTTAGGCATGGTCCAGTGAGGCCTCAATTTAATGCAATGTTTAATGGATTCTTGTGGTGATGAGTAACACAATTTGCTCTGGCTAAATGTTATAGTTAATATTGGGCAATGCGTGCTGCACTGGGTACAGGATGGAGCAGCGCCAATTGTTGAGAGAGACTTTGTAAACGTTCTCCACATTTCTGGTGACCCAAAGAGGCGATCGAAGGCCAGATGGTGGGAAAATTAGTGAAAGCCCTGGAGGTCGTGTCTCCTGCTCAGTGGCGGTGGCGTTTGGAAGATGGTATCGAGCGTTTTTGGGGAGGTGTGGCAGAAGTGGACGTCTAGAGCTTTGGTCATGATAGTCCGTGGACGACGTGACGTGTGCATGACATGCTGATGATGTGATGTTTGTTTTGTTGTTAGGAAGCTGAGAAGATGGTAGCATCACTACAGGATACCTCCCTGGAGGAGGATCGTCTGGACACGAAGAACAGGGCTTCTGCTCTCCCACTGACCCACGAGGCTGCTATGAAGTGGTTTTATAAGGACCCTCAGGGAGACATACAAGGTATTAGATGTTTGCGCGTGTGCGCGCAGTCCCGTCTCGTTTAATACCTGCAGCCGTGATGTTTGGGGTTGTCTCTAATACGACCGCTGCTGGTTTTGCCATGTGCTTGTCACGGTCACTAAAATCGCAAGTGTTGCACAAGTGTGGAATAGGGTTGACGTTTCTACAGATTCATATTTCCATCGCTTCTATTGTGCAAGCAAATTATAACAGATGTCTTTAATCCGTATTTCAGCCAGAGACCAGGATTTGTTGTTAAGCTTTGCAGAGCTGTTAATAGTTTTAAAAGATTCCTTCTAACGGCATGGTTAATTAATAATACAGCACCATTAAACAATGGATCTCAGCCTCATGCATACAGATGAGAAAAATGTGAGACGTAACCATGGAGAAAGACTAAGGAGACAGATCTAGCACTACTTTTGGCAGGGAGTGGGTTTATCGGCAAATACTGCCGAGTCGGACACGTGTCGGTAAATCTCGGAGATCTCAGTGGCGTATGAGGCTGGATAGTGTCTGTATGTGGCTCTGAATCAACTCTTGAGCGTATGGTGGAGCAAGTCCATTTAAACGCTTAAACATCTTTAAGTCAACATTTTTATTTTTTACTGGAAACCAATGCAGAAAAATTGTGAGCGCAAGTGAAAATCCCACGTGGGAGTGCAAGTGACACCCAGGTGGCCACGTTGTGGACAGATTGCAATCGACTTAGGGTACTCGGGACTCAGGGGAGCAAAGCTGTGCCACGGTCTACTAGTGCGAGGATGAGCGCATGGAACGTTCTCTCCTTGAAGAGTGTGGTGAAGCCGGGCAACATTATTTAAATGAAAGAACAAAGTTCTCACAATTCTGTAGACGTGTAAAGGAAATTTGAAAAAAACTGTTCCTAGAGAACAAGACGTTTTCCTGTGCTAGGCGGACATTCTAACCATCGATTACCAGACTGAAGAGGCCAACCTGGCACAACTGATGGGGGGGGATCCAATGAGAAAGACCTCAGTTTTGTCGCTTAAGTCGAGAAAATGTTGTGTCTAAGGCCGATGACACTGGAGTCCAGTCCTAGTTTGATGTGGATTTATGTGTCATCCATCTAGCAATGATAATGTAGCCCCCAGTATTGGAACAAAGCAATAAGTAGGACCATGATTGTTGGTGTTGGAGCAAAGCAACAAGGAGGGCCGTGATTACAGTCGTTCTAAAGTCATTTCATTAAGGACCTCTTCTTATTTTACTGAAGAGTGTGTTACTTGTGCATTTTAAAAGCATTATTCAGAGTTGAATATTGTGTTTTTTTTACTTAGGATAGTTTTCTTAAATAACTCCACTTAGAAAATGCCTTTGGATGGAACATTTCATTGGCCAAGGGTGCCCAAGGCATGAGTTGACACACATATGGCAATAAGACTTATAGTACAAACATGTTGTGCTTTGGACTTTGTGAACCACGCACAAGACAATAGCTGCTGCGTGGCTGTATTTTTCAAGTGGTTTAAATAGTTTCATGATGTACCATTTCATGGCATGGTTTTTTGGAGAAAAACAAACTTTAAAATGTCAAAATCTCAACTGGATGACTTAAGAAAATATATCCCCATAGAATGCAGTGGCTGAGTTAGTGATTGTTCTGTGCCGTGTGTTTTGGCAGGTCCCTTCACCAACCAGGAGATGGCAGAGTGGTTCCAGGCTGGATACTTCACCATGACCCTGCTTGTAAAGCGCGGCTGTGATGAAGGGTTCCAGCCACTTGGGGAAGTGATAAAGATGTGGGGGCGTGTTCCGTTTGCTCCTGGCCCAGTCCCTCCACCATTCCTGGTTCGTTATTGTGCTGTCTGCCAAACCTGAAAGCACTCTCGAATTGCTATTATTATTTATGCGGCTATTCTTAGCCTTTATTTGGTGTAAATTTTAGTGCTGAAAGACACCCTTATAGGAAATTCCAGTTTCACTGCAAGCAGAGTATCTCACCCTGAGGACCTCTTTATGGCTCTTCCACAGCAATCATACAGTTTTTTCAACGCAACAGATTTCGCCCTCGTTATTGAAACAACGATTTTATGCTCATCCACTGGAAGAAACGCTTTAAGATATTTTTCAATGGTTTTACTAAAGAACCCCAGTTGCACGTGCAGTCATATTCCAAATGAAACTTGGTCACGCAACTTTTTTCTATTATGTCTATTGGTACGTTGGTTAGCGGATTCGCTCTGTGTGGATGTGGGTGCATTTCGACATCAGTGTCTCCATAAGCAGACAGTCGGGGAGGGATGCTTGAGCAATGGCGCCCAGCTCGCGGCGCCATTGCTCACCAGGCAGGCGGTGCAGCATGTGCCAGCAAGTGCTGTAGTTTGGCAGCTGGATGCCATTTGAATGTGGTTCTTCAGTCCAGTAGAAGTAGTTTTAATTGAGGGCTTTAATGCTTCTCACGCAAGTAAGATTTGTTTATCGCCCCCCCCCCCCACCCAACGATGGTCTTTTGTTTTAGCAGCATAATTTTGATGAAAAGGTGACAATTTCGTAGATTCTTTCAGTCATGTTAACCATCTGTTCTATGAAGTCTGCAGTTGCTCACCCCCTTTGTCTGAATTCTCACGGTGTCTCTGGGCATGCGCCTCTTATTTCCCTGAATCTCTTGCAGGGTGACCCTGACCAGGAACGGTTGAAGCGCCAACAGGAGTTGGCGATAATGCAGATGCAGCTGCAGTATCAGCAATTTCTGCAGGCTCAGCTCTATAGCAGGTGCTGCTACGCACTCCACAACATAAACCAATGTCAGTTGTCCCATTTCACTGTTTTGAGTACTAATTTTACAGTCCTTAACAAAATGACTACATGAGTACTAATTTAAAACTCCTTTCCTTAACGAAATGGCTACAGGTGCTGCATCGTTGGTCTCAGTGTTGTCCCAATCAACCTTCCCCTGGCATTACGTCATGAAGTGCTGATACCCCCTTAATTTATATTGTTTGGAAGAAACTAGCTCAATTCTCTCCTCTACTTGTAAAGGCATCTGCTCCTTTGATGCTGCGTTGTTAGGACTTATAACGTTAGGACTTAAAATGTTAGACTGAATAAATAAATGTGTTATAATTAATTATTGTTTGTAAATCACGTATGTCTTATTGAATGCTAACGTAGACAACGGGCATGTTTGCACACAGGCAATGTGCTCAGTCCATTGCACAGCTCCAGCAGAAAGCCAGTCTGGCACCATTGAGCCAGCAGCAGCAGCAGCACCTGGCCCTTCTCATGCAGCACTACCAGACGCACAAGCAGAGGTGACTTGCCTACACCCTTTTGCCTCCTGCATCTTCACACCAAACACCAGCACACAGATCGCACGCACGGATTGCACACACACAGACCACATGCACATAGAGACTACACTCGCATACAGACGACCGCACACGGAGCGCACACGAATAACACACACATACTCCCCGCACACGGACGGACACTTAGACAGACCACAGCAACAACAATAACAACTGCCACGTTGAGGCCATAGGGCATCGAAGGCTTGCAAACAGGTCAGAGAACAGACCCAGGTGTTATGGGCTGTCTTACTCAGACGACTGGCAGATGTACCACCTGTTTTCTACTGTGCCAACTTGCTGTGTTCAAGCCGCCCGGCGCTCCGCTCATTGTTGTGAGCGATGCTCCTCCACTGTTATTGGAGGGTGACTGCTTCCAACTGCCCTGTAGCATCCTTTACTACCCTCCTCCATGGAGGTCAGGCTTGACACTGCTGGTACCAGTCTTCAGCAAATCCACTCAGCTCCCGGTCTTCCGGTGCCACATCGGCCCTTCTCTTCTCCAGTCCATGCCGTGCCCATTTCGCCCCCCCTATCCGGGTGGAACACCTGCGCCTGTTTGAAACACAGATCACA
Source organism: Mordacia mordax (assembly GCA_036362905.1). Classification (NCBI taxonomy): domain Eukaryota; kingdom Metazoa; phylum Chordata; class Hyperoartia; order Petromyzontiformes; family Petromyzontidae; genus Mordacia; species Mordacia mordax. The sequence continues at coordinate 6,266,439 of JAZEWT010000026.1, forward strand.
CATACATACACAAACACACAAACACCAGCATACAGACTATAAAGACACAACTCCGCCGGTATGGCTTTGACCAGACTGTTGTGTGGCAAGTGTGATTAGTGAGCACCTAATGAAGGATTATTGCAAAGGGTTGGAGAGGTTGAAAACACTTCACCACTCTCCCTTTGTTAGGCAAGGTGCACTTCGAGACCACGTGCAGCTTTGAAGGCTCACTGGCATGTCAGGGCACAGACCCGAGCGGTACTGGTTTAAACGAACGAGAGATGACTGGAAGTTGCACCACCTACACCATCCACTGCGTTTTAAGGGTGCGCTGTGTGTGCGCGCGCGCATTGCGCGTCAGTGAGTTTAATGCTTGTGCTGTTGTGCAGGACCCAGGAGCAACAACAAGGCCTTATCCCTGCGGTGTCGCGGTCTCTATCGGTACCCGATCCCACAGGCTCACTGTGGGAACTCAAGACGCCTACCTCCCAGCCTGCAGGTGAGCATAGAGTATTATAGAGGCCTCTGGAGGATACGTTAACCTATATTAAAATAGGTGCAACTCAATGGACAAAGACATTTGCATTTTTAAGGGACATCAAAGTTTTTTGTTAAGGATCACTACATTCATGTATTGTGTGAGTGTAGCACACAGTTAACAACGTCTATAATTGCATTTATCGAGTGCTTTTCACCCGAGGGTCACAAAGTGCTGCACAGAGCTTATAGCCTTTAACATGCTCTTGGGCAATGATGACGCTTATTATGGCCTTTGAGCACAGGTGTCCGAGGTGGGTGATAGACTTTTCATGGTAAGACACCATGAGCAATGGAGAAACCCAGAATAGAACTTGGCAAGTGTTGTAAATGTTATCAGGCAAAAGAGTTAGTACTGGGTGGGATGCGTGTTTAGATGGAGGCGGACTGATTGCTGAGACGGGCGTAGGAGTAGTCTCCATAAGTGTGGAGACCAAGGGGATGGTCTTAGATGTTTGGGACAGTTAGGAGAGATCTCGGAGGTTGAGATACTGGGGACGGTCAGGGATGTGTACCTGTTCACGTCTACATAGCCATACCTGGTGTTCATATTCAACAAGTTGTGTCTGAAGTGGAGTTGTTGCTTTGGTCATGTGTGCAGGCTGGGAGGGAGGCAGCATCTGGGACTTGCCGCCCGAGTCGCAGGGCCCCACTCTGGAGCAGCTGCAGCAATTAGAACGCGAGAAAGGAGGCAAGGTAAGCAAGTAAATAATCCCCACGTTTGTTTTGTGCCAGCTGTTTTTGTTTAAGCAAGGGAGAACTAGGCAGGAGATGAAGTCAGCGTAATCTCATTTGGCTTGACTGACCTGGGTCACCCAAATGATAGCAGCAACAACACATAAAAAGCACAGCAATTAGGAAAATGTAGATCTGTGGACAAATAACGAAATACGAATCCGATAAAACAACTATGGTGCAGAGACTATTGGAACAATAGTGCACAAGCCCATTATCAGTATTGTAGAAAATAGATTTACATTATATTCAAAAAATGTATTATAGACTTAGCAGTTTTAACAATCTGTTAGACTAAAACAGACACTCCTTCACAATGTTTTGCCAGTAATGTTTCACCTCCAGCGTGAGAGGCGAAATGTCACCAAGGGAAGAGGAGGAACACTCTGCATGGTTATTCTGAAAGCACAGCTTTGGCAAGCAATCATCGTGAATCGAGCCGTGAAAACTGACATCAGTACAACTTGTCTTACAGCTGCTAGATCCAGAGAGACGCGAGGCTGAGCTCCGGATGAGGGACGATGATGAGAGGAAGCGGCAGGAGGAGGTGAACAGGATCCCCCCTCCCTCCCCCTTTCCAGTGTGCACCGCTCCCACGCTCATTATGAGTTCGCACACTGCTCACGTTTCACTTGCCTGTTATTACTTCCTTATTGCACCAGTTTGAATGACATTTTTTTTATAATGATAATAATTGCGTTTATAGAGCTTTTTTAACCCGAGGGTCACAAAGCGCTTCACAGAGCTGCGGAGAGAACGGCACATTATACAGTTTAGTTTCCTGTTTTGGGTGGTACCGTGGTACAAGGAGTAGCACTGCCAGTTTCAGCATGAAAGTCCCAGGTTTCAGTCCTAGCTCGGGTGGCTTCATACAGTTTGCATGGTCTTCCCATGTCTGAGATTTTCGCTGGTTATTCCCGTTTCCTTCCACTGTCCAAAGACCATGCTTCTGCTGTGTAGATTGATTGACGTGCCGACTAAATTTTCCCTGGTGCCCTGTGATGAACTGGCATCTAAACCTCTGGACAAGCTTTGTCTTGTGCGCTTAAGAAAAGTGAGGGTGCTTGGCCTGTAGAGTTACTTTGCAGTGATAACATTGCTCCTCACAGAAGAAAAAAAGTCCTGCCTCTGGTAGTTCGATTCTTACCTCGTAACACCTTTCTGTGTGGAATTTGTGTGTTCTCCACATGTTCCTCTGGGTTTTTTAGTTTCCTCCCACAAATAAAAATACATTCATTGTTTAATTGGCCTGTTGCAGTGGCTAGCAAATGTTGGTGTCGGCTGGCTGGCTGGCTGCTTTCCCCTCAGCCTCTCTGGTATTCTCATATATTTGAGTCATTCTAAGCTATGAGTACTTTTTGCCAGTGTATATATGTAACAAGTAGAAAATGTTTTTACCATTTATGGCAATCATACAGGCGTTAATATCTTAAAACACCAAAATAGGCACCTTTCCTTTTCTACTTCAATAATTCTCTTCGAATACCTTTGCCATTGAACGATTGTTGCACGTTATAAATTGTATCCATTACCTGTTAATAAAATAAGGACGATGAAGAATGATGATCATGAAAACTAATAGAGCAGCACACAGAGAATTGGAACGTGTCCTAGAGGACGTCTAATGTATGATGGAGTAAGATAATCCATTGGTAAGCAGGTGCTGAATGGATTAAGGTGGTGGATTTTGAAGGCCTTCATCCAGCAGCGAATTGTCCGTGTCTGATGACGCTGATAAATCCTCGATGTTTACCTGTTACGAACATCGCGACATCCCTACGGCAAGTCACCCGAACGTGTGCCGTGAAGGTGACGACGCGAAGGCAACAGGAGGAGTTGCTCCAGCGGCAAGAGGAGGAGAGGAAACGGAGAGAGGACGAGGAGGTCGCCCGACGAAAACAGGTGATCGTCGAGAAGAAATCGTCATCTCACTGTCGTCGTCACCTCTCACGGAGACCTGAGAGCGGTTCGCAGGTTATTATATAGAGCCTGCTTTAAGACCATAAATAAAACTTCATGTTAGGTCACTGACAGCTCGTCGCCTTCATCCAGCAGCGAATTGTCCGTGTCTGATGACGCTGATAAATCCTCGATGTTTACCTAAAAGACAGACTTTAATAGCATAATATCCTGCAGCGGGGTGTAGAAGGTGCTGGCTGCTAAGCAGGACATTTGTTAAAAAAAAAAAGACCACACCAATGTCGGCACCGCAGCTGGATTGTTGACGCAGTTCATGCATCCGCATTTCCAGATGTCACAAATAATGTAAACCCTTCGCCATCGCCCTTCATAATTTCCATCCAAGAGTAGTTGCCAACCTCCTTGGACCTGCCGAATAATTTCAAGCCTCACACATTTGGTAGGCCTCCATGGTGTAAAGAATACAGATTTTTGTGAAGAAATTGTATCCGCAACCGTTTCACGCCACACTCTCTTGTATTCCTGCAGATCCCATTGTACCTATACAAACTGAGGGGGGGTCCCTGATATAGAGTATTTTGGGATGATAATATAATTTTGGCAGAATTTGACATTAATTGGACCAATAATCACGTTTTAATGATAATATTTGGTGCAAGTGCAGTATAGGTGTGGTTGAATAACTTAGTGGGGAGAAAAAGGTTATTTACCCTTTAGGATTTTCTTTTATGACCGTACATTTGACCTAAAATGTGGTCATATATTCATCTGAGTTCTAATAATAAAGAGAACCTAATTAAGCATAGCACATAAAACAATTTCATGTTTATATATTTATTGAGCAAAATGATCTAAAATGCAATTTGTCGGAGAAATATGTGAACCTCGGTTAGTCTTCTCAATTGAGGAGGTCATATTAGTCAGGTGTTTAAATCACTGGGGTGACCAACAAGAGTGAGTGGGTAGCTCTGTCCTGTAAGAAAAACTAAAGTTTTGACATCGCCATTTGAGTCCAGTCTTCATCACACAAGTTGATGGAAGTTTGTCATGCCCTGATCAAAAGAGATTTCGAAGGACCTCATAAAAATAATTGTCGGTGCTCATTGGTCTGGAAAGGTTTACAAACCCATTTCTAAAAATAATGGGCTCCACTAATCCACTGCCAGGCAGATAGTCTACAAGTGAGGAAGATACAGCACAATCCTTACTCTTGTCCAGAGTGGTTGTTCAACGAAAATACTTCCAGAGCAACACGCCCAGTAATCCAGGAGGTCGCAAAGAACTGTAGGGTAACATCTGAAGATCTGCAGGTTTGTCTTCCATTGTCTAATGTCAGTGTTCCATCTGTAAAATTGACTAATAATGGTGGGTATGGGAGGATAACAAGGAGGAACACACGGCTTTCCAAGAAGAACATTGCTAGCCATCTCCAATTTGCTGTAGAGCACCTTTATCTGTTCTTGGGACTTAAATGAAGATCTGTTCACACTTTAGATAACATGCAGAAATACAGAAATGTTTAAAGGGTTCACAAACTTGTTATCACCACTATGATTTACCACAAAAATATACCGATGCCTGCCCGTTACAAAGAGTGGGTCAAACAGCCAAGGTGGTGTAATTCAGCAGGTTGGTGTGATGGTGTGTGTGTGTGACACGTACAAGCAATTATCGTTATTGTTACTGGGATCAGCAGTTGTGTGTTGCTGGGTGTCAACGTGTCGTGGCAACAGGAGGATGAGGAACAACTAAGGCGCCAGCAGGAGCAGGAAATCCTGCGGAGACAGGAGGAGAAGCGACGGAGAGAGGAGGAGGAGCGGCGTCAACGTGAGGACATGATTCGAAAGCAGGTAACGACGGCCCCCTCCCTGCCCCTGCCTGCCCGTGGCCTCTTCTGCACTTGTGTTCTGTCCGTTCCTCAATCTCTCATAGTGTCGTTTTGTTTGTGACTTGTGCCAAAATAATTGATTGCTCAACATTGACAAAGTCAACGACAACTTTAGTACCAAAGTGGATTTAAGAGGTTCTTACATTCCTTTCCAAAAGCATGTTGAGTATTCCTTTTCTCAAAAGAACTGCTATGGAGAGCAATTCCCTTGCATCGAGCCATGAAAACCTTTTCCAGTATATTGTTACATTTCTATTTGTAAAACAGCTTTATCTGATCACTGGCTCAATGGCCAAGCGAGTGAGCTCAAATCCAGGTTGGTGGGTAACCGAACCCAACATTCCCCCAGGGTCTATACAATGAGTTCCACTGTGATTATAATATATTTGCATTTCTAAAGCGCCTTCAACACGAAGGTCACGAAACGCTGCAGAGAGCTACGGAGAGAACGGCATGTCAACAACAACATCAAACTGATCAGTTGATAAAAATAATGACTAGAAGTCAATGAATCCTGTGGATAAGACTCACGTCCGAAATAGGGAATGCAAAATGTCCACCGCTGACTCTCAGGTCTACAGAGGAGATGAGCGCCGCCTTAACACGTGCACTCGGTGCAAGAAAGCCAACAGTGACGCTGGCGGTGGCGTCCCTCCCCCAGGAGGAGGAACGCCGTCACCAGGAGGAGGAGGAGGCCCGGAGACGCTGCGAGGAGGATGAGGAGAAGAAGCGCAAGGAGCTGGAGCTCCAGCGGCAGAAGGAGCTGCAGCAGCAGCGACAGCAGGAGCTTGAGCTGCAGCAGAGGCAGCAAGAACTTGAGCTGCAGCAGCGACAGCAGGAACTGGAGCTGCAGCAGAGGCAGAAGGAGCTGCAGCAGAGGCAGCAGGAGATGATGCGGCAGAGGCAGCAGCAGGAGGCTTTACGGCGGCTGCAGCAGCAGCAACAGCTTGCGCAGATGAAGGTACGGCTATGTAGTGTCTAGCTGCCGTTCCCAACCCGTGGTTTGCCTCACCATTAGTGGGCCGCGAGCGCCCGGTGGTCTGTGGAAACCATACCCAAAAATGGTCCTTGAGATGCAGCAGATTGTGAACCCCAGGTGTACTGTGAACCCATAACGATTAAGTTCCAGAAACGGGCGTGAATCATGAAAAATTGCGAATGTTTACGCTTCACTAGATGCCCCCAGTTCTTCCGCTCACTTTTCTTTTTCGGACTACACAATGGTGGGTTGGTACCCACGATCGAAAATGTGACTCGAACCATGGGTGAACACAAAGATTGCAGGATGCGGGCGGTGGTAGGTGCGGGCCGCAGAGCAGTGCTGGATGCTGCTCGCACAAGTTCTTCTCTTGTGTTGCAGCGACGCAGCAGCCTCGCCAGCAACCACGAATTTGCGAAGCCGTTACCGTTTTTATATTTACTGTACAATAAGCGCCACTCTCTGGGGAAATCTGAAGTGGTTGTCTTGAGGGTAAACTGAACCATATTAACAGCTAAAGCCCACTGAGCAATGCCGTCAAAGTAGTACCTGGAGATATGTGATGATAGCTCATCACGGTGGATTATCAGGTGTGGGAATTTATAGTAGTGGCCAAATAATCTAAACATACGTTTCTAAACATGTTTAGATCCTGGGTGTAGCCCCACCTTGCACCCTCTGTCTGCCGGGATAGGCTCTTGCCCCCCACAACCCTGTGCAGGAGTGTGTATTGATAATTATGATGTTTCTACATGCGGACGGAAAAATCAGAGGATGCGACCACGGGGGAGAGAGAACACGCAAATTCCAAATACAAAACCGATATTATCAAGGTCCAAGGTGGAACTCACGTCCTCCTGCTTATCAAGCAAAGGAGATAACAGCTCACCACTGAGGCACGCAGACGTAACAATGTGACATATCCTTTCCACTTCTGGCTCACGGCTGTTAATGGATGTGTGTACCACTTCGATGCATGCTTGAGCAGGAAATCACTTGGGAACATGTGGCGCATAGCCATCAAATTGAACGCTTGTCATTAATACTGAGCAATATCCCACCAAATGGTGAAATCTCTGGAAGGAAAATTACGCTTGAGTACCTGCATAATGTGCTCTTTTCTCGTAAATGTTTACTGAAACGGCACTGAGATTGACAATATAATTTATACCGCGCATTCAATTTAGAAGGTATTGCTTTAAAGAGAGCATGACTCCAAAGCGTGAGATAACCTGAACAGAGAGACAGAGTCAAGCTTCAGGGTTAGCCGCCACCAACATGCTAAACGTAACATCCTTGATGTTACGATGTTACCTGCAATTAATGAGTGATTTTATAACGGGAGTAAACCGGAGAATACCCACGTAGAACGGGGAGAACACACAAACGGCGCGCGGTTCCCGAGATGGGAATCGAACCGCATCGGGCAGGACTCTCTTTTGCGGGGCAGACGTTACCACTGCGCCATCCTACTGCCCCCGTGCCGCATGCTTTGGTATTAATAGATGTCAAACTGAAGCACCCTCAAAGATGACCCTGTGACCCCACACAATTCAAACGACTGTTTGAATTTTTTTTTATTACGCTGACTGGCCGGTATCAGAGACGGCTTCCTTTTTAGCCTTGTCTCAAAGGAAGCCGTCTCTGATGCAGACCAACCAGTTTCAAGGACAGTGCATACATTATCAAAGCGTGTTTGCAGTCTTTACCACCAGCGTGTGCGGTTACTGCAAACTTGACACTTTATAACATGTGTCTGGTGTTTTAAGAACTTAAAACCATTATTGCCAGAAAATGGGGTATAGCCTCTTCTTTTTTATAACTCGACCGGCAAAAAGTGCCCCTAGCATAAACTTGTGATTATTCATGTAAGGTTTTTATGGCTCGAAGTATGGTAACTTTAATAGCAGCTCCTTAGGGATAAGCGTGGCAAGTGCCATTTTGCCTACCATATGGGGAGGCAGTGCATTTGGACTTTGACGGTCATGCAACATCAACTGTGAGCATGACACAATAGTTTTCAGTTAATACACTGGCATTAACCATGGTGGCTTGCCAGATTTGAACTGCAATTCTCTGCAGATAGGGGTGAATGCTTCCACTGGGCCGTGTCACTGCCCAGTGTCAGCTGCTCTGCTATGTGTCCTTAACGTTGCCATTGATGGGTTATTTGTTTTTTGGTAATAATGCTCTTGTCTGTCCTCTCTGCTATTAAATAGACTGCTTAACCCATGAATACATGATGACCTCGCCGACAACGGTGATTTTATTCGCGGAAAACCGATTTGGCAAATGTACGAGCTAAGGCAAACCTGTGAACCGCTTAGGAAAATTCGCGAATGGGAAAGACGGGGGCTAGCGAGGTCCTCCTGTATTTGTTTGCTGTATTGATATGGCTGCAAGTGTAACATTGGGTGCAGTGGTTGTGTAATATTTAGCACACTGATATCACCACGGTGATCCACATGTCATGAACCCTTCATCCAGTAGTGATTGACAATGGCTTATGGGTTACCAGTCTTGTCTAGTGTCGTATTTATTCTAAATTTGCATATACATTGGTATGCAAAATAGTCCTATTTTATGTGGCAAGTTCAATGGAATGTGAGCAGTGCCAAAGCTTGTGATTTCCCCCTAGAATTACTTTTGAAGTGGTTCATTCATTGTTTACAATTGTTAAGCCAGTGGTGGATTTTCCTCAATCTTATAATGGGGGCAAGTATCCATAGAACTACTGCTGTTCTGTTCCCCATGAAGTGGTACTTATTTGTATGGGCCCTAGAGGGATGGTGGGCTGAGTAAATGCCAACTTTGGATTTGAACTTTTACCCATCCAATTATCAGCTGCTCGCTGTACCCCTAAGCTCTGAAAATAACAAAATAATTTTTCTCAATGGTGCGATTATAGTTAAGTATTTTGTTTTTAAACAAAGCTCTGCCCTTGTGGGTTTTTGCCGGGCACTCCGGTTTCCTCCCACAGTCCAAAAAGCATGCTGCTGCATAGGTTAATTGGCTTGAAGACTAAAATTGCCCACAGTGCCCAGTGATGGATTGGCGTCCAATCGTGGGTATATCCCTGCCTTGCGCCCTGTGTCTGCCGGGGTAGGCTTCGGCTCACCGCGACCCTGTACAGGACTAAGCGGTTTCTGACGATGAGATGAGACAAAACTCTGCCAAGAAAGCGAGTGAGGCGGGACTAACGGACTGACCATTTCTCGCTTGCAGCTGCCCTCATCGTCCACGTGGGGGCAGCAGGTGCCGACCATGGGCAGCCAGCAGTCGTCACTCTCCCTCGCCGAGATCCAGAAACTCGAGGAGGAGCGAGAGAAGCAGCTACGGGAAGAAGTGCGCTCTCTCCCACGTTTCACATGTCCCACCGGTCGTCTTGCGTGATTGTGCACTGCAGCCGTTTCCTACCTGCGAGTTGCAAAGCCCGTGGGACGAGCTCTTCACAGCTGGTGCCGATACGATTGTGTTCTTGCAAAACATTGAGAGCTATAGTAGTTTTTTTTTAATTTAAACTGCGTTATTAGTGTATGGTGGTCTACAAAATGTGTTTGAAGGTCAGCAGTTGTCCTAAGGTCCTGAGAGATTGGGAACAACTGTACATTAGCACAGGGTAACAAGACATCAGCACAGACTTTAAAGGAAAAATATACAATTGGCAATGACCTGGCTTGGTAGTGAACAGAGAGAAGGGGCATTGCCTGATACATCTCCTATTGTACACTTTCCACTATAAGGCAGTGTTAATGATACATTTGTTAAAGTTTTTTGCTAATTTGTGCTTGTGCGCCACAGCCAATGCAGTATCACTAAGTAAATAACGTTCACTCTAGTATACCTTTAATGTGATAGGACATAGTTTTATCAGGGTATACCGAATATCACTCTTTGATCTGTCGCAGAATGGACCCCCACTTAAAGCACAGGCTGCTTCCACCAGTAGTCTTGTAAGCAAGCACTTTTGAGATCGCACGTTGACATGTCTATTAACCAAATATACGACTTGTGTTCACCTGCAGCAACGTCGACAGCAAGATCTGATAAAGACGTTGCAGCAGCAACAGCAGCAGCAACAGCAGCAGCAGAAACCCGTCGGGTGGAACAACGTGAGCAAGGCCGGCATGTCGGCCAAGTCTCTGCTGGAGATTCAGCAGGAGGAAGCGCGGCACGTGCAGAAGCAGCAGCAGCAACAGCGGGCGCAGGCACAGGCCCAAGCTCAGGCGCGCGCAGTAAGATTGTTGTTGCTGCACTTCACCGAGGAAAGCCTCACCGAGCCTCAACACTTTTCCACCTGGATGCTTGACAGTAGGAGCGGGATGAGTGCCGTGTTTCTCCAAATGAGTTGTTAATTAGCTTTGGTAAGTTTGGCACATTTGGACTGTGATGCCAGCGTGCAATGTCCTACGGTTATTTGAATGACGTCATTGCATCGTCAGCGTCCTCTCTGAAGTGAACTGCTGCACGGTGTTGTGCTTTAGTACACGCCACGTTATTGACGAGGGCAGTTTCTCCACCTCCCGACGACTAGCCTGTGCAAAAAGTGGTTGAGTGGGGTCTTGTCACCGCTGGCCCACGTCATTGATAAGGGATGCGTGTCTAGTTCGGTGGCCAATAAATTTAGGTGACGACGGTCTCTTACCATTGCTTCTACTACCATTGCAAAGCTAACACTTGGCAAAGAAGGCCACCTCTTACAATATCCCATGCTCCGGCTTAAGTTATTTTACTTGATTGTTAACCTCTGTGTGCCACACAAATGCCTCTGTAAGCCACCTGTCTTTGGCTTTCATGGTTAGTCTCAATGTACAAGTTGGCTGCGTGATCCTGCTGTTGAAATGTGCAGGCTCCTTCCCCATGAGTCCCCATTTGAATGGAATCACCATCTCCTTGTCTCCAGCTGCTGTGTTGTTGCACAGCCCTATTGGGCTGTAGAACTATCATCATTGTCTGCCACTAATAGCCTGTTACTCTCGCAAATATATATTTAAAAGATTATATTGGGTAATTGTCATTATTTCCAATTCCATTCAAGATTATTATTTCTGGGGCGGCACGGTGGCCCAGTGCGTAGTGCTGTCGCCTCACAGCAAGAAGGACCCGGGTTCGAATCTCGGCTCGGGTGCCTTTCTGTGTGGAGTTTGCATGTTCTCTCCCCGTGTCCGCGTGGGTTTTCACGGGCACTCCGGTTTCCTCCCACAGTCCAAAAAACACGCTGCTGCATAGATTTATTGGCTTGCAGACTAAATTGCCCTCAGTGCCCGGTGATGGACTAGCGTCCCATCGTAGGTATATGGGACGCCAGGTGGCTTGCGCCCTGTGTCTGCTGGGATAGGCTCCAGCTCACCGCGACCCTGTACAGGATTAAGCGATGTGGCTAAATCTAGATTCGGCACGAAATTATTTCTAATTTCCTTTGTGTAATTGTGGTGTGCAATGACTATTTTAGTCTTATTTGTAGCAGTCGTTTAATTTCAAAAGAGCTGCACAATTTTCGATTAAGACATTAATATTCTTGGTGCTCATACAGCTGTTGCACGAATGCTGTGCCTGAGCCTCATGATGTCGAGTCGCAGCGTGTGAAGCTCCGCTGCCTTCCTTTTCGTCTCTCGTCTCCAGCAACATTCCAGTGTCCCCATTACCAATGCGTCCGTGTGGGGCAACGTGAGTCCCGTTGGCTCCTCCAACCCGTGGGGCTCCGACGTGGGCAATCTCTGGGGGGGTGCCGGTGCGGGCGCCATCCAAGAAAAGAAATCGCCCAACATCGGCTTCTGGGACGACGCCGTGAAGGAGCTGGGGCCGCCGGTGCGCAATGTCAACCTGAAGACCAGCAAGAGCAGTCCCTCTCTTGGGTAGCGCTCTCGCACACCCCACCGCAACGCATGTTGACCCGACCCGCTCGAGAGAGCGGCAGAGAGGAGGCCCTGGCACACACCGCTGCGGCCACGCTCACTGGGCTTTGTCGCCATTGTTCAACCACCCGCGTTGCACTGCCGGTCACAACAACACGCTGGCTCTCTCACCTAAGTCACCCACCCACCATACCGCCAGGTTACCTGCAGTGTGGTGCATGGCTCCACTTAGTAATTCCCTCCCATAGTCCCTTTTCCCCCCACAGTCTTATGACAACGTTCCCGAATTAAAGAGATGCATGACCACGTATCTATTTGCAACTGTGATATGACAGCTTGTTTCTTGCCACTTTATTTATTGGCCCTGGAGCCTGTGCTTAGAATCTGTGAAAGAAAAAATAATGCCTCTGGATTTATTTCGTTTCCTTATCCACGTGGCTCTATTTTCTTTATCGTGGTGGAATTCCCAGGATGCGTGTCTCCACGCCGCTTTATGCCCTTTTCAGATTTGGTTCCATTCTCTTGCTCCGTGTGTTTGATCCGTGTGTGATTGTTGCCCAGTCTACACTGATGGAAGATTTTTTTTATTCTGGTGCCTGAATGTGCCAAAGGTCCTATTTACCTAAGTGTTTGATCACGGTCATCTCAGTCAGCCTTCAATCATTGCTCTACGGTGTTATACGTAATGTATTTCTGCTAATGTTTATTGTAAATCATGTTTAATGAGGAAAGCCAAATTTGTTCCGAAGAATTTTTTTTTTCATGAGGGTCTTGTTTTGGATGTTCGGCAAGCACCACTGGTATATTATTTCAGCCGTGGAACGAAACCAAAGGACTTGGAGGAAACCCATGCAGAGCAGGGGGAGAACACCACACAAAGGCACTTGAGTCAGGGTCACAATTTGTTTTTAATGGTTGCAATCGTTTGTTTTGTCTGCTCGTTGTTACATAGCGAGTCGTATGGAATACCATCACGTCAGAGCAAAAAGAAAACTGATGACGACGACAAGCTGATGAAACTGTTCCACGGAGTGAACAAGGCCCAGGCCCAAGACGGATTCACTCAGTGGTGCGAGCAAATGCTGCATGCTCTCAACACTTCCAACAACCTTGATGGTAAGGCTGGGTACTCGCATGTAATCCGTTTCTCACAATTCCTCAGCGAGCTGGACCACTAGGAGGAGAGTCCTGGTCTGGTTGAGCTTCCACAATGTGGCATGCTGCTCTCTGACATTGCAAAATACGTTAGTGGCGGCCAGTACTCTGAGCGTGGTGATCTTAATTGGCCCCGTTCTCCATGAGAAAGCTGTGATCAACAATGACCCGGATTTAATCTTGTTAATTATGGTATTCCATAACACCCATTGTGCGATGATGAAGTGCAATTCATAGCTGTTAAAGGTTCACTGCAACAGTTTAAATCATGGGTAATAGAAAAAGTAGTTTAAATGTTAATCATGTAAACAGGTCAAGCTTTATCTAGGGATTCCACATAAATATGCATTTACCATAAACACTTAGACCGCTAAAGGTTGATCTAGATGGCTACCCCGTCCAGATGATGAGTATCCAGCTGGTTTTCTTCTAAGCGAGGGAACCTACTTTATGTATCTACATTTAATTTCTTGTACAATGTGCTTATTTTTCTCCTGTCCTACCGCATAACACATGCGGGATTAAAGTGTAGAAACCAGAGACTCATCATTTTTGATGAGTCTTGAATCTGGTAACAACTAGGGTCATGCACAGAACCGAACATGTGCGTGGTTAGCTGGACCTGACACTAGGCTCGGCAATACGCGCGGCCACTAAACCTGACTAGCTCCGCACTCGTGCGACATTAACTAGGCCTTGATAGCCACTCCTACGATTATCATTAAACGTTATGAAAATATACAATGGAAAGGTAATGAATATGCAAGTGTACTGAACACTTTACGTGATATCGCTGGGTTGTGACTCGTCCAGCAGATACAGAACGTCTCCTTTCTCACCTATAATCGTCCATGCTCCACATTATGAGTGTTACCTTGTCCTACAGACAGGGAGGAATACAACTATAAAGTGAAATTACACTAAGAGCAATGCACACCATAACTCGGTAAACGAAAACAAAAAATGCCAAACCTCAGTGAAACTAATACATTCGGATGCCAGCTAAAACAAGTGCTGTGGAGGAGATGGCGTCAGCTAAAATATGGCGTTTACAATTCCAAGACTAACACAGTTGTGTGACGGAACCGCTGCACTGAAGCCACATGCAGAAAAGTTGGCGGTAGGTTCCATGGGCCATGGGGGTGGCAGAGTCGCCGTGCAAGCTGCACCGAACTTTTATCAGTTAGCCGGGCTATGGGTAAGAGCGAAATTCCAATATAATGCCACAATCCATCTCACATGCACATGAACTGATAATAGTCATTCCTTCTCCATGGTGGTTGACATCTTCGGCACGTTGCTCCGTTTGGCTGCCATTCTGTCTCCAGTCTCACACACCAATCATCATTCCCATTCTC
>JAZEWT010000026.1:6281019-6294662 GCA_036362905.1 Mordacia mordax
GCGGCACGGTGGCCCAGTGGCTAGCGCTGTCGCCTCACAGCAAGAAGGTCCCGGGTTCGAATCTCGGCTCGGGTGCCTTTCTGTGCGGAGTTTGCATGTTCTCCCCGTGTCCGCATGGGTTTTCGCGGGCACTCCAGTTTCCTCCCACAATCCAAAAAACATGCTGCTGCATAGGCTAATTGGCTTGCAGATTAAATTGCCCTGAGTGCCCGGTGATGGACTGGCGTTCCATCGTGGGTATATCCCTGCCTTACGCCCTGTCTGCCGGGATAGCCTCCGGCTCACCGCGACCCTGTACAGGACTAAGCGGTTTCTGACAATGAGATGGGATCACTATGATTAGTTAACATGCAAAACAAAACCTGGTAAATTGTGTCTCGCCCGGATACATTTCATACTTGAAGGAACTAAAGGATATATTTTTAACTGGACTTTGCAATCAAAGATTAAAATAAATGTCTCGGAAAATTCGCGGATGTTTCTGTATGATTCATGTCTGCGCCAAGTTAATATTTTTACATAACGTTGATATGTCATCTCTTCCGCAGTTCCTACGTTTGTGTCGTTCTTAAAAGAGGTGGAATCTCCTTACGAGGTTCACGATTACATCACCGGGTACCTGGGGGAGACGCCAGATGCCAAGGAGTTTGCCAAACAGTTTTTGGAGCGCCGTGCCAAACAGAAGCAAAACCATCAGCGTCAACAGCAGCAGCTGCACCAGCAGCAACAGCAGCAGGTGCTCCCTGCTGCTTCAGCACAGACAGCAGCAGATGATCATACAAGCACACAATGTCTTAGTACTCATTACGTCACTCCTTTGGGTAGTGGCTCAACCGTCAAGTGTTGCTTACAATTGGAAGGTTGCGAATTCAAATCCTGATTGGGTGTTGATTCGGCACATTGTTCCTCTGGGATCGATACAATGATTACACATTTTTCATTGACATCAAATCTTCCACCACTAGTTGTGGGCCTTCAAAAAGCCTATGAGCATCGTCTGGAATGCTCATTTCTAAATAAATCACGTTTTCGATTACAAACCCGCCGCCCGCTGACTTGTCTGCGCATGTGTCCATTCTCACTCGTGTTTTTCAGGAGTCTGTGTGGGGTCTCCCACAGGGCGCCAGCAGCATGCCGTCGGCATATCAGTGTGGCCACAATGCGGCGCAGCAAGCCAGCTTCGAGGCCATGCAAGCCAACAAGAAGAAAAAGAAACAGCGCATGGTCAGGGCAGACCCCAGTATTCTTGGTAACTGTTTTCAGCCATTTTCTTCATACAGCAATGCGTTGTCTGCCAAAAGTGGCATAAGTAGCAACATTACGGTCAATCGCATTGTTCTAAATTGCTTAAGACGCATTGTCTTGACAGTTGCTGAAATGTTGAAAGTGGTTGTCAAATCCTATTAAAAAAATGGAAACAGAACTGTTAAGGCAAATGCTTATGTACAATTGTGTTAATGTGTAATATAGGGGGCTTATATTATTAACACATTACAATTGTTAAATTTGTGTGCAATGTAGACCTTTCACAATTTATCCTAATGCTAAAATATTTTTTTAATAATCGTAGTTAAGATTGGGGAGGGGGGGGAAGGGGAATACGTGTAGAGAGCGGGGGTCTCCAGAAACAACAGTGCTCAAGCTAGCTATGCAAAATGTCCAGACGCTGGCTGTTGGATCAGAGGCTACCATTACATATGCCAGAAGCCTCACTGCTATTAGCTACACCTCAGCAATTCAACAGGTCATGTCGCCTAATCACAACGAGATGTGGATAGTTCTTTGCCTTGCAAGGTAAAGAAAAGCAAGAGTGCCTCGTTTTTTAATATATATACTGTAGGTTAAAGGTGCCCTAGAGGTGTGGTGGTGGTGGTGGTGGTGGTGCTAGTGAGGTGCTGAAAGCCCAGGCTGCTATGACCTCACCTCTGTATTATAGGTGGTTGCCTGTGGTCCGACTAAAACTACCCTTCTAGTGAGAGTTGCAACCCAGGCTGATGAGTCACGTGCCAACTTGTGGCTGAATTGGCACCTTGGGTGATTGTATTAGCTGACTAACCCTGGGTGGGTTATATGCTAATACATGTTTGAAAGGCATGGGCCAGATTAGCTCTGTCATAACCATAGGAGGATGCTGGTTTTTGTGCCGTCCATGAACTTGTAGTCACCAACGTGCTATTCCATCATCAATACATCCTCATAATAACTTGAGTACCTGCCAGGTTTAAGCACAAACATCTGCTGAATTATAGCGATGAAACAGCAAATATGAGCCTGTGTCATTGACACCAGAGTCTGCTGTGCAGCCTTTTTATCCAGTTAGCATTACCTTATCTAAAATATGCCTCCCATTCTTTCACTGTCAAGGTGTCAACTTTGGACCCTTTTACCGTGTCGCTTAGCCGTTAAAAGTGTCAACACTCTAATCATATGCAGCTGGTGTTGGCATCTTTCCCTTGACCTGAAATTGATGAGGTTCAGGACTGGCTGATGCCACCCTTATTGCTGTGTACCCAGTTTTAGACCTCCACAGCAACTCTAATTAAAGGAGGGAGTTAACGCTATGGGTACTTTTTTGCCAGTATACAAATATTAAATTACAATAGGTTTTACCGTATCTGGCGATTATGCAGGTGTTAAGATCTTAACACCTGCATAATTGCTTGGCATCCTCATTTTCAGTTTCAACAACATCCTGTGCTTGGGAATGAGGGTGCTTAGTGCAACCGTTGCTGTGAGAGTGCAATGGAGAGAATGCTTAGTGTCTCCTGAAGAACCTAGTGATGAGATGAGTTAATGTGCGTGAGCTTGATGCATTGTTACATCATCGGACCATGATGATTAGTGAAACAAGGGTATTCAGCAGTAGCTCGACAGCAGCTTTTAATTATAGTTTGAAACAATAATAATGGAGATTAAGCTCCTAGTGATGGAGGTGATATTGGTGCTTGCTGCTGATGGCAAAAATTGCAGCAATGATAATGTTTCACACAGGGAAGCAGGCCACAGACGTTATGTCACTGCTCATGTTACCCAGGTCCATTCTGCAGATGAGACGAGTTGACTAGAAGTCTCCACATCCGCCTGTGCACGTTCGAGGACTTTTGTTATGCGCTGCTGTCTACGGGTGAATGTTGTATTTTTGACACCTGATTGGATCGGTGAACAGCGACTCCAATGTTGCTGCACATCGGTGGTGTTTCACCCTGTTTGTAATCATTTTTTTGTCATTGTTGTAGAACTCGGTCATAGCAATTACGTGAACAATTGTGATTGTGCAGGGTTCACTGAGGACTAAGACTAAGAAACGCAGTGAACTTTGGCATTTTGGCCACATGTGATCTCTGCCCTTTGATGAATGGTGAACATCTGGTGTTTGGTGAGGGCTGAATGGCTGTACTCGGCATATTTCTGAGTTTTGCTGTCCACCACCAATTTGGGAGCCATGGTTAACACCAGCCTTGCAATCCAGTGTCGTATGTTTAGAGGGTGCGAGTGGAATCTGCTGAATATTTGCTGAATGCGAGTGGTGTCTTGTAGTTGTTTGGCGCATGTCACGTGAGTTTGAGTCATGTCTCTTTTGAGTAGGAATTATATGCTTGCTGGGTGATGTAATATAGCAGGTGAGAGATTAAAGTCTGATGAGCGTCAGAGAGTTACTACGTTTGCAGCTTTATTTGGTTGTTGGCCACACTCGAGGCAAGAACCCATGGGAGGGGGTAGAACTGACAAGGTCGGGAGGGGACAGGCAGATGAACTAATTGTCGTCCTCGAGAGTCCAATGAACAGTCACTGAATGTTCGCTATGTACAAGCTATGGGAGCGCTGCCACAGTGGTGTCACGAGTGTTGCACTGAACTTTAATTCCAGGAAGTTGCTTGCTGGGTTTCGTCTCTCGGCGTACCAGTTGAAACAGTCATGTTTATTAAATCTTCCCCACCTCTCCACCCAGCAGTGTCAGTGGGAACAACCAGTGATTGGCAGGTTGCATATGGTGAGCTAAAGGTAGGTACAACCACCTCTTCCCACGTGTATGATCAGTGTGGAAGAGTAGACCGAGTAGAGTTGGCTCGCATGGAAGCTCATACCAGCAGTGATGTGAACAAACAATTGTATCTTTATCTTTTTCAATCAGTGACTTTTGACTTAAAAACCACGACTGAATGCTATTGTCAAGTGGTGGTTTAGCTGATGGCCAAAATGTTCTACGAACGGCGGGGGGTGGGGTGTGAGTGGTTCTGGACGGTGACTATTTGAGATTGTGTGAGGGGCTAGTCTGAGTAGTGAGTGGTTTCACGAGGTGAGTGCTCTGTGTATCGGATGAGTGTGTATGGAGTGACTGGTGTTTGGTGTCATTGTCTGGTTAATATTAATGGTACCTAGGTGAATTGTGTAGGTGATTGGTAAATGTGCTTGTTTGGTGAGTGATGAGGGTTGGATGGTATGAGGAGGGATGAACTAGTTATACCTGTGAACTTTGACATAGGTATGAAAAACTATGTCAATTGCATTGATTGCTTCACTGCTGTTTAATCTGCACTGGTGACCTTCAGTGACTGCAAATCAGCCCTCGTGGCTGACCATGGCCACCACTACATGATTACCTATCTCTTCTATTCGTGTACAGATAGGCCCACTGCACGCACCGCATGCTTAGCAATCAAAGACAGCTGGGCCATACAGTGTTGGTAGGACTGGAGTTGATAAACGCTGGCTTATGCAATACTTTGACAAATTTCCGTCTATTTTAATGCTTCATTTGTCGTGGTTGGTAAATTGTCTGAAGAGAGGGGACGCGAGGATAACGTAAGGAGACGGGAATTGGGTTGATATCAGACCTTGCAGTAACATTAGACCTTGTCTGGAAAACCACGGCTTCATGAGCATGTAAGACAGCCTCGAGTTGAGCTCGAGACCGTGACATCACAGGTCAGTGCGGTCCAGTGGAGATCTGCTGTGCTTGCTGTGTGCGTGTTTCTGCCAGCAAAGAGGTTAACACTGACTCGGCTGATTTGTAGCCAACTTGAGATTTAGCAGGTGCCACGAGCCGTTAATCTCATTTCTGTTATTCATTGCTACCGAATAAATGCACATTGGTCACAGTTTAACTTTTATTTCAAGTTCAAACAGAGTTCACGTTGGAAAATCTCACCTCATGAACCCTCCTCCCTTGTGGCATTGCCTGCAGGATTCTCAGTGAACGCTTCGTCGGATCGGCCCAACATGGGGGAGATAGAAACCCTGGAAGACTAAGGTGACTCGACGGGGAGCAGCTTTCAGGCGGAGAGCTCTGTATGGGCGTCCACCGGGAAACACATCCAAGGTGTTGCTGCTGTTTCGTTCTCTTCAAGAAGCCCTGCCACCCATCACCTCCACAGTCGGCGACAGTGCGAGCTACAGAACCAGTGTATCTCATGGCAGAGTTGTTTCATTCGTGTGAGCCGGTGTTTGTTTCGAGGCCCTTTGAGAAATATTTTGTTCAGGGAAAAGGCATTCTTCAACTTAAAACGATTGCTAATATTCGGTCCCAACGCATCTGAACAAAGGTAACGGAGTTTGCTGTTTTCAACACTTATCTGTACAGTGTTACATAACTGTACTCGGTATTAGAGAAAATTCTCTATTAAAGCAAATGTTCATGGAGTCAAAATGTATGCATTACAAGCCTAGCTGAGTAGTGGTGAGTAAATGTTTGTGAACCCTTTAGAATTCTGTGTTTCTGCTTAGATTTGACCTAAAATGTCATCAGATCTTTATCTAATTATAAAGAAACTCTGATTAAACAAATAGCACACAGTCTACTTTTTCATTCACTTATTGAGAACTTCTCTAACATTTAGTTTTTTTTTTGAAAAAAGTATGTGAACTCTTAAATCCAGCACCTGTTGGTACCCCTTTGAGCAGCAATAACTTCAAACGTTTCCTATCACTGTTGATCAGTCTTACACTGACTTGGAAGCATTTTGGTCCATTACGCCTGACAACTGCTTCAACTCATAGATGTTAGCGGGCTTTCTTGCATAAACTGCCCACTTTCGTTTTTTTGACGCATTTCAATTGGGTTAACGTCTGGACTTTGACTTGGCCACTTCAAAACGTAACATCGTCAATGCTTGTTGTAGTTTTACGTGTGTGTGTGTTGGATCATTGTCTTGCTCTGACCCACGTTCTGTAAAACGTCAACTCACAGATGTCTGTTATTACAGCAGAAAATACCCAGTGAGCTTACGGGTTCTATATGTGGGATTCCTGCGGTGCAACAAACGTCCGAAATCACCAACCTTCTCGGTCATCCAGGCGCCCTTTGGCAAACTTAAGATGGGTAGCAGTGTTCTCCACGTTATTATCTTATGTATACCCTTCTTTTTCGGTGTTTTCCTGATCGTGGGCTCGAGCACCGACGTCAGCCAATGCAAGAGAGGGCTGCCTCTTTGTGACCTGGGTTATTGTATGCCTTGCACTTATTGGTTTTCATTGACTACTTCTTGAAAGCGTTAACGGTGGTGTTGAATTCTCATTTGTAGACTCTCTGCCTGTCGGTGGACTGGTGGAGTCCAACATCTTTAGAAATGGTTTTGTGATCCTTTTGAGGCCGATGAGCACCAACAACTCTCTTTCTGAGGACCTCAAATCTCTTTTTGTGGCATGACACTTTTTTAACAAATCTGCGGTAAAGATCAGACTCTGAAGGTGATGAACAATCTGTTTTTCATATAGAGCAAGGTCACCCAAACTTACTCCTGCATTGATTTCCTGGACTCTTTTTAAGTGCCCTCTTAATTGAGACGATTAACTTAGAGGTTCACATTTTTTTTTACAAAGTAAGTGAATGTTAGATAATTTCACTAAATAAGTAAATGAAAATATAGTTTGCGTGCTGGCTTTATCTGGTTCTTTTTATTAAGATGACGATCTGGTCACATTTCAGGTACATTTAATGGAGAAATGCAGAACATTCTATAGTGTTTATGAACTTTTTCTTGCCACTGTACATACTGGAAATACTTTGATTAAATTGTTTTAAGACCGGGACAATCTGCCTAAAGCTCTGGACTGCAACGTACATTTAAGAAGATGTAACGTTCTCCAGGCAGTATCAAGGGGGAGAGTGTTTACAAACTCCCCTTATTGGCAACTGTTCACATAACAGAAGGATAACCTGTTATGACCAACAAACGTAATCGTTTATTTGCTAGGCATGTAAATTGTTGGAAGGTTAGAAGAAAACCCATTTTTCAAATGCATTTTTCAAAATATAAGTTTAACCTTGTTTTGGGAAATGTTATGGCAGGGTTTTCAAATGTGTGGATATTTTGTGGAGGAAATGACTCTGCATCACTCATTGCAATGTAAATATGAAATTTCCAAATAAAGAATATTGATGCATTGTATTTTTCCAGCAAGTTCATTTGCTTTCTCGCTAACACTGCAGTCAGCTGGTATGGCTGGGTGGCAAAGTGGCTTGAATGCAGGGCTTTGTTGGAATGCTGCCACTTTATTTCCCAGCTGGAGTTCACCCCACATTATGAAAGTGTCCCACTGAGGCAGCAGCACCTTTTGCCATGCAGGAAGACAACCTGTTAATGGGACAGATGCCACCATTGCGTAAATGTTCATGGTGTAAGAATACTGCGGTTCCACACGCCTGGAGTGGGGTGCAGGATGATTCATCTTTATATGCACATGCAGTAGATGAGATTATAGATGAAGACCCAAAGGCAGCGTGCCTCCACTAGGCCACCTGGGGCCTCCGTGTCCTCGTTACCTTAATGTCACATCTGACATGCATGTAACCACGTCTGTGATCCCAAGAGTTATGTTTTAAACAGAATCCGATTACCTTTATTCATTCTCTTTTAAACTAAAACTGCCGCAACTTTCCACAGCATCTCAACTTAATATTAAATAAGCATTTCCTCGTGTACACACCAGTTACACCCACTGTTGGCACCCAAGCCTCATGCGCCGTATTAGCGTTCGCAAGCTGGTGGCTGACTCAGCCCCATGCCAATGCCGCACCTCACGTAGTTTGCATAACTTTCACAAAGTTGCATAACTTTCATAAAGTGCAAGAATCAATTTTACAATATTGCAATCCTTATATTAGTGTTGTCAGCAAAGGCGGTCTTCATCGCTTATATGGATGAAAATCTCTTGATCAGGATTGTCTTAAAGTCTTACAGTTGAAACGTGGAACACCGGACACATCTGACCCACCCATTAAAAGTGAGTTAACAAACGTCTGACGAATGGAAAATCTAAATCCGATACACTCTTGTGGCATTGACACGTTACATCACGTGCTTTGAAGCTTGCGTCTCACGTTTGACATTTGAGAATCCGTGATGGTCAATTTTATGCACGTGAAATTAATGCAGTGAAATTGTGGCCGTCACATCACCGAATATTAACGCACACAGACCGCTGAACAAAAAGTGTGCAGATCACATTTATTTACAATGAGTCTGCTCTCACTCGCAGCCTGGCTCCACAATAAGTCAATTCACACAGTTTCTCTCGAGCACCTTGTGAGTTCATCTCATACAAAGCTCGTCCGAGGTCAGCTCTGCTCAATCCAGGCACAGCCTTTGGTCCCGACTGCTGCTTAGTCCAGAGCATCAGCCCAACTTCACGACAGGTAAGGCTGTCGTAAACCTCGATAACACGGACGTTTCTACTTGGTACAAGCACCATGACATTAGTCATGACTAATCGGCGTGTGTGGCTATGGCGTAAATAGGTTGCTCATTAGATTGGATCTTATACGTCCGATCAGATGGTGCGTCTTGGTTTATTTTGTCACTCCAATTTAAGATTTCATTTATGTATATTCGGTCGCTGTGGAAAGCGTCCGTAATTTCAAACACCTCCGTGTAATTTGACGTAAATAAGTTCCCAAATGGAGTTTGAATATGCGTACTCTATACCCTACAGCATCAGAATGCATTATAAATCCATTGTTGACGAGATAATTGACTTGTTCGTAATGAGTGCATGAATAATAACCACGGATTGGTTTTATAATGGCGGGGTTTGCATATTTGAGGTCCTAAACACTTCCCCATGCCATTGTCAGTCGCAGTATCCATTACTTAACGTGGATTTGCAGTTTGCCTTGAGACACATCTCATCACGACCACTGCAAGGGCAACCTGTCTCCACAACTATTCACATCTATCCACCTGACACACACACACACACACACTACTCGAGGTATTCCTCACCACTGTCAATCGCATATAATAAGGAATTGCACTGATTAACTTAAATAACAAGTCCGACAATATATAACAACAATAACAGTACCTGCGTGTATATACTGTGGGGAGCGGTGGCCCAACGGTCAGCACGCTGGGCTACAAACCCGGCGACCCGAGTTCGAATCCCGCTTCACGGCAAACACCAGTGACGATTTTCTGAACCGGTCCTGGGCCTCCCCAAGGTCGATTCGGCCTCAAATGAGTACCTAATGCAGTATGTAAACATTGCCACCAGAGAGAAAAAGGCGGCCGAGCGTGGTGCTGGTCACCCACCTCCTCCTGTGCCGTGTCGACCTTCATACGTGCTTGCTAACGGCACTTGACCGTACAGTCTGTTAAGGCTATATGGGGGATCTTTGTCTTTGTGCAACACCAATTGCCGGCGACGCTTGGCTCTCCTAGACATTGTGTGCTGGGTTCACACTCGCGTGGCTGGAGAGTGGGTTTCGCTGGCCGGAGAGGACATCGCGCTGGTTGGACTCCGCGCTCTGGCCGATCTGACACGGGTCGCCTGGGGCGGCCACGAGCTGCTCGGGGGGAAACGGCTCCTCCACCCCAGCCACCGGGTAGGTGTCGTCACCCTCCCTTCCCGGGTGCTCTTTCTCCATGGCAACGTCGACAGATGGTGAACAGAAAAAGAAATTTTGCAGTAACGGGAGAACCAAGCATCCGAGAATAATAACCGAGCCGGAGGCGATGAAGGACATCGTATAATCGCCCGTGTAGTCCTTTAGAAACCCTGTGGAAGAACAGAAAGAGATTAACACCACAAACTCGGATATTGTCATCGCAGCCAAAGCTATTGATGCCACCGTGCACCATCATTGCTCACTACGCTCTGCCAGATCCGAAAGCTACTGCAGATGAGACACGCAGTGACTGCTGAGATCTGCCCTGACTCTCCCCAGCATCTACTCCTCTGAGATCTGCCCTGACCACCCCCAGCACGTGGCCTGAGGGCCTCTCTTTGGTCACCGCCGTGTAGAGACGGCACCGAAAACCACGCACGGTACTCAGGCAAATGCTTTGAGCACACGGCGTTTGCAATAGTGCGCTGCCACGGTTAACAAAACACCACAATTATTGGCAAATGTTATTTTTACACTACAGATGCATTTTAAACATTTCATACCCTTTACACACAAACAGATTTGCGTCACGTAGCATCCATCCAATTCGAACTGTCTTTGCGTTGTTGTGACCTCCAGTGTTGTGGGTGAACAAGGCAAGAATGAAACAATACAGCACGGGCAGAGATTATCAATGAGTGACGTTCCCCCGCCACGAACCCAGAGCAACGAGGTGGCGACCGACCCACCCGTGGGAGAGTGAGGCACTGAAGTGCGTGACATGACCACACTGTGGTGACGGACAAAACGCACCTGAGATTGGAGGGCCAAGCAAGCTGCCGACGCTCTCCAGCATCAGCAACAGGCCGAATGCGCTGACTATGCGCGCAATTCCAACGATTTGCGAGAGCAGCGAAACCCCGATCGGCGCCAACGCGCCGCTTGCAAAGCCATACACGATGCTAACCGCCATAATGGCTATGTACGTTTGTCCAAAAGGGATGACGATTATTGTTATTCCCGTCGTGAGAGTCCAAAACGTAAAGAAATGCAACATGCGAATCTTGCGCAGATCCACCAGCCAGCCAGAAAACAGGCGAGCGACTATGTCGGCGACCGCGATGGCGGAGATCACGAAGGCTCCAGACAAGCTGCTGAAGCCAAGCATTTGCAGGTGTGGGAGCAAGTGCACGTAGGGGATGAAAAACCCAGTGTTGATTAGGGTAAAGGAAAAGGTGAACAGCATGAACCCTCTGTGTTTGAGCAAATCCAGATCCAGCAGCACGTAGAGCTTCTTGGGCATTGTCAGCGATTGGCACTGCGCTGCGTTTTTCATCGCAAACAAACAATCCTCTCTCAGGCGAATCGGTCTCAACAACGCCCCACAGACGCAAAGGTGGAGCTCGATGCCAGCAAGGATGAGCAGCGCTCCCCTCCACGTGAACTCCTCCACGAGCAGATGGAAGAGCGGGGAGAAGGCAAAGGATGACATTCCCACGCCAGAAAATGCCATCCCTAAAGCCAAGGTTCTTCTTTTCTTGAAATACTTTGAGAGTGTTGACACTGATGGACTGAAGACCAGGGCCCAGCCAAAACCTGAAACAAAAAAAAAACACTCGTATTTATTCCCATACCGTGCTTACTGAACACACTTTGGGGGGATATCCTGCTCAGGTGCAAGTGATGTTCATCCCACACAAACCACCGCGAGCCGGTGAAGGGCATTCCACATTCCTATAGCGGGGGCAAGTCTCTGCCATAGGACAACCGTTATTGATGCTTTAGCATAGTTATAGATACCACTGTCTAAACAGGACATAACAAGGCCTTTGGTTCCACGTGCAGGTTGAGATGACGCGAGTTAATGCCATCTGGTGTAGGGGTTCTTAACCTTTTGCACCTCAATGCCCACGTGGCCCACTTGGCTATGGTCTCCACAGACCACTAGGTGGCGCTCCCAGCACACTGATTTTAATAATAAAATAATTGCATTCATAGAGCGCCTTTCACCCAAGGGTCGCAAAGCGCTGCACAGAGCCGCGGAGAGAACAGCACGAACAACAACGGCACCAGAGCGGGTAATCAGTAACAATAAACTTTTTTGGGTTTTTTTTTTATATACACATCGCTGCAGAACAACATGTAAAATATGATCAGACTTTCGACTATAATTTTGAAATGCAATATTAAAATACATATAAATTATATTACATATATTGGGAAATGGTTTCATTTCACATTTATTGGATAACAATCATTGCATTTCTGGAACGCTCATCACCCCATGGACACAAAGCCCTGCTCAGTACCGCAGTTTTGAATGATGGCTCAAGAACAACGGTTCCTAACCTTTTTTATTCATGCCGGCCACTACATCAGTCATCAAAAGCATGTTGCAAACCACAATGTACACAAGCCGATTTTTTTATATAACCTGTGGCCGACATGAGTCACACTTATATCTCTTCTCATCTCATTGTCAAAAATCGCTAAGTCCTATACAGGGTCACGGTGAGCCAAAGCCTATCCCGGCAGACACAGGGCGCAAGGCAGGGATATACCCACGATGAGACGCTAGTCCATCACCGGGCACTGCGGGCAATTTAGTCTGCAAGCCAATTAACTTGTGCAGCAGCATGTTTTTTGGACTGTGGGAGGAAACCGGAGTGCCCGACGAAAACCCACGCAGACACGGGGAGAGAACTCGCAAACTCCACACAGAAAGGCACCCGAACCGAGATTCGAACCCGGGACCTTATTGCTGTGAGGCGACAGCGTTACCCACTGGGCCACCGTGCCGCCCACTCACTTATTATACCATGTCCATATTTATCAACAATCTGTGAGCTCATGCAACCCAGTTTGGTTAAACCCTGGATGCATCGTAGGCAGGCCAGCCTCAGTGTTTAATGCTAGCATTAACAGCCCTCTTAAAGTGGAATTAGAATGGAGAAGCGAGCAATGGTGTTGATGACACTGGAGCTTTTGTCTTTAGCAAATCTTACAACTCAAGTTGGGCGGCGTGGTGGCCCAGTGGTTAGCGCTGACGCCTCACAGCAAGAAGGTCCCGGGTTCGAATCTCTCGGCTTGGGTGCCTTTCTGCGTGGAGTTTGCATGCTCTCCCCGTGTCCGCGTGGGTTTTTTCGCCGGGTACTCCGGTTTCCTCCCACAGTCCAAAAGCATGCTCCTGGATAGGTTGATTGGCTCGCAGACTAAAATTGTCCCGCAATGCCCGGCGATGGACTGGCGTCCCGTCGTCCGGTGTATTCCTGCCTTACGCCCTGTGTTTCCGGGATAGGCTCCGGCTCACCGTGACCCTATATAGGATTAAGCGGTTTCAGATAATGAGATGAGATGAGACAACTCAAGTGGTCCAGGTAAACACGCCCAGTTATATGCATGGGAGATAACAGTGGCCTGTATTTTTGGTTTTGTTGCCAAAATTACAGTTCAGACGTGTTACCTGTTAAGAGTCCAAGAGAGAGGTACAGGTGCAGAACACACTGTGCGAAGGAAGCGCCAAGAAATCCAACGCAAGATGAAATGCCGCCAGCAATGACGACGGATCTTGACCCAAACTGGTTGCTGAGTGCACTGGCAATGGGACCTGCAATGTAAACCATCACACACACAGTCCTTGCAAGGGAAGAAGAACCGCTCCGACAATAAATAATGCGATGTTTGCATGCTCTCCCTGTGTCCACGTGGGTTTTTTCCAGGCACTCCGGTTTCCTCCCACAGTCCAAAAAGCATGCTGCTACATAGGTTGATTGGCTCACAGGCTAAATTGCCCCGCAGTGCCCGGCGATGGACTGGC
>JAZEWT010000026.1:6323449-6340514 GCA_036362905.1 Mordacia mordax
GCAGCAAGTGGACCAAAAGAAGCTGTGGAAGGCAGAGGCCAAGCTGAAGACAAAGCAGGAGCGGCGGGCGGAGCGTGAGACTGGGCGAATACGTGGGCCCGTGTGAGTCCTTGGGTGCAACTTGTCACGTTCTGTCGATTTACTTTGGTTACTCGCTCACTGGCCACTGCAATTACCACGGTCAAGGTTTATCACTGATCCCTCCATCCATGTTGAGGATATGATCTTCCAGATATACGGTTTCATTTCATCCACTTTTGAACCACCACGCTGCAGGTTACAACTTTTCTCTTGCTGTTTCATCCCCTCAGACTGCTGCACTTTGGAATTCTCTGTGTCACCCATCATTTATTTCTTCAAGTTTTCATAAACCTTTCTCGGTTTTTAGGGTTTTGGGCCTTTGTTCCTGCCTTCAGCAATTGTATTGCAATGTATATGTACGTACTGATGTAGGTTTTTACGGCTCTGCTGCACGATGATTGCTTTCCAAAGCTGTTCATTCGCGACAACCATTTTGAGTGCTCCTCCTTCCTTCCTTTGTGACATTTTTCCGTACGCCTGAGGATGCCGCCAACTCGGAAGGCAATATGTCACGAAGGAAAGAGGCGTGTGAGACACGGCTTTCCCGAAGAAAGATTTGCAACGCAATCATATGTATAATCAGAATCTTGCTCTCGTGATACAACAGCGTGGCTGTCAGTAGTCTGGGTTGTCAACATTTTCCCATTCTTAACACTTCTTAAAGGAAGAATGCATAAATGACCGAGTGAATGACCAATTAAAGCAGCAAATTAATTGTGTACGGTGGCTCCCCTGTTCTCAAGCATTCTGGAGGAGGCGTCGGCAAGCCAGGCCTCCAGCCGGAAGGACACCAAACTCGAGGCCTCGGGGAAGAACAAAACCTTCGACATTCGCATCGAGAACTTTGACATCTCCTTTGGAGAGAGGTCTGTGTGTACTTGTGTACTGATATGGCTATCGATGCTACTGCTGCTGATGTACTGCTGTAGACGGTTCTGCATATTTTATAATTGTTTCTACGATTACCATTGCTGCTATTACCTTCTAAACTGCTTTATGGCTGCTGTTGCTAATGAATTGAGTCTGCTTGCTTCTACTAGAGTTGCTGCTTCTTTGAATGCTGCTACTTCTGGCAGTGGTGTTTCTGGAGTGGATCATAGTATTGTCTCACTGACGGGTGCGCGTATGACTGTTCCCCGGTGCAGGACGCTGCTGTGTGGTGCCGAGCTCTTTCTCGTGTACGGACGGCGCTACGGCCTCATCGGCAGGAACGGCTTGGGCAAAACCACGATGCTCAAAATGATGGCCAAGTGAGCACCGCTGTTGGGTAGCTGAGTGGCTCGGGTCGTAACGCTTGCTTCTCACAAGGACCTTCGGTTCGATGCTCATCTTGGGTGTCTTTCTGTGCAGCGTTATTATGTTCTCGTCCCATTCGGCATGGGCTTTCTCTGGGTTTTCCAGCTTCCATGAATTATGTACAGTGGAACAGGTGCGAGCATAAACAATTTACTCCGTTGGGATTACACAGGTTAACATTGTACACTGCTGCCAGAATTGGCAGGACCCTCCTGAAAAAGAAGGGGTTCCATAGAATACCCGTCATTGCTCTAAAATCACCAGTCTGAACTGGTGAGTCGTGGCCTATTGATGGGCCACTAGTGCCACCTAGTAATAATAAGAGTTGCACCTCTTGCGCGCTTTTCACCCGAGGGTCACAAAGCGCTGCAAAGAGTTGTGGAGAGAATGGCATGTCATCAACAACATCAGCATACATCAATTTAAAGTAAAATAATGGCTATAAATCAGTGGACATAAAAGGACGGGTAAAATAATTGATAAAGGCCTATGTCAAATTAAGTTTGTATTCTGGCAATCAAATTGTTTTCAATCCAGTGTAATTTATTTGATTATTCTGTACGGGCTGGTTAAATGTATTGCCGAGCTGGGCCTGGCCCGTGGGCAGTGTAGTCTGTTGTGGAGACGTGACCCAAGTGGGTCTTGAGGTGCAAAAGTTTGAGTAGCCCTGCTTTAAAACTCATGCCTTTGCATGCGCACATCACCGCCTCTTCCTCTGCCCCCACAGCCGCAGCCTTCGGGTGCCCACCCACATCTCTGTGCTGCACGTGGAGCAGGAGGTGGCGGGCGACGATACGCCGGCACTGCAGAGCGTGCTCGAGTCGGACACGGAGCGCGAGAGCCTGCTGCTACGCGAGCGCGAGCTGAACAGGCGGCTCACCGCCGGCGCGTGAGTCTCCCACTGGGGCCGCTGCTGCCAACGCTCGACCGTGTGTTACACGACGCCACCGGCCACTTCTCCGTTAGCCAACTGGCTTGCTGTCACTCCACCCGCATGTGTGCTGTCCATTTGGGCCCGATGATACAAGCACACCAACGATACGGAATACAAACGTAGGTTATTAATGTTTGTTTTCACGGCTCGACGTATGAGAATTGGGCTGAAGAGCTAGAATATTTGGTCTTGCCTTGGAAAGTTTTCTCTTGTTTCCTTCGAGAGCTGCTGTTTTAGGAAAAACCGTGGTGAGCGTTCCTCCTCTAAGCAATGGGCGTCTCTTAATTCCTTACAATTGTAACATCAGAGTAAAGTCATTAAGTGTGACGTGTTTTCATTGAATGTCAGTGTGGTCATGTAGACACTCAAGTCACTCATCCACGACGAGTGGAGCATCAGCAAACAATTCAATCAGAGCCAGTGTAAATAGAATATCCTTATTTTTTTTTGCAAGCACGATTAACGCGTGCCCAGGATAATTATGTCCAAGTTGAGTGTATGAGGATTGGGGTGCTCCTCGTGCCTGCTTTAGATTGACGACGTGGGTGACTGCAATGTCCGTGGACCTGGGTTGTTCGCTTGTGCCGCTTGTGCGCTGCAGGGTCGATGGGACGGAGGCGGAGCAGCTGAGCGAGGTGTTCACTCGCTTGGAGGAGATCGAGGCCGACAAGGCACCAGCCAGGTGATGCGAGGGGCTTTGTGGTCCGCACCGTCGCCTGTCTCCCTGGAATGCAGTGGCCTCGCAATTTTCTGGACCTCTAGTCACACTGCATGGCCGTGCTAATAACGGGAAATGTGCACTTGTCTAAAACCCCCTGCATGTGTTTTTTGTGGCACCAGGAGAATTATCCTCCGCTCAGTGTTGTGTGTCGTCTTGTGTTGGGGGGGTGTGTGTGTGTGCGTTGTGTGGCATAGGTAATGGTAGTATATTAATTGGAGAACTCCGCTATGAATTCTGTAGCCCCAGTTTATTTTCTGATTACAGTCAACACCAGTGACTATCATTTGAACTGGTTCTTATCCTCCCCTAGGTCTAGCAGCCTTAATGAATACCTGGAGCAGTGTGTTTACATCGCCACTGGGGAGAGGAAAGTAATCAGGCATGGTGCTGGACACCCAACCCCATGTCTACTCTACTAGCCTTCATAAGTGCTCGCTAACAGCGCTTCCCCTGACAGTATGTTGAAGGCTAAATGGGGAATCTCTGTTTTTGTCTTAAGTGGTCATCTCCTGTGTCTCTGTAAATGTTGTCTCATGAGCTTCCAATGGCATAGAATGTTTTTCTCTAATTGAAGACCTTAGCTTATTTGCAGGTATATGCCACTCAGTTATGAATTGACACTTATTTGGCGAATACTTACAGGGCGTCCGTCATCCTTGCCGGCTTGGGCTTCACGCCGACCATGCAGCAGCAACCGACGAGGTGAGCTTACACCCATCATCACCACTAACTCTGCTCTGCATCCTCACTCTGCATTGGGTTTTATAGTGAGCTCCCTGATTGCTGGGTGGAAGGCATTCTTAATGAGTTGCTTATTCATTCAATGCGAGCTGTCCATGCCAGGTGCAATCACCTTTCCTGTGAATAGAAATGAAAAAAAATCTCTTGAATGCGGCTGCGGTGCACCGCAACAGATAGTTGAACTCGTGTCTGCCGCACGCGTACTACGACGGCACACAAGCGGGATTCAATCATTACCCTCCAGGGCCAGCAGCTTAGTTTATAACCCCAATAGTGGTCTACTGTTGCTACTTAATTAATATCGATACGAAAAAAATACGGGTATTACGTTCCGTGACTGGGCGGCATGGTGGCCCAGTGGGTAGCGCTGTCGCCACACAACCAGAAGGTCCCGGGTTCGAATCTCGGCTCGGGTGCCTTTCTGTGTGGAGGTTGCATGTCCGCGTGGGTTTTCGCCGGGCACTCCGGTTTCCTTCCACAGTCCAAAAAAACATGCTGCCTGCACAGGTTAATTGGCTTGCAAACTAAATTGCCCGCAGTGCCCGGTGATGGGCTGGCGTCCGATCGTGGGTATATCCCTGCCTTGTACTCTGTGTCTGCCGGGATAGGCTCTGGCTCACCGCGACCCTGTACAGGACCGAACGGTTTTTGACAGTGAGATGAGATGTTCTGTGACCGTACCGGCTGCCATAGCGTCGAGTGTGCCGTTGTTGGTGACATGCACTCAACCTTTTCCGCATTCTCCGTCGACAGGGAATTCTCAGGAGGGTGGCGCATGAGGCTAGCACTTGCAAGGGCGCTCTTCGCCAAGTGAGTATGACAGGACCGACATGGGGTCATCGTACTCGAAGGTCAAATGATTAGAAGCGATCTATGTGAAGTTGGTCCACAACTTAGTTAACTGGAACGTGCCCCATCTCATCGAATGTTTGAAGCTAAGCCAAGGTTTGAGCCCTTCTAGTGCTTTGATGGGCGACCACCATGCAGAGCTGTGGTGGACTGCAGAGCCCAGCGCGTCAAATGCATTGTTGCGCTCTACTTCTGTGCTTCCACGCCTTCACCAACCAGCACTGACCAGGGTGGTGAAGTATGGTGAAACAGCTCTAATGACTGACACGGTGCGTGGAAGAGGCTTTCTTCCAAAACGTATCATCAGCGGCGTCACACGTGGTGCTGATGACGTTTTCCAGCAGCGGTGGTGGCAGTGGAAAATATCTTTGTTCACGTTTTTCCATGCTTTTTGTTGAGTCGGGGAAACTAAGTGGTGAAATGCACGGAGAAGTATGACCACTAGGAGCAGTCATTGGCACTTCCCCGCATCAAAGAAAGGAATAGGCATTCTCCTCCAGTCATGTTTAAATTTGGTTTAGCGGGTGTCAAGTTTTTTGTTGCACATATTTTTAAAACTTAAATTTTTGTTGAGTTTTATATACAATTTGTGTCTTTTGTTCCTCAGGCCTGACCTGCTCTTACTTGATGGTGAGTTGGTGCCCTGTTAAATCCATGATAATTTTTTAACTTTGCTTTATACTTGCAATGTATAGTTTTGCTTTTTAAATTTTTTTTTTGTTCTGCTCATTTAACCAGATTAGCTACACTAACTTGGGTACACATTACTAGACATGATTATAAAGGCTACTTTTCAGGAGCCTATCAACATCTTCTCAGTATGTGAGCGATGTTGCTATTTATGTAATCCCGGTTAAGTTACTTTGCCGGTCAATTTTTTCAACATCGGGATGTCAGTTACATTACGATTATTATTTTTTTAATATTTGAAATGGGTGAAAGCCCATTGGCCCAGTACTTAGCTCTCACGGAAGAGACCCGGTTTACAGGCAAATGTTGTATGTGTACATATTTCTGAGTTCCTCTGGTTGTCTTGTCACAGAGCCCACCAACATGTTGGACATCAGAGCCATTATTTGGCTGGAAAACTACTTGCAGGTGATCATTCCTTACAATCGGACATTCACCATCATTATGTTAATCCACTGCTCAACGAGAGCCTCCTTCGCAGAGCAGAGACCCCATAGCACAGAAGCAGAGTTCCACTATGGATTTTGCTGGACTGCCCTCTGCTGCTCACCACGTAGCGCCGCAGAGAGGCTGCGACAACTAATTTGCGCAGCGGTTACCTGTCCCCAGCACCATGTCGAGGCTCAGCCCTGCTTAGCTTCTACGATCTGATAAGATCAGGCACATGCCAGGTAAGTTGGCCATAGGCTTGTTCTTCTTACAGACAATATTATCTGTCCAGTTTTTGGAAACCTCTGTTATGCGTGTTTCTGTCTTTCATGGGGTCTGTCCCATAAAGACGAACAGAAGGACAGACATATGGAGAGACAGAAAAAAGGCTATTTTGTCTGCCTCTCTGTGTTCCGCCTGCCTGCTTGCGTATCATTCTCCCGATGGGCGATTCTATTTCTCTCTGCCTTTTAAAGTCGAAACCACTTAAGACACCACCAGTTCAACTGATGACACCTGTGGCAATCGATCTCTGGCCGCCGAGTTCGCAGCGCCGCGCGACAACCGCACCTGTGTGGCGCTCGCGCGCCCGCGCGTTACCAACAGACGTGGAAGTCGACGATCCTGGTCGTGTCGCACGACCGCAACTTCCTGAACGCGGTTGTGACGGACGTCGTGCACCTGCACTCGCGCCGCCTGGACGCGTACCGCGGTGACTACGAGGCCTTCATCAAGACCAAGGAGGAGCGACTTAAGAACCAGCAGCGCGAGTTCGAGGCCCAGATGCAGTACCGTGAGCACATACAGGCGCGTCCGTGCGTCTGTGCACCGCAGCACCGCATTGCGAGGGGAAAGCGGCATGACATTGGACCGGCTTGGCGTGATAGTGGAGTGGCCGCGGATTCACCGCGTATTGTAGAGGTTTATGGTTTGAATCCGGGTGTTATTTTGGTTATCACTGCAGGTGTATTAATCAGAAAAATGCTGCCCATTTGCCTCTCATTGGTCATTAAAAGATCCCCTTACATTTACAAGAGTAGTCGCCATTGCAAGTCCAAAATTTAAAATATAGCTGCAAAATACTCATTTTGGATTTTTCTCCTCCTGGAAATCAAATGTACGTTTGCAGCTCGGGTGATGAATTACCTTGCGCCGACAGGGACAGCTGCCACTGGAGGTGACCTTCAAACTGTGATGTGATGCAAGTCGCTTATCACGTGTAAAGCGCTCTTAAACGCCCTAGCGTAAAGAAGATGGTGCCTATCAAAACAATTATTGTTATAAATATGACGAATTACCTTGCGCCTACAGAGACAGCTGCCACTGGAGGTGACCTTCAAACTGTGATGTGATGCAAGTCGCTCATCACGTGTAAAGCGCTCTTAAACGCCCTGGCGTAAAGAAGATGGTGCTCTATCAAAACAACTATTGTTATAAATATATGTAATGTGGTGCTAATGGCAGAATACGCTCTCCTTTGATAGGTCTTCATCGACCGCTTCCGTTACAACGCCAACCGCGCATCCCAGGTGCAGAGCAAGCTCAAGCTTTTGGAGAAACTGTAAGTTTCTTTTTACGGATTGGCAAGGCAGCAGTTTATTGTGGATGTTGGCGGTGGTAACTTTAATGCGAAGATTTCCATGAATAATCTCATCTCATTGTCAGAAACCGCTTAGTCCTGTACAGGGTCGCGGTGAGCCGGAGCCTATCCCGGCAGGCACAGGGCACAAGGCATAGATATACCCACGATGGGACGCCCGTCCATCACCGGGCACTGCGGGCAATTTAGTCTGCAAGCCAATTAACCTATGCAGCAGCATGTTTTTGGACTGTGGGAGGAAAACGGAGTACCCGACGAAAACCCACGCGGACACGGGGAGAGAACTCGCAAACTCCACACAGAAAGCAGCACCCGAGCCGAGATTCGAACCTGGGACCTTCTTGCTGTGAGGGGACAGCGCTACCCACTGGGCCACCCTGCCGTCCCATTGATAATGTTTTCCATAAAATCAATTTTTTGGGTTTGGTCACGCAAAAAATTGTGTCCTAAACCCTCCCCCACTCGACACAGCCAGTTGTTCTCTTTTTGGTTTGCTGTGGTGAGCATATTTAACCTTTGCATTGATGCATGTTTTCATGGCTGTCCCGAGAGAGCAGCTTTTCGAAGCAATCATTGTATTTTACTTTGCAGTGTTTTGCCCCCTTCATCGGAGATGTTTTCAGGAAAAAACAGCTGTTGAGAGCAATTCTCATACAGCCATGAAAACCTTCGTCAATGCAAGTCAAAAATTATTAAAATCTTTGTGATTATAATCAGAATGAAAAACACGTGTGTAGTCATGATTGATCGTTTTGGTTGTGGCAGGTTGCTAATGCACTTAGTGCACAGCTGCTTTGTTTTAACGCTGAAATTAAATTTTTAGGTCAAGTCAGGCAGAAAATTATAAAATAGTGTCGTTTAACCCTCCACCACCCGACACGGCCAATCTGTAAAGGGTTGTCACGTGAACAGAAAACGTGCCAATTCCTTTACTATCTCAGCACACCGGTGTGTTGAAAAACGACCCCACAATATTTTGCAAATAAACTACATACGTTGGGTGGAGGAGGGTTAAACGACACTGTTCAATATTTTTCTACATGACCTGACCCAAAAAAGAATTTCATCGATAATACTGGCCAGATAAGCCTTCGAAATAAAGTTGCTTTGTTTTAACGTCTGTTTTCTTGTTCTCTGTCCCCATGCAGTCCACAGCTGACGCCAGTAGAGAAGGAATCAGAAGTCATGCTGAAGTGAGTCCTTTATTATCCTGTCCATCTTATCTGGGCCTTCCCAGTTGCACCTTTTGATTCGCTGCAAACAGTCACTTTTTTTGGCCGAATTCTCTTCACCGTTAGCAATGCTGCGCATTGACCGTATTGTGGTGAACAATGCGACTAGGAAGGGTCGCGGAAGCCATTACATACATCCAATACAGATTCAGACATGTTGATTTTCATGCACGCACTATGCGTGTACTTTGTGAGCATCACGTTACACCACACCATATTCGTTGTCTCCACGTCTTAAACACTCAAGTGATTTTGTTAAGTGTCTGCATCCAGGACCCTCCTACAAAAAGGGTCTCGAGTCTTGAGACTACTACGAGTAAATGAAGGTGATTGTATGTATGCATTTATGAACGATTAACGAATTAACTCACCGAGGTTCCCGCACGCGCATGCCTGCCGTCATGCCTCCCCCCACCCCTGGCTCCCGATCGTCGCAGGTTCCCAGACGGCTTCGAGAAGCTGTCGCCGCCAATCTTGCAACTCGACGAGGTCTTTTTCCACTACAACCTCGAGAACCCCATCTTCTGCAACGTCTGCCTCTCCGCCGACTTCGACTCGCGCATTTGCATCGTGCGTCGCCCCGCACCACCGCCGTGGCGTTTTCGCTCACCAACCTCTCGCCGAGCAGCTTCACAACATCTCTTGTCCCGTGGTGCCCCTTGGTGCCGTGTGACTGCAGTCACGACCCGTCTTCCCTTTCACACGCCCTCCCGCTCCCACAGGTTGGAGAGAACGGGGCTGGCAAAACAACCCTGCTCAAAATCCTCATGGGAGACTTGGCACCGGTGCAGGGCATTCGGCACGCGCACAGGTGAGTTTAAAAGTTACCCCAAATAGCCGCGGGGAAAGTGCTGTTATCACGCATGTCCCTGACTGCGCCGCGTGGCTCCGCCGTCCGTCTCACCCGCGCTTCCTGTCACATCTGTGCTGCGGCTACCGTCTTGGAAACGCTAGGAATCTGAAGCTGGGCTACTTCAGCCAGCACCACGTGGATCAACTCGACCTCAACGTTAACTCCGTGGAGCTGCTCGCTACTAAGTTTCCTGGTCAGTCTCTGCCCGCGCGTTAATGTGTGTGCGTGGGGAGCGGTAATGCAGCAGTTGGCATGTTGTGCCACAAGCTCAACTATTGGAGTTTTATTCCCACTCAGCTTTACGAGAGGAAAGCAGACACAGGCAGTGTTAACGTGGTAAAGATGAACCTTAATTTTTGTTTGCATTATTATTGGACGACTCTTTAAAGGTTTGTGCTACAAGAGCATCCTCCCAATGGTATTTGAAAGCCCTGCTTCGCCCTTGGCAGAGAATGATTCCCCGTGGCAGATGAAGAGAATGGAGGGAGCGAACAAGCGGGAACAGGTGACTGTATGAGGTGTCACGTGCGTGCAGGCCACTCGGAGGAGGAGTACCGGCACCAGCTGGGTCTCTATGGCGTGTCGGGGGAGCTCGCCGTGCGTCCCGTTGCCAGCCTCTCTGGGGGGCAGAAGAGCCGCGTTGCCTTCGCCCAGATGACCATGCCCAGGTGAGCGCTTCACCATCACTCAGAACTTTATGATGAACAATTGACCAAATATATATCCTCAGCCAGTGAAGGCCTTGCCATATTACTCTCTCAATGGTGGCAACCTCACGCAGCCTTCAACGTGACCATGGGGGTGGGAATGGATCTGGGGGGGTTGTTATGAATAGTTCAATGCTTAGTCGTAAAGTGACTTCATGACTTTGCACAACTGCGTGTCGCCTCCCAGCCCGAACTTCTATATCCTGGACGAGCCGACCAATCACTTGGACATGGAGACAATTGAGGCCCTGGGCACTGCGCTTAACAAGTTCAAGGTGGGTCCATCTTCTGTCATTTCACAAATTATCGTCACCAAGGCATCAGATGGGCACCAGTCAATCCAGGAATCCTTTCTTGGAGATTGCAGTGTGTGGTTCCGCCATGGATTATCAGTGCGGGTTCTGTCCACAGGGCGGCGTGATACTGGTGTCTCACGACGAGCGGCTGATCCGGACGGTGTGCCGCGAGCTCTGGGTGTGCGAGGAACGCGGTGTGCGCAGGGTGGACGGCGGCTTCGACGAATACAAGCACATCCTGCACGAGCAGTTCCGAAAGGAGGGCATGATCTGAGCGCCACGCTCTCGCCAGCAGCTCCCTTGATCGCCCACATGCTCCGTCACCCACCTGCTTGCTCACCCACCCACTCGAATACTCCTCCACATGGTAGAACATTACCTGCTGGTTCATCCACCTCCCCATTCATCCATCTAATTGCTTGCTCATTGACCTGCAGTATTCACTTGGCCACTTACTCATTTATCCATCCATTCACTTATCACCTATTCTCTTGCCCACCTACGTGCCTGTACATCGACTGGTTTGTGCTGTCTGCTCGCTGCTGGAAACCGTTCATAGGTTTTTTTTTTCCTTTGGCCACAGATTGATTGGGAAGAATTGAGGCCTAGGTAGGGGGTAAGTAATCGAGGCATCATTGGTGGAAGGGTGGGTTTATGAAAGAGCGCTCAGGCCTGCAGAACACATTGTTCACAGTTCGATTTATAAGCACGTAGGTGTAATCGCCAGTGTCGTGCCCAGTGTCTCGATGGGTTTGTGCATCCTCAGTGGCACAAGACGTACACAGACACGCGAGATTGTTTTTAGTCAGAAGGAGATTAAATAGCACCCGCTTTACAACTGCAAATTTGCTCCACACAGCGTCATCTCAACTTGGGAAGATGAAGATCCATGATATGGTGCACATATTGTCATCATCAGCATAAAGGGGTCTTGCCAACCAGCTGGATGAACGCATTCCTCATTCGCCATCTTTGCCCTGTGACCGTCATCACGTGATGATCACACAAACACCTCGTCATATCCTGGATCTAAAGGTGGAACCTTCATGTTGTTGTTGCACCACAGAAATATTTACAGAAATTGTATTCACGATTATTTTTATGGCGCTTTACATTGTTGCAGTTGTCAGAATGAACACACGGTAGTTCCTGGAGGCTGCTTGGTGTATAAAGAACAGCAATGCAAAAAGAACGGACGGTATATTTGTTGTGCATTTTTACGAAGTGGAAACACAAAAAAAAGGTAATTTGTTTCTCTGCTTCGTGTAATTGGAATGTTTATGCATTTATGTAAAGCTTATACAAAGTGCTCCTGCACAGCAGTTCCCAGAAAAATAGAACAGCTTGTGTATCCCTACTCAATCTCCTTACCTTATTTTTTTTCTAACTTATTGACCCCTATTAATATTTGGGATCTAACCAGTAATTAATATTGTTTTGCTAATACCTAGTCCATCATGTTTGGAGACCTCAATCAATGATCACTCTCATTTAACGCATCTAAACGTCCCAACATTCTACTGTACTATAAGAAGCCAGTCAGTCTAGACCAGTAATTGGTCTCGTCTCCAAACCTGTGACAAGATGTCTATTGTTTAAAGATCTCATCTCATTGTCAGAAACCGCTTAGTCCTGTACAGGGTCGCGGTGAGCCGGAGCCTATCCCGGCAGACACAGGGCGCAAAGCAGGGATATATCCACGATGGGACGCCAGCACATCACCGGGCACTGCGGGAAATTTGGTCTGCAATCCAATTAACCTATGCAGCAGCATGTTTTTTGGACTGTGGAAGAAAACCGGAGTGCCCGGCGAAAACCCACGGGGAGAACACGCAAACTCCACACAGAGAGGCACCTGAGCCGAGATTCGAACCCGGGACCTCCTTGCTGTGAGGCGACAGCGCTACCCACTGGCCCACCGTGCCGCCCCAAAGATCCTTAGTAATTGTCCCAACTGAGAGGGAACCTGGAAAACGCCAGAATTTTAAGTAACGTTTTATAAAAAAATGTGGACAGAAAGTTATAGGGGGAAACAACTTTAAACAAAAGCCATCAGTCTTTACATTAAACAATTATTTCGTGATGTTGCTGCATTTGCAATGGTGCAAAAGCACAAATAAAATATTCAAACATATCAATCACTGCCTTGAGAAAAAAAATATACAGTGTGACGTTTTGGGCAATAGCGTTTTACAGCACATTGACGTTTTAGGCAATGACCTTTATCAACACGTGGCTGTGAATACGGATCATTGCCCGAAATGTCACCCGTTATGTTCTTTATCTTGTTTAGATAGTGTTAATTGACGAATGTTGAAGTGTTTGTGGGGTTTTTTGCATCTAAGCTTTACATTAGTTCGGAATGATTTTTTTTATATTTCGTTCTTAATATCCTATTATTTCGCCTGATCATTTCCAGTCTCTCGTTGTGAGCATGCCGTTCTCTCCGCAGCCTCGTGCAGCGCTTTGTGACCCTCGGGCGAAAAGCGAGTTTATAAATGCAATTATTCTTATTTTTTTCCCCCTACATTAGCATCGAATGATGATGCAGCTGTGA
This sequence comes from Mordacia mordax, assembly GCA_036362905.1. Lineage (NCBI taxonomy): Eukaryota > Metazoa > Chordata > Hyperoartia > Petromyzontiformes > Petromyzontidae > Mordacia > Mordacia mordax. The sequence goes on from JAZEWT010000026.1 coordinate 6,336,436, forward strand.
AGTCGGCTGACAGTTGCTCCGTGCTGCTGCTGCTGCCGCTGCGAACCCCGCGTTGCGATTCCTGCCGTCGCGTTTTGGATGCTGGACGCAATGTGTTTGTCGCTCGTCCCAGAGCGATCTGGAATGTTGCCATCGTTTACAGATGAGCAGAGTTATTTTAATTCCGTTTTTCGCGCCACATCAACCCGATGAGCGGATTAGCCGAGAGTCTGGACGATAGGTCGTGTGGTCGATGAATACTCGGTCTTAGTGGACCGCACATTATTATTCGTGACGGCAAACCACATGTTTACGGAATTTAACACAGCGTGCTTGAGACTTGTCACTATTTTTAATTAAATTCTCCAGCGCTCATCGATTCGAATTTGCCACGCGAACAGAAATGTAAGCTGCGTGGAATGAGTGCAAGGTTCTGAGTTGGATCATTTACCTAAACTTTCCTTAATGACGCGAAGCTTCTGTATCTTGTTATGAGACGGTTATTACACGTACGTGTGGAGCTGTTTGTCATTCCGCTTGCTAAATGAAGACTTACCTATGCCGTATGGGGTCAAGAGCGTTGATTGAATCATGCTTCATAGCGCTGGTGAATGCGGGAGGAACAGGTGGTGGACACAGAAGTACAGTCCAAACATTTTTCTCCACTGCCCTCTGCTACCCATTATATAGTCCCGTGGCAGCCTGTGTGAATGGCAGTTGCCCGTGAACATACTGCCGGAAGTCTGATGCGATTGAGCATATAACAAGTGATTTTTTTTTAAACGCAAAATGTCAATAGTGAAAGCCTCGTATGCAGACGAGTGATTTACATTAAATGGCCATGCTCAGGCTATCAACGAGGCAATGATTCCAAGCATGTGCATCAGATTAGACGAGGGTTATTGATAAATCTCGTGAAAGTTACCGTGTTGTTACTTGGCTCGTACTTTACAGATAACAGTTTCACACACAAACCTTCATCTACAGAATTCATAGCCGCTGTCTTATTTCGTCACTTCTTTGTCGACAAATATTCAGCAAATTACCTTGGTCTCGGATCAGACCTTCATATGTTCTCATCGCTGTCACCTGTCAGCCTTTCGAGAAGTGAGTCAAAGATTAGCGTCAAGGCTGAGCGGTGAGATTCCTGGCAGAGATGAGCGAGCGTTAATCCTTCACCTTGGATGCTGACGATGCGGTGCCGCTTGTAAATATAAGACTGGTGTTTGGCCGACATTGGTTGCCCACACCTGACGGAAGAAATGTATTAAAAGTTTAATATTATTTTGAAACCCGTAGATGCCCAACTGATGCTGAGTCTGAGCTGAAATTTTGGGGCTGACTGGCCCTGTATTTGAAATTAGGAAATCCTGCCAGGAGCTGATAGCAACATTTTAGGAAGCATTCAGTGGCATAGCATGGTTGGCCTATGGTGCCCTACTGGAAGTCATGAAATGGGAGATGCGTGTGATATTTATGTGCGTAGCCCAGTGTCTGGGCCATGGTGCAGTTGGACTGTCTGCACACTCGACAGTTCTGCCACTGGAAGCACTCATGTGCAGCAACGTTTGGCGGTTGGTTTTTATCCGACGAGATGATGGGTCGTTAAGTGGCATCTGCAAATTAAACGTGTTTAATCTATGCAGTGTTCCCCACAGTGGGTGAATTGTTGTTCTTTAAAGGTTACTCCAATTGTGGGTTTCGGCCAGGCCGGAACATGACGTGAGGTTTTGACAGTGGCTCGTAGTGCTGCCCTCCGCTCTCCATTGTAATAAAGCATCAACTGCGACCAGTGCTGTGGCAGCCTCATTATTGTTAGGTTGAATGCCTTGCAGTACGTTGTGGTAAGTGAAGCTATCATCGCAATAGTGCTGGTTGTAAACGTATGATTTTTCAGCCTGCATTGTTATTCGGTTCCGATTCGTGATTTCTCCTTTCCAGATTGCATTTGGTTAAGGTTGGCGTTAACCGAGCGAATGGACTCGTAGTGTGAAAGTGGGGACTGCTTAAAATGCTGTACATGGATTTTAGAAGCAGACTTGGTGGCGCAGTGGTTAGCGCTGACGCCTCACAGCAAGAAGGTCCCGGGTTCGAGTCTCTCGGCACCGGTGCCTTTCTGTGTGGAGTTTGCATGCTCTCCCCGTGTCCGCGTGGGTTTTCGCCGGGTACTCCGGTTTCCTCCCACAGTCCAAAAGCATGCTCCTGGATAGGTTGATTGGCTCGGAGACTAAAAATTGTCCCGCAGTACCCGGCGATGGACCGGCGTCCCGTCGTCGGGTGTATTCCTGCCTTACGCCCTGTGTTTCCGGGATAGGCTCCGGCTCACCGTGACCCTTTATAGGATTAAGCGGTTTCAGATAATGAGATGAGATGAGAATTATTGATGAATTGTTGATGTAGTTAGCAGATCATTGCTTGCCAATGCTGTTCTTTCGGCATAGCCGAGCTGAGCGCTTCTCCTGTCTCTTCCGCAACGTTTCCCCTGCCACGTTCGATGTATCGTCAGGCGTTCTGTGCCTATGCTTGTGTAGTGCCAAGCCCCCCGCCGTGCCAGGCTAGGTGCACCTGGACATCCACACCCAGTGACCGGGCCAAGAGGGGGGTTCGCGATGTGATAGGGTGAGTGGGGTGTCGTGCGTGATGAGCGGTGCCGGGTTACGACGCTGTTGATGGCTGAGTGGGGTGTCGTGCGTGGTGGGAGGTGTCAAGTTCTGCACGGTGCCAGGCTGGGTGCACCTTGACACGTCCAGGATTTGAGCCGAGAGAGAGGGCTGTGTTGGGATTGGGCCGAGCGCGGGCCGTGTGTGATGAGCTGTGATGGGTGGTCAAGGGGTGTTGTTGCTACGGGATGGTCGACCGGATGGGGGGGTCATAGGAAGTTCAAGGAACGGAAGACGGTGATGCGCTTGTGCGGTAAACAGGAAGAACAGCCGGAAGGAAAGGATGTCCCTATACTTGTCAGATGTCACGTACGCACGGAGGGAGAAGTAGACATAAGGCGCGACTAGCATGGGATTAGAGAGTCGATGAATGGGAACTCGGCGAGCTGACGGATTGATGATGTAGAGAGAGCACAACGGACTGTTCGGACAGGAGCGCGCGGCTCGACGCCAATGCACCGGCGTATAATGGAGCGAGTTCGGTTGGTGCAGAGAGTGGCGTTGAGCGAGTTGAGTTAATAGAGTTGAGGCACAGTGAGAAGCTTCTCGTCTTCCAGTGGCACCGCCGGCCGAGGAGAAGCGCCGGCAAGTCCCGCGGCATCCACGGGCGCGACAACGAGCCGTCTGCGGCGTTGGAGACCGACTCCGGCGGTGGTTGCCCGACACCTTGTGACTTGTAGTCTCGTCTCGTCTCATTGTCAGCGGTGAGCCGGAGCCTATGCCGGCAGACACAGGGCGCAAGGCATGGGATCTTAACACCTGTTAAGATCTTAACAGGTGTTATGATCTTAACACCTGGTAAAACCTGTTCTACTTATATATGTATAAGATATTAACACCTGCTAAGATCTGCAGGTGTTAAGATCTTAACACCTGCATAATTGCCAGAAACGGTAAAACCTGTTCTACTTATATATGTATAAGATCTTAACACCTGCTAAGATCTGCAGGTGTTAAGATCTTAACACCTGCATAATTGCCAGAAACGGTAAAACCTGTTCTACTTATATAATCATCACCTTGTGAACGTCACCTTCGGTTCGATTCCCGTGCAGTGCGCTCGCAATGGGGAATCGAATCGCTTGGGATCCGGTTCCCGCGCCGCTCCAGCGGTCTCCGGATCCGTCACCCCCCGTGTACAGTGCGGGTGGCGGCGTTTGACCGAATTGAAATAATGAAAACGTTTTGAAATAAACACGTCGACAGACTGTCGACCGTCGTCGACTGTCGACCTCAGAGCCCTGTGAACATCTCGCGCGGGGATTCGCCGCGTCCGGTGAAGGCGAGTCGGAACGCGTTGATCCTCGTGTTAAACCGTGCACCGACCGATGTACAGTGTAAGCTAGCACTGTATAAGTTTGGTGCGTTGCGAGGCGAGTGCTGGGTTTGTGAGCGCGGTGAGTTCTATGCGTGTGAGCACAGAAGACTACAACGGTGGGG
>JAZEWT010000026.1:6348822-6358943 GCA_036362905.1 Mordacia mordax
CGTTTCCCAGGGCACCCGAAGTAGCAGCTGCCCCATTGTGACACAAGGCATCTCGGCACCTAGCCTGCAGGTGTTAGTTTTCTCAGTGGGGAGCATTGATGGCCATGTGTGATCAGAGTTGAATTATGCGTTTTGGGTTCAGTTCAGTTATTTATAGAGGTGCTAGACTGATGGGTAGTTTGGCAATCAGATTATCTATTTGTCCTAGTATGTAGGTAGTGATTCATCCCCCTCCTCGTTAACAATGATCACGATTCAAGGTCGTTTTTAAATTCACTTGTGCATCCTTTTGCTTGTATTTGAAGTACATGTAGAACCTTCGGTGGTTTGAATCTATAATCCACAACGGGATAAACTTGTTGTTACTACTTTATCAGTTCGATGACACGTGATCCAATGCATTTACAGTGAAATTATGGATATTAATAGTGCATACATTTAATTAACGATTATACCCTTGGACAATAAATCTTAGCTTGACCCTGACGCTGGCTACTAATCATTCTAATCATAATGCTCTAACAATAACCTTCATTATAACAATAGCTCTGATGCTTAGCCAAATGCTCCCCTGCCACCAGTCCTAACCATAAGTATAAGCCCATGACCGATATGGCCATGGGAAGAGTCCTTCACCCAGCAGTGAATTAAAAGGAAGTTAGATTCATTTTAATCTTGATGCTTACTCTGCCACACATACTTGCATTCAGTTGCTCGGTTGAGTCATTGTGTGACGATGAGGTGAGATGACTTGAGTTTCATTCTTGGGCTCCCTTACATACTGCCACCTTCTTTTGTTTTGGTGCTACCTCTTTCACCCTAACTCTTTATTGTTCTTCTTCACTTCCTCATTCATCATCACATAATTATCCTGTGATCCTTCTCTTCCTGATATGCCCTGTTCTGCTACACATTGTCTCCTACCTTCTTTTCATCTTAAACCTCCTCTCTTTATCCCCTGCTTGCACCGCTTTCGTCATCTGTCTCACCCCAAATCTGTTTTACTTTCTCCCCCTGCTGCACCTGCACTCTTTCTGCCTCTGTCCACCTCGTCCTCCTACTCTTGCTTCACCTCTGCCTCCACCTGCACCACCACCACCACCACCACCACCTCCTCCTGGTCGTTGGGCCCGCTCATACAGACGTTTGCCGAGGCGTACGCGTGCCCCTCGTTGGTGGAGGACGCGCGCGTCTTTGCGCTGGGCCACATCGCCGAGATCAGCTCAAGCGAGGATTTTGAGCAGCTGCCGGCGAAACGCCTGGCGGACCTTCTGGGAGACGACCGCCTCTCAGTTGACAAGGAGGAGGCGGCCTACCAGCTGGCGCTGCGCTGGGTGCACGCAGACCCACAGGTGCCGCCCCCAACACCTCTGACAGGGCACGGGCAGCAACAAATCTCTTAAGAAACCAGCCCAACAGAGACCGGACAATCTTTGTTTATACTACGGTGTTTGTGCACGCGCGCGTGTGCGCGCGAGCAGAACCGGCAGCGATTCTGGCCAGAGCTGTTTGAGCGCGTGCGTCTGCCGTTCGTGCGTCGCTTCTTCCTGCTGGCGCACGTGGAGAGCGAGCCGCTGGTGCACCGTTCCCCGCGCTGCCTGCGCCTGCTGCGTGAGGCGCGCACCCTCCAGGGCGCTCTACAGGTGAAGGGATTCACGCGTGGGATGGGATTTATTTTATAGGGAGTCAGTGGTCTCAGCCAGGGTCGCGAATGACGACACTAACGTTGTCTACCGTGAGAGCTGCAAGCGCTCAACTTGGCTGCCATCCGACAAACGTTGGTACAACACAGTGGGATGAAAACAAACCACCCCTGGTCTGGATAAGACGTCACTTTAAGGCAGGGGTCCTCAACTTTTTGCACGCATTGCTCAGCTGAAAACCCGAAAGAATGTTTCGTCTCGTCATACGAAGCCGAGAGTAACGGGTGGAATTACTTTCGGGCAAACGGCGAAACGTAACGAGCCCCCTCCGTCTTGTCACCTTAGGACCGGCACGACCGCCTGTGCCCACTTCGTTTCCACCCACGCCCGTCGACGGGTCTTGCCGAGATCCTGGTGGCGGTCGGCGGCTGCGACCAGGACTGCGAGGAGCTGGTGTCGGTCGACTGTCACAACCCCGTGACGGGGCAGTGGCGCTACCTGGCCGCCCTACCTGAGCGCGTGGGCGGCGGGTACAGCATCGCCGCTCTGGGCAACGACATCTATGTCACAGGTGAGGGTGCGAGTGTCACGATTCTTAAACTGTACACTTATCTGACTGTGAATATGTCAGGGCGCTTGCTCAAGCAGTTTTCATTTTATATTGTGGAGTAAGGGCTCATTTCGAGCAGCAGGAAAGACGAACCTATAATATTAATGATGAGCTATCTTCGGCCTTGTACCTTTGATGTAGGTAGCATAAAATTATTTGGTTTAGGTTTTAGACTGAAGTAAATACCTCCCATTCCCGTAATTTCTTTGAAATTATATCTATGAATAGTTTTGAATGGTTGTGTACACTCAACAGATATTTATTATTCGATGGATGTTTATTATTGCAGCAGCAAGTACCCAGTGAGCTTGCAAGCTCTAGATTCTGGATTCCTGTGATAGTCTTTTGTGGAATCGTTTGGTAACCTTGATAATCGTCCTTGCATCGACATCACTCATCCTCCCAACCTCTCTGCTGCCTTGTCACCCTCACCAACACCTGCTCCCCACCCACCCCGGCACCCACCCCGCCATTAGGCGGGTCCGACGGCACCACCGTTTTCTCGAGCGTGTGGCGCTACAACTCCGGTGTCAACGAGTGGTCAGAGGCGCCGGCAATGAGCCGCCCTCGCGAGTACCATGCCAGCGCTGCGCTCGCCGGCTGCCTCTACGTGGTAGCGCCCGACGGCTGCGAGTGCTTCGACCCGGCGGCGGGCGGCTGGCGCCCGATGCGGGCGCTGCCCCAGCCGCTGGAGAACGTGTCGGCCACCGCGTGCCGCGGGCGGATCTACGCCGTGGGCTCTCCGCGGCTGGCCGGTGGCGGCTTGGGCTGGGGTGCCGGCGGAGTCGTCACCGACGTGGTTGTGCACTGCTACGATCCCGACACCGACTCGTGGACCGAGATCCAATGCACCGACGGAATGCCCGGCTGGTCATACGTGCTGGACGTGGTGGCGCTCGACGGGATCTTGTATTTCATAAGGTTGGTAGCCACGGTGCTGGCGCTATGCGTGCGGTCCGTGTTTTTATCCGCCGTCGCTCACGCCGTACCAGTTACGATGGGTTGTTTGATAATCATTTACCATGCTGGTGACTCTGTTTCTATATTTGGCTTTGGTTTGGGGGGGGGTGGCTGGCGTGGGGTGTTTCGGACCGCTTCCGATATCGCCTACCACGTGTGTTATCCATGGCATAGAATCGAACGCAGGTTTCCAGGTTCGTAGCATATGCGCTGCCTACCGCATCACCATTGCCGCCTACGTACATGCCGTATATGCACATGAAATACATGTTCAACGATTGCTAGACGCTTCGCAGCAAGAGTACCTGTCGTTGACAAGTATCCATGCGAGCGTAAACAGGCTTTTAACGTGCTTGACCTATTTATGATGTTTTCATTAATAACATATCACATGCCACTGTTGGGAAATTATAAATGTTGCTGCAAGTGCTTGTGGAATGTGGCAGAATGACACTGTACCCGGCCGTACCCAGAGACATTCGCGACGAAAATAATGTCCTGTGCCAAAGCCGAGCTCGCTTTACACGTGACATTATTTACCACCCGTTGTAACGTCTGAATTTATTTAAAACTCACGCACCCTCGCCCCCACCCCGTGACCCATTCCTTCTCCCAACTCGCACCACTCACCTCCTCCCCTAACTGCGCCACAACAACGATGCGACATTGGCGGTCGGAATATTTTTCTTCCGAAAATTTCCGACGTAAATATTTAGTTTGTTTGGTTTCGCTTGCAAGTATAGTTCTATTACAGAATGTTCCCGTGATCCGCAGCGAGAATGTTTTGCAATAACCAGAGATTGGCCTTTGGGTTGAGCAATGCACAGCGCGTATTTCATCCTTGTAAAGAGATGCGGCAAGAATGTCCTGGCAAGCGCGTGTGGCGCCGGCGATTGGCAGGTGTATTGCTAAGTTTGTGCGCATTTTGTCAGGGGGTGTAAATTGTCCCGGCATACCGCCGATACGATGTTAATTTATGTGGAGATCCAATTTCACTGATGGTTTTGGCCGTGGGTTTTTTTTATTGCTCAGTGCCCTTTGCGGAATGCTGGGCTGGACTGTGGTCAAAAAGCACGGGTTCAAAAGGCACCAAATCCATGTGCGATACAAAGGGACATACAGCCTCGATCATAAGATCTTCTGTAAGCAATGAGAATCGCATGAGACTGAAAGTTATGTTCAGGCTGGAAACGACCAGGCTGATTGTAGGATCAGTTTTATCAGCAGGTATTGCGTGTCACGTGACATCACTGTACTGTGTGCGATGCACATGGCTCTATGTTAGACGGTCACATCAAGGGTTAACATAGTATCCGTGTAATTTTAGACGGCAGCGAGACAATAAGACATTCTGTACAGCATGATATTTTTATTATATTTTTCTGCGTGTTTCTTCTATTTTTCTTCCGTTGCTGCTGCCGTCGGTATTGTATCGTTAAAGTATGGCGTTCAGTCGGAAATCTCACAGCACAGTGCATCCCTGAAGGGATTGAGACTTTACGGAGCTGCTTTTGAAAACCCGTCTAGTAACCCACCTAGTCCACATGCACATGGTGCGGGTGTTTATTTTGTTTGTGTCCTTTAGGGAGGACTCGACACAGGTGGATGCTCTAGATCCCATAAAATTGAGGTGGATCAGGATTCCTCCCATGAATCAGGTGATGTTGCGTTTGGTTTTGCATCTCCGTCATCATCATGATTATCCCCAGTAGCATCACTGTGATTTTTGTAATTATCATCAGCAGCAGCAGCACAGTCATTAGTCTGCATCAACAGCATCAGTTTGTTATTACTACCATCACCACTATCCTCATCATTATCACCGCCACCATAATAATAAACACCAGTAAAATTGTCCGCATCAATGTCAGCATTATCATTACCACCACCACCATCACCACAATCATCATTAATGTATTCGTCATCACATCATTTTCATCATTGCCATCATTTTACCAATTCAACTCACATGTCATGATAGTACAAGATTTGCTCTAACAGGTGTTCTTTCAGACATAAACACGTGGAATGTTCCCCCTCTCTCCTTCACAACATTTCATCTCCTACGTTGGAGTCATCTTTCAGCCTCAGAGCCCTACATCGATATACGAGAGAAAGAATCCGTTTTAACGGAGGAATCAATGTTTTGGCGTCGCAGGTGCACGTGGGCGGGAGTGTCACTCCGCTGGGCGGCCGCCTGTACGTGTCGGGCGGCTACGACGACTCGTTCGAGCTCTCCGACATGGTGGAGTGCTACGACCCGGCCACGGGCCACTGGGAGATCGTCGGTCGCCTGCCGCAGCCCACCTTCTGGCACGGCAGCGTCAGCATCTTTCGGCAGTTCATGCCGCCCGGCGCTACCAGCGCCGTAACGGGGGCCACCCAGCAGCACCCGCTGCACGCGCGGCATGCTCGCCACGCCAACAACCACAACCACAACAACAATAACAACCACCAGCACCGGCAGCAGCAGCACATCGATGTTCTGCTTGACGAACATATGGTCCACTGATTGTGACGAACACATGGTCCACTGATTGCGACGGTCACGTGGAAATGCTGGCTGCGCCCCCTCGCTCCGTGAAAGTCTACAGTTTTATAAAGGACTCGATTTCACACTAGACTTGCAAATCGGGTCAATTTGATTATCCGGTGCGAGTTTCTTACATCCTGCCACCTGTGCCCACCCAGCAGGTTGAATGGGTAAACCACAGTAAGTCAATCGGTTGCTTGCATGTGATGGGATTAAAGTGTGGGTATTGCCACTCTCTTCCGAGACCATCACGCAACGGTGAAAGAATATACCAAAATATCCTAAGGAGGAGCTCTCTACAGCTATCTCTAATAGATGCCCAATTTGCCAGCAGTAGCATTAGCAAGTAATTGCAGGACTGCACTTTTGCCTCTTGCCTTTTTATTTCTCTGCTGGGAAAGATCTTGCCGATTCCTGCCAAGAACGGATGTAGATGTGCGTGAAAATGCCCCTTTGGGGAGGTTCTGAAGTGTACCAAAAGTGTTTTGTCTTTTCAAGCTGTATTTCTCTGGGTTTGGTGATACTGAGTTGGAAGGGGCCGGGTATGGCGATGAGCAGAGCCTGCCATTGTCATGCCTGCGAGCGGTGCAGGAACTTGACACCGCAGAACGACTCGTGAGGTCGCTTTCAATCGGCCTGTCTTGCCAAAATCTGAGGTGGCTATTTGATATTTGACATTCAGCCCTCGCACGTGGGAAGATGTTGAATTGAGCAATAAGCTAAATTTATACTGCTTGAAGGGTTTGTATGAACACGTGGTTTATAATTGTGGGTGGGCAATTATTACTCACTACATCAGTATTTTGTATCAGTAGCTGGAGGAGACTCAGGCTGTAAAATTCCATTGTGTTGAAGCATAAGGATTATTTTTTTTGTGTTTTTTTGAGTATTTGAAATATCACAAGTTATAACCTATTTATTAGCCTATTCTGTTTACCCTCCCCAACTAACAGTGCCTCCTTGCTTTTAGTGGAAAAACACTGCATTAGCGTTACTTTGAGTACCTCATTTAACCCTATTTTTTTAACTGTTCGTGTTGTGTTCATAATTGGTCGTGTATATTGGTAGTGACACAGAAGTGAAATTCATTACGTGATGGGATAAAAAAAAACTCACCGCGTTTATCATTGACGTCTTCCTAACGTAAAACATATACAGCAGCCCAACTATCAAACTGTTAAAGAAGTGTTAATAATACAGATGGTCAATGTTGTTGTGTGTGTACAATGTTTCTTCAAAATACTAAGCTAACACAGGGGCAGAATTGCCCGACATATCCGCAATTTTTGACAAAACTGCATTATGTATATGAACACTACGATTTAACCATTTCGCAGTGTATAGTATTGAACTTTTATTACATAAATTGCACCAAAATAGCATTATAACCATTGAGAGCACCATTTAATGACAAGGCAATAATGGAACACGCAATTCAATGCTGTTATACCAGAATGTTGCGGTCTTCAATGGAACTGCACTGCGCAGATACAGCCAACAACGAGTCGACATTGCTTTGAACGCTGTTCCATTTCTGAGCTTCGAAAGTCCCAATTTTTTTTACTTATTTTTGTTGTACAAACTTCAATTTGTATTGATCCTCGGCAAGAGCCTTTTTCTTTTTTACACTAAGGAACAGGGTATACACGCCCGATTTATTTGGCGTGGACACTAATCCAGCGACCCCGGAGATAACGAAGAGAAGGTTCTTCATCACCGGTTCCAGTAACCGGCAGGATTATGTGTGTACGGGTGCACCTGCTGGGCAGGGAGGTTGTGGTCGTGACTCGGGGCCAGTCAAAGGCGCACTGGTACATGTTGGTCGTCTTTATATGCGAGTTGGTTTTCTCAGGCATTCCGGACTCTCCCCACATAACGCATTTCATGCATGTATGCATACAACGCTCAAATGGAGGAATTTGCTGAATGTCCAGATTTTTTTCGATGAATACTTTTTTTTGTCACGGTTCTGGTTTAACGTCTGAATCTGTGTGTGTAATCGCCAAAGGGGGGCAGGTTCTGTGGTCCGAGCTGGAGAAATGAAACAAGTTCGAGTGAAAGTGAGAAGCATTTGATCATAAATGACAGATCGTTATTACAGTAATACGTTAAGCACTATAGTATCCACTGAAAGTTTGTGTTTGATGGAGCTTTTGTTTTACTAGTGTTAATAGAACTAACTTTTAAGTCATGATGCAATAGTTTTTTTTAGTGCTGTATTTAAGATTGTGTGCGCTAATTTGAAAACATACCCTAAGTTTTATACATTGGTCCTTTAGTACACTACAATCTAAAATGTTAACATTACATTTTTGGCAAATGTAGTGTCACCAGTGACTGGTGAGTAATTTAATCATATTTAAAAACAATTTTGTGTTTACTTGTGTTTCAGAACTTTTTTTATACCAAACTGTACCCTGACGCTAACCAGCTCCACGCCTCAGAGTTATGGTCATTTATATCTGTGAAATATCTTTCATTTTGGAAACCGCTATTATCCTTTCTCCTAGTGTTAATGCTTATTCCACATTGTGTGAATTCGTTTGCTTTAAAAATATTTCACGAGGGGATCCACACAGTTCAGTCAATAATGACCGCTCAAACAAACTGTCATAAATATATTGCAACACCGAGATAACCACTTGTATCTGCACGGTCTCTCCGTATCATAACGGGGTATGATAAAGTACATTTCTGAGTTTATGAATGAAGTTTAGTAAAATTGACTTTATCCTTTATGCCGGCCTGCGGCCGCCTCGGCCAGTTCAGTGCACGTCTGCGATGTACGTCATGAAGTGGCCTCGTTTTGATGTCACAAAGGCTGTCGACTAATTGGAGGCAAGGACATTTTCGATGACCTGACATGCCTATATATCTATTATATGTAGATATATATTGATAGGCCATTCTGTGACGCAGTTCCAAGTGGATACTTTGTCTCGTGACATTAGCACGTTTGGAATAAAATTGGGGAAAAAGACAAAACTAAACGGCGAGGCTTACTTGGCCAGACCTTCAATGTCTTTTTTCCCCCTATTAACGAAGCTTTCAGATCTTGTGGGACAGCCCACCATTCAGCCTGGGTGTACATCTTCAAGATAAGAAATGTTGACTAGATTTTGTCTACTTTGACCGCAGTGTACTGGCCAGTGGGACATTGTCAGTTGCGTGTGTTTTGGCCTCCGGCTTTATAGCATTTTGTCAGATGAGACCCATGACTGTAAAACAGCCTGCAAGCAATGCGATCACTGAGCGCCTGAGGATGACTCTGGTGTGGGAGGTGAAACGTCGCGAAGGAGAGAGGAGGAACGATCGAGGTGGTTATCCCGAAAGAATAGCTTTTAGAAGCAATCATCATGCTTCGAGCCGTGAAAACCTATATCGGTACATTACGATCACTGCAAAATGTATTTTGAGCAGATTCATCGGCTCCAAGGGGTAATATCTTTGGTCTGGTGACACAATATTTTAATTTTAGCATGCTCAATCACTGCCTTTAGGACAATGGCCCCAAACAGTGATGGCATTAGATGTTAGATGGCAGAGATGTTTTAAAGTCCTACGTAGCCTTTGGTCAGCAAAATAATTCGTACAAGTTCTTTAAAGCCAAGGTGGCATTCATTGTGAGAGGATGTACTCCAGTCCAGAATGAAATTTGTTAGCAGTTGATGCTGCTGTCATTGAATAGTTAACACATTAGTAAAGCTATCAAGGTAAAAAAAAACCCTTTAAGATTATGAGCTGGAATGGTGTTCAGAAAACTTCCTGAGTTTTGTGATGTTGATGTTTTACATTTACAGATCGCCATGGCATTGCGTCGGCCCTCTATTTCCTTCCCATTACAATTGTCCTCATTTGTAATGGAGCTGCTCGTTTGATGTGTTCATTAAAAACAAACTGGGTATCATACACCTTTGCACCGTGTGGATTTGACAAATTGTGCCCACTCGGACTTGGCCTGGTGACCCTGCCCTCGTTCCTTTGTGAAAATGAGTCCGGCTACTCGCTGTGTTCAGGGCTGTTGTAATTGAGTGCAGGCTGACGACTGAAAAGAGGACACGCCCGACAGGAGAAGGGGGGCTGCCAGCCTCCCAGAACCTTGACTGCCTATGTTTCCCACTGCCTTGTTGACTGTCCACATGAGGATCTGATGGCCTTGTTTGCCCTGCTAGAGCACTGGAGAGGCCCATCCATGTGGCCAAAGCAACTTCTCAAACCTTCGCATCTTTCCCCATTCCACGTGATTGATGGGTCTCCCTCCCCCAACCCTTTCCTTGTGGACCCTTCCACCCTTTCCTCCTCCACCCCTCCACCTCCATTTCCTCCAGCCCCCTTCCACCCCCTCCACCCTCTCCTTCCTCCCCACATGCACCCC
>JAZEWT010000026.1:6359856-6381730 GCA_036362905.1 Mordacia mordax
TCGCGGCCCGAGTTCGAACCCCGCTCGCGGCCCGAGTTCGAACCCCGCTCGCGGCCCGAGTTCGAACCCCGCTCGCGGCCCGAGTTCGATTCCCACTCGCGGCCGACATCGGTGACGAGTTTATCAACGATGCACCGGTGATTCTCCTCGGTAAGACTCTACAAGATTAGAAAGGTTTTACCCCGTATCTGGCGATTATGCAGGTGTTAAGATCTTAACACCTGCATAATTGCCTGGCAATTATGTTAAGATCCCAAACACCACAATAGACACGTTTCACAATGCGTCCAGTTTGCAAAAGCCACACATACTAGTGGCAAAATATGCAAACAGGTAGTTTTGATAACCTATGCATTGTCCTTCAACTGACCGACCTTCACCTGGCAGTGGCTTCCTTTTGAGCCTAATTGCCGGTGTCAGCCGTTGCCAAAAGGCAGTCAGCTCAGGACAACGCAGTATCAATGCTTAGAGCTTAGGTGGAGCTGTTAACGCTATGGGTACTTTTTTGCCAGTATAACACCTGCATAATCGCCAGATGCGGTAAAACATTTCCAATCTTATATATGTATACTGGCAAAAAAAGTACCCATGGGTAGACTCTGCCCACAGTGGTGGCAGCATCCGCACCTCCCGTAAAGAGAGTCCTGCCCGAAGCGGTTCGATTCCTCACTTCGGACGCCTGTCTGTGCCGAGTATGTTCTCCCGTGTTCTGCGTGGGTTTGCTCCGGGCTCTCAGTTCAATAAAAAATAAAAACAATTTGCCCATAATCTACAGGAAGCCAGCGGACTGGCGGTTTTTGGCGCCGGTCAACCGTCTTGTTGCTCCTCCGCCCCGTCATTGTAATGTGGAATTGTCACCATTGCATTTATGCCTGCCGCTTTTGCAGCACGGGGTGAAGTATGGACCTCCACGGCAGCCTCTAGCACCTGGCATGCATGGCGGTTGTCTCACTATGCGGGGGATCTTTGTTCGTTTGCAGCAGTTTTTGTGACCCTGGCGTGAAAGCCGCTTTATAAATGCAAGTTTTTTATTATAATCCGACCAGTGTCCAGGCTGGAATCTGACATGATGTCTGCCAACAATATCGGACCTATTCATCAAGATGTGCTCATCAAACGCTCATTCATATAGCTACAACGATCTTCGTTTAGATGGACGTTCTGACCTTTACATCAGAAAATGGAATTGATTTTCGCTCCATTGCTTGTGCGTGAGCAGAAATCGAAACATTTGATTCCAAAGCGGCCGTTCTATAGATGGACTTGGCCTGGTTGTGGGAATGCCGAATTTCCAGCAACTCTGAGTGACTTATCAGTTTACTCTAGGTGGCCAAACCTGTCCCTCTACGTCTCGGTGAGCCACATATCTGTTGGTGGGACACGCGAAGGGCATTCGGGAGGCCCTGACATAACCTGTGGGCCACCAGTTAGCGAACCTTGTTGTCCATTCTGAATTAATTCTTCCTTGACAGCACGATGGCTGTCCGCACGGGTGGGCCTCTCCCAGCGGGCCCCATGGAGGCCACGGCCCCGGAGGCGTGCGAGCTGCTGTCACGCCGGCTGCGCATCGCCGAGGAGGAGACTGAGGCCCTGGTCCGGGACCTGGACGCGCTGGGCTTGAGGCAGCCTTCGAAGGATCGCATGGACGGGTACGTCTTGCTGTGGGAAATCACATCTCTAAATGATGAGGACAAACCTCGGCATAACAGATTGATGGTGCAGGTCGAATATTCGTGATGGGCAGCGCAGTTAGTAGCACCGTCACCTCACAGCAAGAAGGTCCCGGGTTCGATTCCCAGCTCAGATGCCTTTCTGTGTAGAGTTTACGTGTTCTCCTCGTGTCAGTATGAGTTTTCGCTGGGTGCTCCTGTTTTCTCCCACCGTCCAAAGACACGCTGCCGCTAAGGTTAATTGGCCTACTTAGTAAATTGCCCCCAGTACTCTGCGATGTACTGATGTCACATCCCGAGTATGGCCCCGCCTTGCGCCCTCTCTCTGCCGAGATAGGCTCCGGCCCTCCGTGACCCTGCACATGATTAAGCAGGTACTCATAATGGTGATGATGACAATGCAATATATAACAACAATACAATGGCATTGTGTAAAAAGCACACAGTCTTTGTGCGCGTATGAAATGTGTAGCATTTTTGGCCTACACTGCTATTATTATTGGTTTATTCTTCATTTACATATTGATAAGCGAAGATAATGGGCCTAATAGTATGGCGATGGGGACTCTGCTAATTTGGTTTTTACAGTCAGACTTTGCAGCTTTGAGAATTTGGTGACTAAACCATGCCGATGAGTCCTAATGACAACTTAACCAGTTGTACAGACAGAGATAATGCATTAGCTGCATTAAGCTTAGCTGTAAACCTTATATAATATATTTAACTTTGTTGATATGAAATCATTAACGAGGACCGGGACCCTCCCCAGCTCGTCTGTGGACGCCATCGCACGCCCGCCAGCGCCGTCATCGCTGGCGTCCCAGCCGAGGCCGCTGAGCCCCGTACGCGCATCGCGAGCGCTCGCCCCGGCCGCCTCGGACACGCTGTGGCGCAACTACGAGGCACTGGTGCAGCGCGTGTGCCGCGCCGAGAGTGCCCTGCACACCCTGAGGCTCACCGCGCTGCGCCTGCAGGCCGAAAGGGAGCTGGCGCCACCGCCCGGCGCAGGTGGGCGCTGGCTGCGCACGGTGCTGTGCCAGTTCTACGACGAGCGATCTCCGATCTGCCGTGGGGGAGTGGTGGAGCGATAGTTCGTCCCTGTCCTGGGTTCCGCCCAGGTTGACTTCCAGGCCTTAAAAACAGTGTGTAAACGTCGGCACTGGAGAGGCAAAGGCGGTCGACCATGGTGTTGCGCGCTGCGTCAGTCTTAATATGATGATTGCTTCGAAAAGCTGCTCTCTCGGGACAGCCGCGTCGATCGCTCCCTCTCTCCCCATCGTGACGTTTCGCCTTACACGTTAGAGGCACGTGTGTGAGGTGAAATGTCGCGAGGTGGAGAGAGGGAGCGATGGACGCGGCTGTCCCGAGAGAGCAGCTTTTCGAAGCAATCATCGTGCATCGAGCCGGGAAAACCTACATCGTTACAGTCTTAATATGCCTTTGCTAACAGCACTTGCCCCAACAGTGTCGGAAGGTTGCACGGTTTGTTTTTGCATATGTAGGTACATGAGCAAGTGCCTGTTATTGTGTGTGCATGTGTTTGAGTGCCTGTGTTTGTCTCTTAGCATGTGCCTGCACGTGTACTATGCAAGTGCCCCTAAATGTATGTGTGTGTGCATGTCTACATGTATATGCAATCAGTTGTGTGCGTGTGCACGCATACACGTGTGCTTACGTTTACACTTGCGCGCGTGTGCGCATACATAAGTTCCTTGCCGTGGGGATGTGTGTGTGTGTGTTTCTGGCGGGCATCACGCCAGATGAGGAGGTGTCGTCGCTGCGCGAGGAGGTGTCGGGCCTGCAGCATGAGGTGACTCGTCTTAGGCATCGGCTGGCTGAGGCCGGACGCCAGCTTGAGGCATCCGCGGACGATAAAGCCCGAATGTCCGCTGCCCTGGAGGTCGCTACAGCCACCAAGGTTTGCTGCGACCTCTTCGGCTCTAGCGTAAGGGTGGGGAAACTGCGGCCTGTGCGTACAGCGGTCACACGAGGCCTGCCACTGCAGATCTGCCCACAAATAATATGTCTAGTTCACGAAAGGTACATTAGCTCTATTAATCAGGCACATTCATTCTCATGAAGATGATCAAGTAGGAATGACTCGCAGCATCGTGCTGCGGTTAAGGCGTTATCCTGTAGGTAACTGGCCTAATTGTTCTAGGTTTTCCCAAAACTTGGGAGACAAAAGCCAGTACATGTTGGGAATAAATGTGGACTTTATGCTTATGCACGGCTTTTCTTGCTTGTTTACGTTCGTGATCCTTGTATTTGTTTTCAGAGTGACGTTGCAGTCGCCACAGAGGAGATGCGAAACATGATGGCACGCACGAACAAACGCACGAACGAGGTGGATTTGTGTCACTACGTGCAATTTACTTGCGCCCGTACATCGCTTTGCTTTGCCTCCTCTTACTTGCATATTTGCACCGTTTTGTTCATTTGCGTTTTGTTCATTTATGACCGTTAAATACCTCGTTTGATAGTGCTGCAGTATTCCTTACACACCCTGACTACACGGTATCATCTGTTAAATGGGATCATCTGCTTCTGTCACTCCATCGTTGAGCAACCTGAGATCCCAATTAGTTTCAAAACGTTGGCCCAGCTACGTTTGTATAAATTGATCGGCGCTTTTGAATGGTTGCATTTGCTCCTTTATTTTGTTGTGCCAAAAAAATCTCAAAATTTTCCCATGCCATTTTTGCGCTGTTGATATTCTTTTCTAATATTATATTTTTGTGCTGTGCAATCTTGAGTGGCTATTGTTTACGTCACAATTACGGTTATGGTTTCATCTTTATACAAGTTGGTGTTGTGAATTTGTTTCATTGTGCAATGAAACTCATCTCATCTCATTGTCAGAAACCACTTAGTCCTGTACAGAGTTGCGGTGAGCCGGAGTCTATCCCGGCAGATACAGGGCACAAGGCAGGGATACACCCACGATGGGACGCCTGTCCATCACCGGGCACTGCGGGCAATTTTGTCTGGAAGCCGATTAACCTATGCAGCAGCATGTTTTTTGGACTTTGGGAGGACACCGGAGTGCCTGGCGAAAACCCACGCGGAACGGGGAGAACATGCAAACTCCACACAGAAAGGCACCCGAGCCGAATTTCGAATCCGGGACCTTCTTGCTGTGAGGCGACAGCGCTACCCACTGGGCCACCGTGCCGCCCTTGCGTGATACTGTTTACTTTTATAATTACAGTTATAGTTTCATTCATGCACATATTCTTGCTGTCAATACGTTTATTTTTTGTCCTTTGGTTTTATTTCTTGTTACATTGCTTAGTTTGGACGTTTGTTACGTCGCAGGAATCCCGTATATCGAGCTTGCAATAATAAATATCTATTTGTGTAACAAATCATATCAACTCAATCTCACTCCCCGCTGAGCGTCAGTCATGTAACCACTAATCCATCCATTTAAAGGCAACGTGCACATTCATTTAAGCATGGTGCTGGCCACTGACTCACCGTGTGTCATGCCAGCCTTCATGGGTGCTGCTAACAGCACTTGTTCAAAAAGTCTGTTGACGCAACATAGCAGATGTATTGATGTAGGTTTTCACGGCTCGATGCATGATGAAAGAGCAGCTGTCGGAAGCAATCATCAATATCAATATAGGGTGTCTTTGTCTTGTACACACCTGTGCACATGCGCACGTACTTTGTGTGTGTGTGTCCGAATGTCGCTGTTGGTTGGCGTAGCTGCGAGCAGAGCTGTCTCGCGAGGCGAGCCTGCGTGCAACGCTCGAGGAGTCGCACGCCGCACTGCTGGATCGCGTTCGCGACGCCGAGCGCATCGTCGAGGCTGAAAAGTCAGAGGTCAGTCACGTTGCTCGTCTCATGCCTGTGGTGCTTCATGGACGTATGTACGCACCGGCCGTGGCCGTGTGACGACGGGACAAGGTGACGTTTCTCTCTTCGAAGCAACGGTCTTTAATAGCAAAAATAATTAAACTGCAGTCGCACAAGCAACTTCGAGTCTCTTTCACTTTCGCCCCCCACCACCGTCGTTGTTTTGCGTCGGTACACCTGACCATACAGCAATTATTATGAATCGAGCCGTGAAAACCTACATTTTTACATACTTTCAAAGTCTATTTGACGTTAGCAAATTTTAAGCTCACCATGACACATGGCTCTGCAGCATATCTAAGTAAATAAGAGCTTTAGTTTATTGGTAGCATCAAATATTTTTTTTTTTAGAAATCCATTGTTCTTGAAGTTATCGATGTTCACCACCCTGCCGCCCCGGTGACCCCCGCAGGTCACTCGGCTGCAGGGCGAGTGCTCATGCGTGCGCCAGGAGGGCCAGGAAACGGCCGAGCGTTGGCGACGTGAGAGGGAGAGGGCGAGCGAGATGGAGAGGAGGGTAGCCGACCTGCACGCGCATGCAGGTCAGTGCCCAAATGATCGCGGCTTGTCACCACGATCCCATCGCTCGGCTCGTTCGTCTTCTTGCCATCCTTTCCTTCTATTGCTTCTTCTCGCGCTGAACATTTCCTTGACAAAATCGAGATTCCGTTAACGTTTTGATGATTGCTTCGAAAAGCCGCTCTCTCGGGACTGCCGCGTCGATCGCTCTCTCTCTCTCTCTCTCCCCATCGCGACGGTTCGCCTCACACGTTAGAGGCATTCTCAGGCACAAAGCGCCGGAGGATGCCTCTAACGTGTGAGGCTTTTCGGAGCAATCGTCGTACATTGAGCCGTGAAAACCTGCATCGTTACTTTAACGTTTTGTTTGTTCTTCATTTCTCACAGAGGAAAAGGAGTCGATCATTGTTCAGATGGCAGAGGAGGGGAAGGTCAGTGCCCACGTGCGCGTGCTTCACACGCAAGTTTGTAGACCCGCGAGGTGGCTAGGCTCGAGTACCTCCGCAGTCACACTTGACCTCGGGCCGTTGCATTGCAGAGACTGCAGTCAGCACTACACGAGGAGATGAGGGAGCGTGGGAAGCTGCAAGCAGAGAATTCCTCCGTCGTGGCCTCTCTGAAGAAGATCCAGGTTAGCGGATAGCTTTGCATGCTTGGTATGCACTTTGAGCTGTTGTGGTTACAAACGCTTATACAGTATTTTGTCCGTACGGTTGGTCAATTGCACAGGGGTCATCTTATCATAGTGATAGTAATAATCGTAATAGTACTGCTCTCTTATTTACCCACGAGAGCCTCAATGAGTTCAAAGAATATTTTCAACATTTTGAAAATGAGGAATGAATGAATTTTAGCTATCCATTTTTTATTAGTGGTAGGTCAGCGCTCTTACTTACTCATCTACTGCCATTGGTTGTTGTAGGTGCACCAATCGCTCGCTGGCAATGTGTGCCCCCCACCTCCACTGCCCTGTCATTTCCAGGCCGAGAAGCAGGAGCTGCTGAGACAGAACACGGCGTTAGGGACCGCAGCCCGGGTCGCAGAGGTCGCAGCTGAGGAGGCGCGTGCTGCTCTTGAGAAGGACCTGCAGGTCGAGTGGATCAGTGTCCCATTTGCTATGCTGCTTATTTAACGTTTGGACTTTTTTCCGCCTATTTTGTTCTGATCATGCTGTCGACATACTGCAAGACAGAGTAGTGGGAACAGTGCGAACCCCTCTCCGAGATGTCTGCACATCACCTCTGCATGCCATCTCTGCATGCTCTGCCAACCCATGGTTCCAAGCTTAAGCTTGATGATCCCAGGTAGGGTCATATTGAGACTTTGGATTGCTTCCTGGCCTCGCAGCAATTATCCGACATCCGCGGTTCATGTTTTCTAAACCGCGTGAGAGAATTCGCTCAACGGTGAGGATTTGCAGGTTCTGACTCCGCCGCCGCCGCGACCGCTGTTGACGCGCACACAGGCGGAGAGAGCGGTTCTGGCCGAGCGGATCCGCGAGCAGGATGGCATCCTGGACGCCGCGCGGGCGAGCGTTAAGGAGCCGCTCGCCGCAGCGCGTCGGGAGATCGCGCGACTCGACGCTCAGCTGTACGCTCGCACACGCGCACGGAAAACACACGCGACACACGCACGTCCAACGCAAGGGAATACCAAACTCTTCACACAGACTCATCCAATCGATTTACCAATATCTCCTGGCTGCATAGCGCAGTGCCAACATTCACACCTCATTGCAAAAAAGGCCTGGGTTTGATTATCTGCTTGGGGTTCCTTGCTCTGTGGACGTTGCGTGTTCTCTGTCCGTGTCAGCGTGGGTTTCTTCCGGGTTCTCCGTTTTCCTCCTATAGCTTAAAAAACACTATTTTGGACAATCGTATTTCAATATATAGGCAAATGTTGGTGTCCGCTTACTGTGCGGCTGTCCTTCTCCGTCTCCTGCCTCTGCATAGTTTTCACAAGAGAACACGCGCCCCGCTCTCGGTGCGAACGCCGGCAGCTCACCAGTGTTTCACGGAACGCCACCCTCCCCTCCATCGTCCCTCCCCCACAGCAAGAATCGACAGCAGCAACACGCGGAGCTGGCGCGAGAGCGCGACCACGCCAACGAGGGCGCCGCGTCCCAGAAGGCCGCGCTGGAGGAGGCGGCCGCCCGCCTGCGCCATGAGCTCGACTCGGCCAATCAGGAGCTGCGGCACGCGTGGCGCGAGAAGGAGAGCGCGCTGCGAGAGGTGGGAAAGCAGGGCCTGGGAAGCTGGGAGGGGTCTAAAATGGCCTGATCAGTCGCACGAGTGGTATTTAGTTTGGATGTGATTTTTAGATGCAGAGTGGAATGTACAGGTCATCTCATCTCCCATCTCATTGTCAGAAACCGTTTAGTCCTGTACAGGGTCTCGGTGAGCTGGAGCCTATCCCGGCAGACACAGGGCGCAAGGCAGGGATAGTCCCACGATTGGACGCCAGTCCATCACCGGGCACTGTGGGCAATTTAGTCTGAAAGCCAATTAACCTATGCAGCAACATGTTTTGTGGACTGTGGGAGGAAACTGGAGTGTCCGGCGAAAACCCATGTGGACACGGGGAGAGAACATGCAAACTCCCACACAGAAAGCAGCACCCGAGCCGAGTTTCGAACCCGGGACTTTTTGCTGTGAGGCAACAGTGCTACCCACTGGGCCACCGTGCCGCCCATGTACATGTAGTGTTTCCATTAATATTGTAAACGACCTTGCATTGGTAATGATTTGAAAACAAACGTGATTACTTTTGATGTTTCAGATGGAAACAATCAAGAAGGAGCATTTGGAAGAGAAAGACAAACTCGAAGCAGAGACGACAAAGCACAAGGTTTTTCGTTTTTTCAGTCTACCTTTATTTGCTTCTCATTGCTGTTACTCAGCACTTCATGGGTTTTGCACAAGTGAGTCAATTTAGGTTTTGTTTTATCCACGTGGAAAAATTATATTCAAGACTTGTGTTATTTGTGTTGTGGCTGTTGAATGCTCGGTCTTTTTCCATTCTGTCCATGTCATTAACTTAAGAAAAAATAAATACATATTATGCATATTATTATAAAAAAATAATTTACATTCTTATAATCATGAATTTCAATTATGGATGCTGAGCACAAGAATTAATTTTAATTGATTGAATCGTTAATCGGTGCTGAATTATCAGCAGCATCCGTTGTGATTTATTTGGATAGAAATATATTTACTATTACAGCAGAAAGTACCCGGTGAGCTTGCAAGCTCTAGATACTGAATTCCTGCAACATACCCCACTAGAGTCTCTCCGTTTTTTGGGTTCCTAGCTGGAGGCGCAGTCCCTGGGTGCCGCACTCCGCGCTGTCGAGGAGGAGACTGGGCGACTCGCGGGGAAACTCGCTGCCTCCGAGCAGCGCCAGGTGACTGCCTGTGGTCTGAGAAGTGATGGGATTTAATCTCCAGTCAAGGCTTGTTCTTCTGGGTCGTCTGACCTTTTTCAATGTGTGAGTGTGTGTATTCGTGGCTGTGCCAGCAGATGCATGCTTACACGTGTATGTGCATGCTCACATAGGCTAAAACTGGAGGATTTGGTACAGAAGGATATGGAACTAAGTGGACTTGCCCCACGTTTGGCGATTGTCAAGATCGGCCACTGTGGAGGAGGCTCGTGAAGGACGCACTTGAAGCAGTCGCACTCTTAATATTTACAATGGTTGGTGGAGGAGCGATGCTCACAACAATGAGCGGTGCTGGTGGCTAAAATGCAGCAAGTTGGCAAAGTGGGTGGAACACAAACGACGCATTTGCCAGTAATATCAATGAACCCACCTGGTTTGTTCTGTAACCTGTCACGGAGCAGCACATTTAGTGGATCTAGCCTGGCACGAGCACTGACGAAGTCACTGAGACTTAGTGGCCAATGGCAGTTGTTGTGTTTGTGGCTGTGTGAGAGTGGGTGCCTGTGCATGTCGGTGCCTATGTGTGTTTGGGTGTTCATTTGTGCCTGTTAGGGCTATGTGGGGATCTTTGTTCATTTGTATGTACTGGCTTTAAATTAAAAAAACAAAACAAATCTGTCTTTTGCCTGATTGTGAGCAGAGCGCTGAGCAGCAGGTGGAGCAGCTGCTGGGCGAGATGACCGAAAGTAAGAACCGACTGGCGTATGAGAAAGGGCAGCTGCAGGTGACGACTGCCACATCCGTACACACAGTGAATCGTTGTTCCAGCACATGATCCGTCAGCCTCATCTTCCCTATCCTGGGCATGCAATGATTTGCTCCCCTCCATTAAATTCAATGCAATCAGTTTGCATTGTAGTGAATATAGAGGTTTCGCTTGGCTGAAGAAGTCACGTGAACTAATTGCATACGTTGTACACAAATTGTTTCTAACGCTTTCCAGCTAGGAGTAACACTAGCTGTGTTAGCAGTGTCCAGTTGTAATGGGTGTGAGACGCCGTGATAATTGTCATAAATGTGATCCATTGTCAACAAACATTTCAGATAAAGCTGTGTTGATAATAGGGACTTTGGTCATTGAAAACTGGACCATTTCATTAAAGGTTTCCTGAAAACTTGGGAAACATGTAAAATCCATTTTAAGGACACAGCTCAACTCCCATCCCCGTTTACTTAGGCGCTGCCCTATCAGGCAGATACGCTCTCCGTCCGCGTGATCCGATCACGGCCGACGGTTGATTGAGTTGTGGAGGCCACCCCGACGATGACTGGTGATGATGAGGTGGTGACTTAAACACTTGCACGCTTATACAAACCCTGCATAATGCACGCATACGCGTGATATTTCTCATTCCTTTCCCCCGTTGTGCTTCCGCCGCCGTCTACTCCGCTAGACACGCGTGGAACAGCTGGAGGCTGAGTTGCTCCGTGCATCGGTCGAACGAGCGGATGGCAGCCGCTTGTCCCGGCTCAACACCACCCTGCAGGCGAAGCTTGCTGAGGTGAGGCCCCGTCGCCACGGAGGAGATGAATAGGGCATGAGATCACTTTCTTGCTATATAAACAGAAATTCCATCATACCCGGTGGAGGTTTAGTATGTAAACATGTGTAATGTATGATTGTATAGTGCTTATATATATATATATATAAAACGATATAATAGGCACATATCTAAAACTAGTAGCGTAAACTCAAGTTAACACTGGAAACACCACGAGCAGCTGGCAATGCTGTATATTCGAGGGAAAGAGTGAGTGGTTCGATTTAGTTTTTGAAGAAACTCCTGGATGGCCGATTCATGCTCAATAAAATGCGATGCAACCCAAAAATGCATTGGAAAGTTACCACTTACCTGTTGCCTTATGTTGATTTAGTTTCACAAAGTCGTAGTGTTTCTGATGCTGATGTTAATGTGAAATGTCCGGTGCTGGACATTCCACATTCGCATGGTAGACACCGGGAAATACACAGAATGAGCACTGTTTACTCAGTTTACTAAACCTAAAATAATAATTGGTGCGTTGATCTCCTCACTCATGCAGGATTTGAAACGGGTTGCTTTAATCCACAGCTCTCGAACCCCAAGCTTGAAGAGAAGTGCTGACTAACGGCACTTCCTTCCGGCAGTCAGGGCAGAGGATGCATCCTTGTCTTCGTGCGCACACGTCTCGAAGAAAGTCATCATCGTGGCCTCCCTTCTTTGTCTCTGCACAGACGGCCTCCGAGCTGAGCTCCTACAAGGCGACCATTCAGCAGTTGGAAGCGAGGCTCTCACAGGTGATGCACAGGGTTATGTAGTCATCGGTTTAACAATCGATAAGACAGCACTTCTCTCTGCTGGCAGCTTGGTCTTTGCCCTGTGATCGAATGACCCGGAATGCACACAATATTTGTCAGATGTCGGACCCCAAGCAGCCTCGGAACTGCGACTTTACTCACGTTTCGACTGGCTGCACCCTCATCCCCCTCTCCGGTCTCCTCTCCGCAGTGCCAATCGTCGCTGAAAACCAAGGAGGAGGAGTTTGCCTTGGCGGTCCGTTGCCGCGACGACGCCCTACAAGAGAACCAGAGGCTTGTGGGTCTCTCTGAGGTCACACAGGAGCGGCAGAGGCAGAAGGTAGTTCCACCTCACACACCGGTCATCTTTACATACCAAGCAATTGACTCTTCAGAAGAAGTGATCAGTGTAGAGAAACAAGGGCGCTGCTTTTCAGTGCAAACATGGTTCAGGGATCACGTGTGTTTGACAACACAGTGCTTTAACCTTGAGCACCGTATTGTGTGTGCAGTCTGCGTGTGTACACGCACAGCCCTCGGTTGCCAATCCACACCTCGTGGTGTTGCATGCTGGATATGTGGACCATGATAACCAAAGAGACCGAGGTATCCATGTCGGTGCCGCCGTCGCTAGGTGACCCATCTGTCACGGCAGCTGCAGGAGTCGTGGGTGGAGCGCGAGCGGTTGGCGACGGCGCTCCAGGGGGTGACGGCCGCTCACGGCGAA
This sequence comes from Mordacia mordax, assembly GCA_036362905.1. NCBI lineage: Eukaryota > Metazoa > Chordata > Hyperoartia > Petromyzontiformes > Petromyzontidae > Mordacia > Mordacia mordax. The sequence goes on from JAZEWT010000026.1 coordinate 6,372,360, forward strand.
ATCCAGGCCAAGCTGCAGGAGGCGCAGACGCAACTGGGACGGCGCGACGCCCACATCGGCGGCCTCCTGCAGCAAAGGTACCGGGCGGCAAGGGGAGCATTGTATTGACATGCCAAACCCCGTGCCGTAAGCAAGTCCGTGCGTTCAATAATAATTATTATTGCATTTATAGAGCGCTTTTTCACCCGAGGGTCACAAAGCGCGGCACAGAGTTGCGAAGAGAACGGCACGTCAACAGCAACGACAGAACCGAAAATCAGCGCCAATAACGTTTTTTGGGGGGGAGGTTTTGTTGTCGCAAATCCGAGCTGTGGAGAGAACGCCATGTCAGCAACAACATCTCATCTCATTATCTGAAACCGCTTAATCCTATACAGGGTCACGGTGAGCCGGAGCCTATCCCGGAAACACAGGGCGTAAGGCAGGAATACACCCGACGACGGGACGCCAGTCCATCGCCGGGCATTGCGGGACAACTTTAGTCTGCGAGCCAATCCAGGAGCATGCTTTTGGACTGTGGGAGGAAACAGGAGAACCCGGCGAAAACCCACGCGGACACGGGGAGAGCGTGCAAACTCCACACAGAAAGGCACCCGAGCCGAGAGATTCGAACCCGGGACCTTTTTGCTGTGAGGCTTCAGCGCTAACCACTGGGCCACTGCGCCGCCCTCAGCAACAACATCAGATCACTAATTTGGTGATGAGCCATCTGAAATATCTTGTTAGAAAGTCGTATCTTGTGCATTTTATCCACGGACTCTGAGAAAGACAGCGTTTAAACTTGGCGTGTTTTTATTTGTATGCTGCGTTGGTGCTGCTTACAGGATGCAATCTCAGAATGCTTTGCAGCAGCTGACGGCAGAGTTGGGGACGCTGCAGTCCAAGCTGACCACCTTGGAGACTCAGAACACCAGCCAGGTACCGGAGACTCGAGTACTCAGCCAGGCCACGTTGTTGCCCTTGATGCCTGGGTTGTGCGAAACTACATTGGAGCCTATGGACTCGAGTGGTCTAAGCATAGGGCAACTGATGAGGAGGGAAATCAGAGGGGAAAGACTGGCCTACGTAGTTTCGAGTGATGCAAGCACTACAACGCTGTCACCACCATCACTACAACCACCACTGTTATAACCACCGACACCACCACTATCGTGATCTCAACAACCACCACCCCAGTAGCATGGCTATCGTGTGTGCAAGCAGCGCAGTTGTGCCAGGGCCCAAGAGTCTGAGAGGTCTTGGACTTCTTGATACTAAAGTCCAACGTGAACAAACGTTGCTGTTTGTGCGCGTGCCACTGCCAAAGACAAAAAGCATAGATCCGCGTATAGCCAGATGGTTCTAACTTTCGGTCATCTCGCCCAGTAGCGACACCGCCTGCTCTCAGCGCTGTGCTCACAATCAGGCAAACGAGGGATGTTTTTTCATTTAAAGCTGGTACATGCAAATGACAAAGACACAGTTCCCCATATAAACTTCACAGTCTGTAAGGGTCAAGTGCCATTAGCGAGCACCTATGAATATTGACACGACACAGGAGGAGGTGGGTGACCAGCAACACGCCTGGCCGCCATTGCCTCGCTAGTGGCAATGTTTGCACACTGCACTAGGGACTCATTTGAGGCTGAGTCAACCTAGGCGAGGCCCAGGACAGTTTAGGAAAATTGTCACTGGTATTGACTGTGAGCTGGCTTCGAACTCTGGTCGCTGAATGTGTAGCCTAGTGCGCTAACCACTGAGCCACCATCACTGCAGGCGCTCACTCTCGAGCCCCTTGCTGCATATACGTATCTTTCCAGCTGACTCTGTGTGATAACAGCTGTTTTGTTCGTTTTGTTGGGTAGCGTTTCCCTTTAATCCCACGTTCGGCTACTGCCACACACACGTGTGTATCGATCGCTCCCCCTCTATCCTGCGCGACGTTTCGCCTCACACGTTGGAGACATTTTCAGGCGTTGTGTGTATGTGTGTCATATGTATGACTCCTGTTTATATGTACTGATGTCGGTACTATGGATATGTTAAGTCCCTTCTACAGGGGTGGTTTCTTCCAGGAACAATGGAAGAAGGGCGGGGGTCCTTTCGACACGGTTCCATTGTCTTGCTATGATTTACATGTAGCTTTTACAGATTTACAACAGAAAATACCCAGTGAGCTTTGCAAGCTCTGGATGCTGGATTCCTGCAATACAACATTCGAATCGACCAAATAAACAAACTCACTGCACCAATATGTGCAAATATGCAACTCAAACCATAAAAAAAAATAATAACACAACATTGCACAGCACAAAACGACATAATTGCAATACATTAATGTGACAAGAACGTGTGTAATGGGAATAAAAATGTAGGAGGCAGCAGATCTGAGATGGGAAAAATGGGGAGGGGAGGTCAGGCAAGGGGCAGAAGACGTTATGTGTTCATGTCGGGTACGCACGCACCGCTCACAGTTGGAACCGGTGAGAAAAGCGTTGGAATCGTCACGCGCCGACAACACGAAGCTGGCGCGGGCTCTGGAGCGGGCGCTGGCGGAGGAGGCGGAGCTGCGCGAGCGCCTGGCGCATGCCACCGCCGCCGCCGACGCCGCAAATGGCCGGGCGGAGCAGCTCGCGGCAACGAGGTGGGCCACCGGCAAAATCCAGCAACACCGGCAAACCCAGCACCACCGCGTCGTCGTTGATTCTCGGCATCTCATGAAGTATAATATCGCATAGAATGTAACTGACGTTACAAGCTGGGCCAGTCGGGCTCATTGGTCTTCGTGGAAGTAACATAGTTTTGTTACGAAGGTGGATGTATCTTGGAGAAGCCTCCCCCTCAGAAGCTAAGCAGGCGAGGGCCTGGATACGTTGTCATAGGCAGCTGTGGTGACTGTGTTCTGTTTCTGTCGTACGGAGCAGCAGTGCAGTATATTCCATTGTAATACTGCCCTTATATGATCCCACGTCTGCGTGTGACCCCGTCTGACCGGCGTTCACTTGTTTGTGGGTCTTTGTCAGACACCCGCCCTTTGACCTCCGTGGACGTGAGTAAAGTGACTGTCTTTTGTGGGCCGCCCATGGCAGGGAGCGGGAGGCGGAGGAGGTGCGTGCGGAGGCGGAGGCACATGCGGGACGGATGGCGGCGCTGACGGCTCAGTTCCAGAGCGAGAGGGACGCGGCGAAGGCCGCGGAGCACAGGGAGATGAGCCAGGTGGCGAGAGCTCAACGTGACATCTACACACAGCTTCCACATCTCACCTACCAATGTACCTGCACACCCGTCTACCTGCATACCCAAGCACCCACTCCTGTGCCAAATGACATAAACACCAATGTTAACACAATTCTATACTCTCACCTTCCTACTTATCCATCCACCCATCCACTCGGACACAAACTTACCCATCTACTCAATTTAATGCTGACCCTCTGATTCACGTACCTGAGTGCTTACCTATCCATTTGTTTACACGATTGGAAGTTGCCCAGGAAAAGGATATCTGTACTGCTTTGCTAAGCCTGTTTGCCTCCATGACCCAGACCTTGATAAGCGACATAACAATGGATGATTGGATTGCCTACTCACCCACTCATAACTATCAACCTACCCTCCTACTTACCTCCTCACCCACTAATTTACCTAACTACTGATGGTTGCTTTCAAAAGCTGCTCTTCTAGGATAGCCATGTAGATCGCTCCCTCCCCTTCCTTCGCGACGTTTCGCCTCCCACTTTGGAGGCATCTTCAGGCATCCTGTGAGTGAGCGCTTTGTGTGGCTGTGCAGTTTTATATGTCGTCAAACCCTTTGCTCATTCTGTACTCTTCCCTACCTAGAAAACCCACCCACCCCCTGCACCATATTCTCACTCACCCACCCACATTTTCACCCACCAATCTATTCCCCAACGTACTCAACTACCCTCGGACCCACTGACTCAGCCACCAAGAGCGTTCCCGTGACCGTGAATCTCCACTCTGTGCTCCTCCTCTCGTCCCTCCCCCCCCCACTTCTACCCGCAACCGCGTCCCGCAGCTGCGGAGAGCCCGTGACGCCGCTGCGACGCGCTGCTCGGAGATGTCCCGCGTGAACCGGGAGCTGCGCGAGCGCGCGGCGACACTGGAGGAGACGCTGGCGACGCAGGCCACCGCGCTCAAGAAGCTGCGCACGGAAGGGCGCAGGCAACGCGACGTCGCCCGGTCCAGCGGCGCCAGCCTCAAGGTCACGATGCGCACTTGTGCGAACTGGACATGTCACATCGCCCGGTGGTTGCGTGTTCGCCGCTTGTCACGGAGGTGCATGATTCGGGTCAGGTGGCTTGAACCATCTGAGGTTGTGTCCTGTCAAAATGGGGCCTAACCCGGCTCTCTGCCGCGAATGCTACTCGACGAATTGCTGTGACTGACGTTTCCTATAATTTAAGTGACGACATTAATTCACGAGCTTCTGTCGGTTCGGCCAGGAGGCGGAGGCCGAGCTGGCCACCATGCAGCGGCTTCGCGACGAGTACCTGCTGAAGAGTGAGGAGCAGGTGAGCGTCTCCACACTGCTCACGCCATCACAAAGCCCTAACTCCTAAGTGGTTCATCGCACGGCCCCACATCGCCACATAGCTCATCGCAAATCCTCACTTATCACACGCATCTCCCAATAATTAATTGTGCTGCCTTTTGCCTTGATGCGCACACACGCGCTCACGCTGTTATACACGTACTCGTCTTGCGTTAACCCATTGCTTGGGTGAGGGCCTCCCACCACCGTTCAGGTCATCTGGGGGAGGGGGGAAATTATTGTTTGACCATACTTCACCACGCTGCTCATTAATGTGAGTTTATCGGTGAACTTTAGGACTATAAACATGGTGGCACAATCGATTTTGCTGCTCCGCACCTCCGCAGAATTATATCAATACTCCATTACATCACACGCATCATATCGTGTCAGAAGGTAATGCTATTATCGCCAATTAAACATCTCCTTAGACAAATGCACGTTCGCGATTGTCACTGAAGCCCCAGTTTGCTCCCTTGTTTGTCTTCTCCCGAAACGCTCACACGTTGCAGGCCGGTTGTCTGTCGCGCTTTGCCGAGGAAGTGAAGGCACTGCAGCAAGAGCAGCAGGCGTTGGCGCTAGCGCAGGCCGCCTCCGAGGAGTTGTGTCGCAGACAGGAGGACGAGCTCGCTCGAGAGAAGCAGAGGGCGCAAATCCGTGAGTCGGTAAGGTCGCCGCGACTAGCAGCACTGTACACAATACATTGGGAGTTTGCATGAACCAGTCGACCAGTTCGAGACTGCAAGTGATGCCACGTTGACTCTCTAAAGAGCCCTCTTGCAAGGGATCTCATGGCCACTCTTAGGTCACTTGGCTTCACTCAACACGTGACATCTGCCACTCACAGATGCGGCCATATATTCTCGACTTGGTTTGCTCATGGGGCATATCGGTAACCAACCTGTCTGTCACTGAAACTGGTCTCTCTGATGACTCCGCTGTGTGATTTGATCTTCAAGTATTTCCATCACCAAGCGCCAAATCCAATTCCGAAAACCTTAACGCCCTCACTCCAAATATATTCACCGCCGCAATCAACAATTCATCACAACAGCCTGCTATAAAGCATACTGGATGATTTGTCACCATTAAAATCACGCTATGTCTCAAGCGGAAAACCATCCCCTGGTTTGCTGCTGAACTCTGGGATCTCAAGGCGAATGCATGCAGAGTACTTGGAGAAAATCTGGTCTCACCGTTCATGCTCAAATATTTAAGGAAGGCACTTGACTGCACCCGTACCAACCATTGTTCTAGCATTCTGGCTGATACCTGTGACAAGCCCAAGATTATTTTCTCCCTTAACTGAAGCCCACCGTATATCTACCCAGCCTCAACCACCAAATAAAACCCCAATAAATGTTCCTCCACCTACCTTTACCTCAAAACCCCTGGAATTTTTCGAGTTAACGGAATCCAATATCTCTTCTTTAGTTACCAGATCTCAGCCCACACACTGCTCCCTGGACCCCTTCCCATCCAAAATCATCTGGGCAAGTTTCAAATCTCTTGCTACTTTCGTCACTAAGCTCTTTAATAACTCACTTCGCTCTTGTATCGTTCCCACACTATTCTAATGTGCTGCAGTTACCCCGCTGTTTAAAAAAGCTGGCCTCGATCACAACATTCCTGATAATTATCACCCCATTTCAAATCTACCATTCCTCTCTAGGGTGGCGCGGTGGCCCAGTGGTTAGCGCTGACGCCTCACAGTAAGAAGGTCCCGGGTTCGAATCTCTCGGCTTGGGTGCCTTTCTGTGTGGAGTTTGCATGCTCTCCCCGTGTCCGCGTGGGTTTTCGCCGGGTACTCCGGTTTCCTCCCACAGTCCAAAAACATGCTCCTGGATAGGTTGATTGGCTCGCAGACTAAAATTGTCCTGCAATGCCCGGCGATGGACTGGCGTCCCGTCGTCGGGTGTATTCCTGCCTTACGCCCTGTGTTTCCGGGATAGGCTCCGGCTCACCGTCACCCTATGTAGGATTAAGCGGTTTCAGATAATGAGATGAGATGAGATTCCTCTCTAAGGTCCTTGAACATGCCGAACCCACGCAACTCCAGAAACACGTTCTCAGCAATGACCTCGATCCCTTCCAATCTGGGTTCAGATTCGGCCATAGTACTGAAACTGCTCTGGTAAAAGTAGTTGATGACCTACTCTTCGCTACTGATGAAGGCTTGCCAAGTATTGTTGTCCTCCTGGACCTGAGCACTGCCTTTGATATCGTTGACCACCTGATCTTACTTGAGCGATTGGAGGGTATAGGGGTGTCTAGCAGTGCCCTGCATTGGCTGAGCTCCGACCCGTCCCACCGGAACCAGTTCATTAGCCTCGGAGGACAAAACTCAGAGATTTATTCTGTTTTGTCTGGAGCTCCTCCGGGTTCAGTTCACGGTCCACTCCTCTTCAGCATCTACATACAACCACTTGGCTATGTCCTGTGCAGCCTCAATCTCAGCGACCATTGCTATGCACGCAAAGCCATTCATCAGTACGTCTGGTCTTTGCATGTCGTCCTCAGTGTCTGCTGTGAAGGCCTCCCTCAATTAAAATTTCCTAAATCTAAATGGTGACAAAACTGAAGTTTTGCTTTATATTTTTATCATTTATGTCCTATAATTTAATGCTAATATTTCACTTTGAGTTGAACTGTCCTGATGTTGTTGTTGACATGCCATTCTCTCCACAGCTCGGATTTGTAACAAAAAAAAAACCCAAATAAACGCTATTGTTGCTGATTTGCCGTTCTAATATCGATGTTGTTGACGTGCCGTTCTGTCAGCAGCTCTGTGCAGTGTTTTGTGACGCTCGGGTGAAAGGCGTTCTAGAAATGCAATTATTATTATTATTATTATAATGGGAATATTGAGGGGATTCTACAGCATGGGTTTTAGCATTTGTGCTCCATGACCCTTCCTGTAAGTAGCGGCCCAACAGGAGTGACCTGCCATTGAACAGGGGTTTTAGTACAGCTGAGAGCACAAGCAGGAGAGTTCATTGAGTACGCTTTTAGCGAGGTGGTCAGGTTGTTCACAGGTCAAGCACCGAGCCAAGACTGCTGAAATTCTGAGCTTGAATCTGGACTTCTGTCAGCTGGGATGAGACCGATTTCTCCAATCCAGTAAGTTGATGGTCTCAGCCCGGTCGCTGCTCACTTGGTTTGTCTCTTGAAATCCCTTCATCTCTCCCTCCCCATGCCAGGAACTGGAGGCAGAGGTGGGGTGCCTACGGACGTGCAAGCAGGAGATGGAGCAGCGACTGCAGGAGGCGAGCAATGAGTCACAGCTGGTGAGGCTGCCAATAATTGATGTCGTTAACGAGGCACATCAGATGGATGGCACAATGAACGCATGTATGAGAGTGTTTACATGGAAACATATAATACGATGGAAATACTGCACTGCCATCTATTACCTAGAGCGTAGCCCTGCCCCACAGCCACACCTGCCTTATGCATTGTAGTCACTCATCTGAGCAATTCTACCAATAAGTCCTAGTATCTTCCTGGATGGCACCAATTGCCAATTCTAAAATGGCCGCAAATCTTATTCAGTAAATCTCCAGGGTAGTCAGGACCAACAAGTCCCAACAGGAGCAATGGATCCAACAAGAAGTTACACGGCAATTCCAAGGTCAGATGGGGCCTATGATAGAGACAGGAGATTTAGATGTATGATGATTGCTTCCAAAAGCTGCTCTTCAGGATAGCCGCGTCGATCGCTCCCCCTCTCTCCTTCGTGACGTTTCGCCTCACGTTGGAGGCATCCAAAGGCGCTACGTGTGTGTGTCACGTGTATGACTCCTATTTATCACCCGCTTTTACTTAACTTGCATTGGGGGATGTAACGGTTAGAATCTTTGAGCACAAAATTAAAGCATTTCCGATAAAGCTGGAGAGCTTAAATTTTGCACGCAGACACAATTCGAACAACAATGCTATCTAGTGAAAAAAGTTTGAAGATCGGTGCAAAGTCGATCCTGAGAAAACTCATTTGGCCTCTATGGTCGCGCTCAAATGTATCCCACTGATATTCCGGCATTCATCGTGGACTTTGATGCAATAGGCGAACAACGAATTGATCCAATATCTGTTCTATTTCCCGCAAAGTAAGCATTTGGCACCGCAGAACGACGCATGCTCCCCTTCATTTAATGTTTGTCTTCTACAGTACGCAAGATGCAGGGTTCAACTGTTGGCGAAGGTGTTACCCATTTTGGACACCAAACTTTTCGCTCCAGGTCAAGCATATGTCGCGCTAAGCCGTGTCAGGTCGTTGAAAGGACTTTGTCTTGAGGAATTAGATTGCGCTAAACTCACAAAAACGTTTGCAACCGAAAAGCTGTCACGGAAATGGAGCGTTTGCGAGCTCTTCCTGATTACAAGTTAAACTGATCTCTTGTCAAAAGTTCACTTGCAGTGTATTTCTCGTCAACTTAAAGTAGACATCAATAAATGCCTAAGACTCAAAAAACTAGAAAATAAAATAGGATTACAAATCGTTTTTTTAAATGACCCACTTTAACCGCACTCAAAAGTAGGAAATACATTTTTGGAACACATAATCAATCAATCTGTGGATATAGACTAAAAGCGGGTGGCCAAACACTAACCGTATAGGACTAGAATAATCTTTTCCTTCAATGAAAACCTATAAACCGTACTGATATTAAGTGATAATTGATAGTTGTTCCTTTTACAAAACATCAGAAAAACACGTAATTGACTAAAATAATAAAAATGTAAATCTCACTGTATTATCAGTCAACCGTAAGTCACGTATTGTCAGTGTTTGATCACCCGCTTTTAGTTTGTATCCCTAGTGTTCCAAAAAGTTATT
>JAZEWT010000026.1:6393035-6408519 GCA_036362905.1 Mordacia mordax
GTCTAGCAGTGGATTGAGCTTGGCCGACTATTGTAGTGGTGGCCGGGTGGCTTATGATGATGACATTTACACCGTTGGAAGGGAGTTAAGCCAAAGATCTCCGTGCAGGACCATCCAGACGAAAAGTTGAGCCTGATTGAGACGTTCCTTAGTAAATAATAATAATAATTGCAGTCGCAGAGCGCTTTTCACCCGAGGGTCACAAAGCGCTTCACAGAGCTGTGGATGGAACAGCACGCCAACAACAACGACATTAGAACGGAAAATCAGCAGCAATAACATTTTTTTTTGGGGTTTAAAAAAAAAATTACTCATCGTTGCAGATCAACAAGTAAAATATGATCGGACTATCAACAAAAATATTAAAATGCTGTGAAGGGCATTGTTGATATTAAGGGTGGCATTGGGCGGATGAATGCCGATCCCAGAGGGAACGTGTTAGGCTTTTAGGTTCTTAAATGTGGATGATTAATAACATTTCAAGAGTCACAGAAATGTAGGAAATAAGGTGCTCTGAACGATATTTTTTTCTGGTTGAGGACCCCTGCACCCCTGTTCTAAAGGAGACTCCCAACCTGGTGCCTTTTCCAATGTCCTGGTTATTTTTAAGGTCATTTGTGACAGTATGGGTTAATGCCCTATCAGAGCTTTAAACTGCCACTGCTTAGATGCTGGTTACTCGAGTGTAGCAGTTTGTAATCTCAGCTCGGGCATCGACTTCACAGAACCCATAGTCTTATCTTTAATTGATACGACTACGTTAGCGCCCTTCGAAGTCCACAGACTGGCTTGGAGACCCATAGACTTAAAAACCTATAGACGCATATTAATCATCTCATGTCATTGTCAGAAACCGTTTAGTCCTGTACACGGTCGCGGTGAGCCGGAGCCTATCCCGGCAGACACAGGGCGCAAGGCAAGGATATACAGACGATGGGACGCCAGTCCATCACCGGGCACTGCGCGCAATTTAGTCTGCAAGCCAATTAACCAATGCAGCAGCATGTTTTTTTGGACTGTGGGAGGAAAACGGAGTACCCAGTGAAAACCCACGCGGACACGGAGAGAACATGCAAACTCCACATAGGCACCCGAGCCAAGCTCGAACCCGAGACCTTCTTGCTGTGAGGCGACAGCGCTATCCACTGGGCCACCATGCCACGCGTGTGTTGATTCTGTTGAAATTTTTGCTGGTTTCACTGTTTTATCACGTATAGAATGCAGGGATTTGCTTTGTGATCCAGGAATATATTAGAAAAGAGACTTAGTCTCAACGGGCTGTCATCTAAAATGAAAGGCTGCATATGTGTATGTACAGCTAACCCAGCGCAGTGACTTTCCCAGTATTCCCTACCATAAAAATGTAAAATTTACACCACTGGCTCAATGACTACCAACAGTTGTAAACACTGCCCAGTTTTCACTCGAGCACAGTCACTTTGAATTTCAACATTCAGTAAATCAAATTCGGTCGGCATTTAGTCAGACCCCTCTGTGCAAATCTCATTGGACGTGTTTACGCTTGTCAGACCTCATGAGCTGCAGCCTTGAGTCTGGATATTATGGAACTCTATGCAAACGGGAGACTGCCTAAAAACACCAGGTGTTATATGTTCGGGCTGTAAGTTGGCTGGTTCATGGCAGTAGAGCAGATGATCCTCTTTAATCTGTTGATATGGAGCTTTGATTGTTAATCTCCTCTTATGTATTTAGTTTACTCTGTTCACATTTTCCTACAATGTGTCAAACAATCTTTAATGAAATTTGGTTAAATATCCCTACCTCGACTGAGTGATACGTTCCTGGTTAAAGGATATTATTATTATTATTGTCATGTATGTGACCAAATCACCAAAAATGTGACTGCGCTTATCAGGTTTCAAAAGCAAAGGGTCATGCCTGAAATAGTCGTTGGACTGGTGACCACCACCCATGAAACAGGAGTCAGGCTGCTGAGGAGTAGTGCAGTAAAAGCCATTGTCTTACTGGACTATGCCCCAATGCCCCAGCATCTACACTGCCTGCATTCACCAACTTGCACTGACCAACTTGGTGAAGCATGGCTAACTCAGCCTCACAACCTGCCTGGCATGGGGAGGCCCTCATCTGGCAGTGCATTGACAACAGGCTATAAATGTACAGACGCGCTTATATACGGATCAGATGTAGTTTTTTAAATCCTATGATATGAATTGTGATGATGTGGTTATAATTTTTGGATCATACTTGTTGGTGCCAGTTGGGTTGTTACACGGACACAGGAAGAACATGCAAACTTAGAAAGGCATCCGAGCAGGGAATCAAACCCAGGACCGTCTTGCTATGAGGTGGCAGCGCTACTCACTGCACCACCGTACCACCCTTAAACCTGTACTCTTGTTATTTTGCTTCAAGGCAGCAACAGGGGAAACTCTTGGTAGTTGACGGCCCAGCCCTGGTGGTGATCTGCGTGGAGACAAGAGGCAGCCATGGCAATGCGCGAGCTGGTGGAGGCGGAGTGCGGCGGAGCGAACCCACTCATGAAGCTCACAACGCACCTCACGCAGGACCACGCTCTCCGGCAGGAGGGCCTCGGGCGCCCGCTCTGGCCACCACCACAGACCTTGCCCGAGGCCTCCATGGTAATGCTGAACGGCGTGGGGGGGTCAGGCGGCGGTGGCGGGGATAGGGTGTGGCAGTCGAGCAATAAATTTGTAGAAATTCCGGGCCGTCTCCAACACTCATTGTTGCCACGCACATCTGCAGTGTGAACTCGACGCAGATGTCTAGATTTTCACAGTCGTTTTCCCGATCTAACCAAACAAACTGTATTTAGTGAAGGCCATACTAGGCTAAGGACATTTTAGGTGATAGTTGTGATAACTGGCAGTAGTTACAACCATTAGCAATGGTCAACCAGTAGTGCAAATAGTAGTAGTAGCAGCTGCACCACCTGGCCAAATCAGATTGCAGCACCTTACAGCAGGAAAATGAAATAGCAACTTCCGATCACATTACAGTGGCCACATGACAACCTGAGGGTTTGTCCTGTATGGACCAATCGTTCTTCAGCAAACACGCTTTTCAACACACTTTGTCTTTACTTGCTAGGCATGACCCCCATCGCTTTATCAAGCTGACAGTCATTCAAAGTAAGAGCATTCCCTGTTAACATTTTCCTGGTTCGTCATGGCCTTTCAAGAATTTGAAATGTGCGCTGTGGAAAACGGATCAGGCTGCTCGACACCGAGCTGTGTTTAGAGAAGAAGTAACAATTGCTTTGTCAGTTCAGATAGTTTCTTATTCTAACCTAGTGTGAGAATCCATTATTTTCTATTCCATAAGTCATACAAGAATGTGACCTTCATGCCACTAGTATCAACGGCATCGAGCAAGTATGATAGCATGAGTGGCCTACAGTGAGGATTTCTTGGGTAAATAAAGCATGTTGGGATTTTATCACGACGTTGTTAATTGTGCAGAGAATACCGAGTGGATGGCATGGCAGGGTTAAACATAATCTGCAAGGACAAACGCTTGAGCTCATAAATATTATAGCATGGGTCTAACTGAAGGACGTTGGTGGTCAGATGGGTGGCTGATGGCTAGCAATTTCTCTAAAACGCAGCTTTTAAAAAATCTCGCACGTATTTCACTGGCAATTGATTTTTAGCATGGTGTCGAGCTGCATGATATATTTTGCATTCCATTTCTGTAATTGCTAACAGGTATCCAAGCCACTCTCGCAAGCATCTGAAATCGAGGTGAGAGCCAAAAGTGTCCAGTAGATGCCACAGTTTCACTTTAGGTTATTTGCTGCTTAATCTCGTGTTCTGTTCTTAGTTTCTCTTGAAAGCTGATAAACATGCATATACATACGTATCTCTATAGTCTTCCGTGTGATAATACAATACAGACAAATGTTGATTTCTATATATCAAAAGGCACCCTTATGACTGTATAATTCAGCATCTTGTGCATTGCATATTACTTGACACCACTGCACGTATAATATAGACAACTATGCTTCCGACCATTAATTCAAAACAGTCAACGTTTTATGTTACCTGCTTTCTTAATCTACACATTTTCTATGGATACAAACGGATGCCTCTGACTTCCAGTTATGATGTGCCAAGTAAAATTACGAGCACATGTAATTTGTGAAGACATTTTTTGTTGAAATGTTCCATTTTGCGCATTGTGAATCGGTGTGTTGTGTGCGCAGCATGAGAATTTGCATGTGCCTGGACACGATTATTAGCATCATAATTCTATTGGTGATAATGAGTTTAAGAAAAAAATTAATAAATACTGCTTTGGCATCCAGCATCGTGGATTCCTGCATATTTGCTGTCACAGTAAATTAAGGATATTATACAAATTCTCATAAAATCCAAAGCCTTCAACAACAAAACTAAACCAACTTACCATTGGTCCTAAGCTTAAGGGGACAATTATTTCAAGCTGCCCTGCATAGCTGCCTTGTGTTTACGTAGTCATTATTTCTAGCGGTCCATTGTTTTTGTTTGCATTACGTTGGCCATTTCAGATGTTTGCTGTGTTGCAAGTATCTCCATCTAGAACTTGCAAGTTCACTGTGTACTTTCTGCTGTAATGATAAACATTTGTCTAGCTCATATCTCATCTCATTATCTGAAACCGCTTAATCCTATATAGGGTCACGGTGAGCCGGAGCCTATACCGTCTAGCTATTGAATCAAAATTTTCACCATTCAACTTACCATTAGTTGAAACTTTCAAGTTCTTTAACCTGTTTTTCCATGAAATCCCTAGTATCCTGCATGCACTTAAATAGAAATACCAGCAGCTTCCTTTCTGTGTTTCCATTTATGATACATGCAGTGACTTGCATGTGTGTGTGTGATTATCATTTTAAACCTTGCACCCAGTGGAGGTGCTGAATTCAGCACGATGATGAAAAAAGAATTGAATCTCATGTCTGAATCATGACAGTTCATCAAATCATGAAGGAAGGGAGAAATAGTTTGTGTGGCTGCTAGATATTAGCTACACGTGTGTGTGCGTGTGCGAGTGTGGATAGCAGTGACATAATGGTCAGCATGCTACAGTAGGGACCCAGTTATATGACCATTGCTGACCTAATTGGCAAATATCTGAATTGGCCTTGGGCCTTTGCTGTATTGACTGTGCCTTAACTGGTGTGGTGTGTAAATATCAGTACTGGAGAGACAAAGGCAGCCATATCTGTTGGCTCGGTGTGGTGCTGGCAAGACCACCCGCTCGTGCGCCGTGCAAACTTTCACAGGTGTTCGCCAACTTGCTTTCAAGAGTCCGTTAAGGTTACACGGGGTGTCTCTGTTTTCGCTAAATTTCCCACAGCTCGTGAATGAGTTCCTGCACGAGCAGCAGCATGCCGGCCATGCGGTGCGCGCTCGGGCCCCCCAGACCTTCAAGATGGACGAGTTGCTGGCTGAGATGCAGGAGATTGAAAACTCCAGCCTCAGGCACGCCCCTCTCAGAGGTGTGTATGGCTTCAGTCTCACCGACACTTGTAGGCTTGAGACTTCTGTATCGCAGACACTCTCTGTCTGCAGAGTGCCGACCACATTTTGTGTTCCATCACGCAGTTTGTGTTTATAATTTCAAATTATCATGAGCGTGTATTGTGAAGTAGCCAGCGTCTATTATTGTGGTTAGGTAACAATCTGGTTATCATACAGCTGTACAAATCTGGCTGCATGAGTATGATTTCTGACAATGGATAACGTGGAAGATTGCTCTGAGAAGATGTTTTGATTCAGACTTAAATGGGTGCACGGCGTGGTGTGAACATCAACACCAGGGACACAAAAACAGCAGTGCAACAAACTCCTCCGCTTTCAACGCAACTTCGCTCGAGCACTCCCTAACCTCTCCGACATTCACCCAGCACCGACTGCATGTACGCTCTACAGTTGCTGCCAATACAGCAGCAAATCAATCGAGAAATATGCTCGGGACACCCCGGTTACCTTGCCAGTCCACTCAAAACGAATCCAACACGCTCGTGCACTCTCCGCAGCTCCTCACAACACTCACTCAGCATCCCTCGCTCCGAAACGAAAAACTCAGAACGGCGAGTCTCCAAATCCGCACCCAGAACCTCCAACAGCCTTCCCCTGTACCTTCAGCAAACCACCGCAACCTCGACACGGATCACATTACTTCAACAACACATTTAATCATGCTTTCTCACTCTGAGCTTGACTCCATTCCTTTATATCTGTGTCTTGTCCGAGACCACGCACGGAATTTGCTCACGTTCAAAATTATATTATTATTATTGACACAGGTTGTGGAGGAGACCTTCATGCAGCAATCTATTGACAGAGGGTTGTGCATTGTTTTGCTGATTATCACGTGCGTAATTCGACGCAAGCGCAAGCAAAAGCACCAGTGTCGATCAATGAATTGTCACGAGTATAACTGTAGGCTAACTCCCACGCCTGTGTGCCCGTGCATGTGTGGGTCACCAGCCCCCGGCGTGGCGGATCTGGCACTGTCAGAGGGCTGGGCACAGGAGTTCCTGGAGAGCGAGGGGCATGGTGTCACCCTCGAGTCCGCGCAGTCTGGGCCCCCCGAGGACTGGAGCCGCGAGTTCATCGCCGAGACAGCTGGTCAGCTTCCCCGGCTCCTCTCGCGTTACAGGATGACGCGTGCAACCCAGCGAAAGCAAACTGCGCTCACCCCGCACAACACTGAGGAGCAACCCTATTCAGCTCCTAAGATCTACCTCCACATGCCGCGCTCATGAACAGTCTTTGCACATTGTCGCTTCTTCATCATCGCACCTGCTATCTAGAACACCCCATCACAGATAGCTGCATCTCCCACCGCCTTCTCAACAGCAACTCAAGAAACACTTGCTGACCTTTCTGCTTTACAGAACGTTTCTGTCACGAGGCTACTGGAGAACCAGTTTAGCATTAGTTTTAAAAAATAAGCGTATAATTTTCATGCATCGTAACTCATGCCAACAGAATTTGATGCACGTATCCAAGGCATAATCATACATTCGAATTGATCATTTGCATACACACATAAAATTAGCTTTTTACAAATGACTCAATAAATGTATGCTCATTACAAATTGTTGTTTATTAATATTGCCTCATGAGACTGATGACATTTTAGAGCCATGCCCTACACAGTGATCAGGTCACGGGGCTGTGTCAGCGACGAGCGAAGCGGACTCATTTTGGCGCGTCGCTGCCCCCTGTGCCTTCTCATGCCTCCTGCGTCAGACCCAGCCCACGCGTCCCCCGTGAAGTGGGCCGAGGAGTACCTGGAGAACAGCGAGGATAAGCTGTGGCTCGGGGAGTTTGAAGCGTCCAAAAGCGAGGACCAGAAATGGTGAGGCCTGCGCGCTACGGCGCTATCTCACGTGCAGTTGCTGCGCGTGTAATGGTCTTGCGGCTAACCGAAGAGCTCCAGGAACGGTGGGACGTGTCTGCAAGCCGTTTGCTTGCTGCGTAACAGGAATGTTGTGCATGTGACAACACCCCGATTTATCAAGTCTAATTTATTGTTATGCCTTGGATACATGCATCAAATTCTTGTTGTACCAGTTCTATGTGATTTTATACAAATTATACACTTATTTTTTTTAAATATTGAACTAATACTAATATAGTTCTGCAGTAGTCTCGACGCAGAAATGTTCTGTAAATCAGAATTATTTCCTGTCTGCCCTTCTTAGGACACTTAACATTTTAAATAAAACTAAAAAAATCCCTTCACCAGTTCTGATGAAACTCACCACACAGCTTACCAGTACCAGTGTCCACATCTGGAGAGTTTTTTGTCAATAATATACTTAGAGCAACACATTTATTTTGCACAGTGGTAACGTGCGTGTCATGAACGCGGCACGAATCTGCCCTCGCCACTCTCCGCGGACTGAATCGGCACCAGATTCAAGCACGCTGGCAACGTTCTCGAGCCGTTCCGTGCGTGCGTGTTTGCGCACGCACGTCCTTGCGTAGTCTCACTTCATGAACTCTTTCCCCCACTTTCCTGTACGTCTGTGTATTTTATTATCCTGCTAGGGTGGAGGAATACAAGCCACAGGAAGTTGGGGGGGAGGAGCTGATGAAGACGGCGAATGAGTTCCTGGGCAGCATCGACGACCCCAAGTTCTCAAACTCCGAGGTTGGTAAAATTCAAGTCGGTAAATCTCAGAACTTCTTTCTCATAGCTCTCAATTCTGGCCTCATCTCCTTCTCTCTGAGTATGTGAGTGAGACCTCCTCTTACTTTGATCAGTTACCTTTCCAATAATTCCCTTTCCATTTTTCCCACCTCTCCACGCTTTGACCTCCACCACCATGAGCAGTACGTGAGCACCTGCCATTTATTCTGACCGTGATCACGAATGACAGCATTGGATCATCACACTTTCCCACACGCACCTTATCACGTGCACGCGCGCGCACGTCTACAGTTCATGAAGTTCATCAAGAAACTGGGGGAGGGAGAGGTTACCATTGAGGGCGGCCGCGTGCTACACACGGGCGCTGACGCCCAGCGTTGGGCTGAAGAGTTTGTGCAGCAGCAGCAGCAAGAGCAACAGGTACCGCCAGTCGAGACTCGCGCAAGCAAACGGAACACGCGCTCAGATCACACACGTGCATACACCATTGCCACGTCGAGACGGTTTAAAGTTTGCTTGCTGTGGGTTGTGGCATCTTATGGCTCTAGTTTGAGGACCCTACGGTCTCAACTGGGATTTAAGAGTAATAATAATTTAATACTGATGTAGGTTTTCACGGCTCGATGCATGAAGATTGCTTCGAAAAGGTGCTCTTTCAGGACAGCCGCGTCGATCGCTCCCTCTCCCTCTGTCGCGACGTTTCGCCTCGCACGTTAGAGGCATCCTCAGGCGCCTCACACTGTAGGGGCATCCCTGAAGGCATCCTCAGGCACCTCACACTGTAGGGGCATCCCTGAAGTGTGAGGCGCCTGAGGATGCCTCTAACGTGCGTGGCGAAACGTCGCGACAGAGGGAACGATCGACGCGGCTGTCTCGAAAGAGCAGCTTTTCGAAGCAATCATCAATGATTTGGTACTTTTGGTGTTTGCGGCGTTCCTACAGTGCAATGCAACCGTGAATACACTGCCCAGTTTCACAGACAGCCTGCAGTAATTTCACAGTGGGGAGTAATGTTGCTGTACGTGATCCCAGTTGAGTAATTCATAATTATTTTCAACGTATCGATGTCTGTTTTCACGGCTGGATGTGTGATGAGACTCGCTCTGAGAGCTGCTGTTTCGGGACATCCGTGTCAAGCATTCCTCCAATCTCTTAATCCTTAAGTAATTTAACATTTTTGCAAATTTGCACCATGACTCCGGCGTACACGGTGGGCCCGCTCTTTTCAGTTGACGTCACAGAATCCTCAATACCCATTGTGCAGTGGACGATGCATACTGTTTATTGGTTAATATATCTTCTGAGTTTGAACTGCGAGCCGCTGCAGCAAGCAGCAAACAGGCAGCCGTTGGCTCATATCACCTCAGCTGGTTTGTATTGGCGATTTCATTGCGCATTAGAATGCACAGGCTGTGCACACTAAGTGGGCCCCAGCTGTTGTTACTATACCAGCTTGCCTGAAAAGTTGTACATATTTCAACGCCAGTAACAATAAATATATTTTGCACTAACTTACGCAGTAGTTATATGGAGTGGCACGGTGGCCCAGTGGGTAGTGCTGCTTTGGTTGCGAGCCACATGGTGGTACAGTAGTGAGAAGTGCTGCCACCTCACATCAAGAAGCCCTCAGGTTCAATTTTCGGCTTGGGTGTTTTTATGTTTTGGAGTTTGCATGTTTTCCCTGTGCCCGCGTGGGTTTTGCTGCATGCTCCGTTTTCCTCCCACAGTTCACAGGCATGCTGCCCAGGTTAACTGGTCTGACTAAATTGCCTCCGGCGCCCTGTCATGAACTCGCTATAGCCTGCATTATCAACTAACTTCCTTACCCTTCCATCCTGGACAACTGTTACAAAGAGCTGCATAGATCAACGGTTTTTTCCAGTGTAAATTTAAAACAAAACCACGCTGACTGCTTGGAAGTGTTTGGCCGACCTGTCTTCAAGAAAAGCGTTCTTTTCCTTTTGCGACCACGTCCCCCTCGCACCGAAACCCGTGCCACGGTCAGGCGGAGAAGGATCCAGAGGAGCGGGCCGAGCCGTGGGTGGACGACTTTGCTCGAGCCAAGAACATCACGGTGGGCGAGGAGTTCGAGAAGGCTCGTGCCGCCGTAGAGGTGAGGCGCCCGTCGTGGTCGTTTGTGTCTCCGCGGAGCGATCCAAGGCCGTCTGCTAAATTATAATGACAATGGGTATCCTGATAATTGCTTCGAAAAGCTGCTCTCTCGGAACAGCCGCGTCGTTCGCTTCCTCTCCTCGCGGCCGTCCCGAGAGAGTAGTTTTTCGAAGCAATCATCATGCATCGAGCCGTGAAAACCTACATAATTACAATGGGTATCCTGCTGATTTCTAATTTCCCTGTGACATTTCTCTCAAAGAGCGATTTAATATTGGGAAAGTGATGGCTCCATGTATTACAATTGAGAGCGTTAATATATGTAATAAATTGTGAGACGTGATTATTCCGCTGCCAGATGAATGCCTGCTCAAGCTGCTGCCATCTGTCACAGTCCTGGGTTCTGTTAATCCACCTAGCAGCTGTGCGCTGGCCGGGTCCTTCACTCCATGGTCATAGTTTCCATCCCAATATTGATGGATGATTGCGTCGAAAAGCCGCGTCGATCGCTCTCTCTCACTTCATCGTGACGTTTCGCCTCGAACCGTGAAAACCTACATCGTTACATCCCATTATTTCCAAATAATAACAATTATTCCTGTGCCTTTTTGTGCTCTGTTGCGTAGTCCGACACAGACTTCTGGGACAAGCTGCAGGCAGAGTGGGAGGACATGGCAAAGAGTGAGCCTGACGCAAACCCGTGGCTGTCCGAGTACGACGAGCTTGTCGCCTCTTCTTACGACAAGGTGTGCGACTTTGTCGTCTTACTGCCGCAGTCATGCAAACCCGACCGGCAGTGCCATGCTGATTATTACGAATGACGGCCAAACTGGTACCACTCCAGACGTAAGAACTGCCTGGCTGGCGCAATCGTCTGATCGTGATCCTGGCATCGGTTCGTCACGTGTTCACATGTTAACTGGCGGCATAGAATCAAGCGGGCACCGCTGAAAAAAATCTTGATTTTATGTCCAGGCAGCCGCCTGTATTTACATCTGGTGATTGAGCCTGATGATGCCTCCAAAGCAAGAGGTGACATTTTGTGAAGTGGAGAGGTGGAATGTTCAACACTGCTATCCCGAAATAGCAGCTCATAATAGCAATTCTAATAATAATAATAATTACACTTCCAGAGCGCGTTTCACCCGAGGACCACAAAGCGCTGCACAGAGCTAATAGTGCGGTGCTTATTGGCGAACTATCTACGTCAAGCCGTGAAAACCTACCCGAACAAAATGTTTTGGTTTCACCACCAAATTCATGCATAGACGCTCGCTCCGTTTCATTTGCGCTCGCAAGCCTTGCGCCTGGTTTGGCGCCGTGCGTGTTAGCCGTTGCCGCGGCTTCGAATCCGACGCTCGTCTGCCCCCCACCGCGTGTCGACCCGCGGTGTGCCGCAGGGCTACGTATTCAGCGAGGAGAACCCACTGCAGGAGCATGCGCAGCCGTTCGAGGAAGGGCTGCGGCGGCTGCAGGCCGGAGACCTCCCCAACGCCGTGCTGCTGTTCGAGGCAGCCGTGCTGAGTAATCCCGCACACATGGAGGCGAGTGCACACGGAAATGCTCGTGCGAGTGACGTTTTTTTACTCTGGATATTCAGGTAATCGTTTTGTGACCATTTTTTTGTGTATGTGGGTGGCACGGTGTCGTAGCGGGCAGCGCTGCCTCCTCAAAGTTAGAAGGCCCTGGGTTTAACTCTCATCTCGGGTGCCTTTTTGCGTGAAGTTTACATGTTTTTCCCATGTCCATGTAGGCTTTTGTCGAGTACCCCTGTTTCCTCCCACAGCCCAAAATATCCCACGTGCTGCTGTTTACTGCTTACTACTGCTGCTATTTGACCTGCTGACTAAATTCTCCCCGACGCACGGTGTGGACTGGTGTCCCATTATGGGTATAGCCCTGCTGGCACCCTGTGCATGCAGAGATAAACCCCAACGACCCTATACAGGATTAAGTAGGTACTGATGATGATGTGTGTGTGTGTGTGTCTTCCACTGAGCAGGCATGGCAGTACCTGGGGACGACTCAAGCGGAGAATGAGCAGGAGCTGGCTGCCATCAGTGCCCTACGCAGGTGGGCATACTTAGCCTGGGCCCTCATTATCCTTGCTTGTTCCGTAGGGCTTTCAAGGCCTCTGGCTAGGACTGTTGATGTGGCTCACTGTTATCGTGCTGGGATGATGGCTCGCTGCCGACCTACGCCTGCTCAGAACACTTATTCCTTCCGTTGTTTTTTGAACAGTTATTTTTATCGCTTATGTTATGCCCTTCTCTACATTACAGCCATTATTTGACTTTAAATTTAACTGCTCTTACGTTGTTATTGTTGAAATGCCATTCTCCCCACAGCTCTGATTTGTAACCGCAAATATTATTGTTGTTGATGCACCGTTCATATGTCGTCGTTGTTGTTGGCATATTCTCTCCAAAACTCTATGCAGCGCTTTTGTGACCCTCGGGTGAAAGGCGCTCTAGAAGTGCAATTATGATTATTATCCCCCACCCTCCTGTGCGGTGCTCGTATATCTGGCTAGGACGGTACGGTGGCGCAGCGAGAACACTCGCTTCTCACGCCAAGGTCATGGGTTCGATTCCCAGCTTGGGAGTTTTTCTGTGTGGACTTTGTGTGTTTTCTGTGTATCCACATGTATTTTTTGCCGGGTACTCTTGTTTCCTCCCGTAGCTAAAAAAAACCACTCCCTATTTGGCTAATGGTATTTTAATATACAGAAGGCGCAGCATCTGGCAAATGTTGGTGCAGACTCACCATGTGACTGCCTTCCCCCTTTGAAAGTTTATCGCCCTTTGTTTTATACTTTGTTACGTTGGTCATTTCGAAAGTTTGTTGTGTCGCAGGAATCCTGCATCTAGAGCGTGCAAGCTCACTGGGTACTCTCTGCTATAATAATAAACATATTATAATAAACATCTCAATTTAAACATCTTTCTCCTCCCCACCTCTATGTTTCCTCACCTCTCCCGGTCATTCTCTCGTAGAGCGAGCGATTGCTGCACAAGGGCGTCTCACAAGCGATGAATTACACTCCGTCATTATTTCACGCCTGTTACGTCGCAGGTGCTTGGAACTGAAGAAGGACAACCTGACGGCGCTAATGGCACTCGCGGTGAGTTTCACCAACGAGGCGCTGCAGCAGCAGGCGTGCGAGACGCTGCACCGCTGGCTCGCAGCAAACCCCACGTACGCGCACCTTGTGCCGGGAGGCGCCAACGCTGCCGCCGCCGCAGACGACGTGGCCGGCACCAAGAAGCGGCTCAGCTCGGTGCTGCCCAGGTGAGACGGTCCGCCCGTCATCGACATCATCGTCCTCTTTGTTGTTTAGCATCATCGTCACAACGAATGTTCCTGTGGTGATGATTGCTTCGAGAAACTGCTCTCTCGGGACCGCCGCGTCGATTGATTCCTCTCTCTACCTCGCGATTATTTCGCCCTCACACGTTAGAGGCATCCTCAGGCCGCAGTGTGTGTGTGTCGTGTGTGTGTGACTCCTATTTATATGTAGGTTCTATGTACGTGTTGAGTCACCTCCACAGAGTAGCTGCATTCCAGGATCAACGGACGACTGTCGGGGTCCACTTGAAAGGGTTCCATTGTCTTGCTCACACCCCGAAATCACATTGATCCCATCCTGTTCCGCCTGTGACTAATCTGCGAGTTTGCATCTCATGAAGGATGCCTAGTTCCCAAACACTTGGTGATTCCCCTCTAATATCCACATTTCCGAGCTCTATATCTATGCGCTGCTGACTTCAATGACTGGCCTCCAGGTTTGGCTGAGCTTTATTCTCATTTCTTGTTTGCAATTCATAGTCTAATCTGTCTTGTGAATCTCGATTGCTTCACGAATTAATTTTGGACCTTTATGGCGGGTGGCTGTGTAGCTTTTCGCGGCTCGGCGCGTGACAGTTGCTGTCGTCTTCACGAATGTCCTCACCACCGGTCTTGAAGATGACAGTTGAGCGTTGGAGACTTGCTCGCAGGAGTAGTTTCGGCATAGCCGCGGCGAGTTTTCCCCCCCCCCGCGACTTCATGATGTTTTGCCTCTCACGTTGGAGACATCGTCACCGTGGAGAGCGAAACGTAGCAAAGGGGAGAGGACGAACGTTCGACATGATTAGTCTGAAAGAGAAGCTCTTGAGAGCAACTCTCACCTGGCCGTAAAACATACATCCGTACGTCGATTTTGCGTTCATCGCCATCACCATCACTGCACGTGAACAAGGCCCACGTGTTCGTGCCTAGCCCGCGAAACGTACCCGCAAGATCCATTCCACCTTCGCCAAGGCAAAGCTTCCCAAACTCTGCCGCAGTCGGCGATCCAACTATCGCGAGAGGACCCGTCACCCAGCACTCCGCGGGCGTGAGCGGTGAACCCTCCCCTCTGCCTCGTTCCACCAGCAGCAGCTACTTCGCCGAGGTGCGGGAGCTCTTCCTGGAGGCGGTGCGCAGCGGGGAGGGCACCGTGGACCCCGACCTGCAGTGCGGCCTCGGCGTGCTCTTCAACCTGAGCTGCGAGTACGACAAGGCCGTCGACTGCTTCACGGCGGCGCTCGCCGTGCGCCCGCAGGTGCCGCTCGCTCCGGATCGGGGCGCCGCATGCTCGTCGCCGTGCCGTGCCCGCACACTCGTTTGCACGAGGTCGCGCAGTCGATGCCCTGGAACTCGTTGGTGAGTCAGGCCCCGCGTCACTAGCCGAGGATGCCCTGGGCCTCATTGGCGTTTATTCATTGGACTAGAACAGCTTAATATCTGGCGGACCACAGAGCTTTGGGGGAATAATGTTGTCCGCTCACCACCGCCTGGCTGCCTCGCTGCTTCTTTGTGGTTCCTCACGTCCAAGTCGTTCACTGTGCCAGAGAACAATCGCATCACCAGTTGTCATTTGATTGTATTGTTGTTCATTAACAAATAATAATAATAATTGCGTTTATAGAGCGCTTTTCACCCGAGGGTCACAAAGCGCTTCACAGAGCCGCCGAGAGAACGGCACCCGCAACGACGCAAGGACGGCAAATCAGCACAACTTTTTTTTTGGATTTTTTTTTATTTTTTAAAACGCCATTGCCATTTAAAAGCCACTGCCACCCACGACGCTGCCGCGGGGAATTTCTGTGACCCTGGCAAGACGGGAGCATCGTTGCGGTGTGTGACGTCGCCTCGCGCCGCCGGCCACGGGCGTGAGCAGGACTACCTGCTGTGG
>JAZEWT010000026.1:6445587-6459459 GCA_036362905.1 Mordacia mordax
TATGGGGGGGGGGAGGGGGGGATCGGTCCATGTCCATGGACTCTCAGAATACTCGTTGTGTCGGCGGTGTAACGGTCCACACACTGGGCATCGCAACCCCGAGGAGCGTCTGAAATGAAACCGCTGGGCGAGTTTCTGAAATATTCTCACGGGGCGAACTTCCTCTGAGTTCCCATCTTCAAGCGACCTCAAGATCGCAGAGGTACAACAATGGGCGGGCAGCAGCTTCCACCCACTCTGCCCCATGTGAGAGTAAAGCTCTGGTAATTTTGATGTTCAGAGCAAGGATTTAGCCAAATTAAGCGCCGAACCACATTGGATGTAACGGTCTGTTGTGCGATGGTAATCGAGCAAATATATTGAGGATTTTTGCTACATCCAGATGATTTTAGGGCAGCGGTGCCCAATCTATGGCGCGCGCACCAGTTGAAGTGAGAAAATAAAATAATTATACATTTTTAACAGTTGTCCATGGGTGAAGGGGGACAATTGCCAGTAAAATTAACTTGGGCAGTATATCTTTGGACTGTGGGAGGAAGCTGTAAAACCGGACGCAAACCCACGCGGAAATGTACCCAGGCTAGGACTCGAACCTAAATTCTTCTCACTAAGAGGCAGCAGCGCTACTCACTCTGCCACCGTACAGTATCTTCGTATTATAAGACGCCGAGAGCACAGTTATTTAGAGAGACGAGCACTTTATTAACAAGAAAATCCGCACAATTGCTGTTTATTAGACATTTATTTCGACTTAAAAGTTGGTATACCTCGGTTAAGCGAACATGCGCAACATCTCATCCCATCTCATTGTGAGGAGGCGACAGCGCTGCCAACTGGGCTACAATGCCGCCCTCTTATGCAGCATGTGCTGCATTAATTTTCCTATACGCCTATTCGATAGTGTATTGATGTTGCGACCTCTGGCGGTAGGAAACGGCATCCAGCAAAGAAAATCATTACAGATATACCTGGTGAATACATTGGCAGCCGATATGTATAATCGCTATAGGGCTGCACGGTGACCCAGTCGGTAGCGCTGTCGACTCCTCACAGCAAGAAGGTCCCGGGTTCGAATCTCGGCTCGGGTGCCTTTCTGTGTGGAGTTTGCATGTTCTCTCCCCGTGTCCGTGTGGGTTTTGGCCGGGTACTCCGGTTTCCTCCCACAGTACAAAAACATGCTGCTGCATTGGTGGATTGGCTTGCAGACTAAATTGCCCTCAGTGCCCCGTGGACTGGCGTCCTATCGTGAGTATATCCCTGCCTTGCTCCCTGTGCCTGCCGAGATAGGCTCCAGTTCACCGCGACCCTGTACAGGGCTAAGCGTTTTCTGACGAGATGAGAATTAACGTAATTTTCTCAGCTGAATCAAACACTTAGAAGACCTGGCAACCTGCAGTCTGAACGCAGTGGGTAGACTTTTATTTTGAAATGTCAACAAAGGTGTATCTTTTCGTAGGTCCAAGACACAAATAGGAATGTCACGTTGTTATGGGAAGACGTGAAGATGTCAGTCTTCCAATTGGTCAATGTTGACTTTCCATAGCATTTTCATTTTGAACGCAGCGGTGTGATAGGTTGAGTTTTTCCCATGATTTTAAAACATGACCCTTTCTTATTTGAGAGCAGGCGCCCCCCTCTTGCCAACCATAGAATCACCACTATCGAGACCAAGCATGGAATAAGAGCACTGGCACTGCTCCAAAATACATCGGTGACCCACTTCAGGCACCCTCTTCAACACAAGTTCGATCCTCCAACGCGGGCTTGCTGCATGTGCCCAGATCGCACCTCCATTCGATGGGTGACAAGAGCCTTCTCGCGCGCTGCTCCCAGACTCTGGAATGCCCTTTCATTGAGAATTGTCAGCCGAGTCCCTGGCCATCTTCAAATCCCCTCCAAAGACTGCTCAGGAGTACTTATTCCTTCATTTTTTTGTTTAACAAGTACTTTGTTTGTTATTTTACATCCTTCATTGGCTTTTAGCCGTTACATTTACTTGTAATTGATCTACTCTGATATTGTAATGATGTAGGTTTTCACGGCTCGATGCATGATGATTGCTTCGAAAAGCTGCTCTCTCGGGACAGCCGCTGTCGATGGCTCTCTCTCCTCTCCTCGCGACGTTTCGCCTCACACGTTGGAGGCATCATGCCATTCTCTTCATGCCATTCTCTCCACGGCTCTGTGCAGCACTTTATGACCCTCGGGTGAAGAGTGCTCTCGAAGTGCATATATTATTATTATTAAACACAGTCGCATTTCCTTCGGGTTCAAGCTTTACTTTTAATGTTTCAGAGCACGCGCACATGAGACAGAAAAATGAAAATGCAGCCAAAGCCACACAGCAGCGCCGATTAAATTGAGCAATCTCACAGACACGGCACAGGGTCCAACGGGTTTCACAAGAGCCCAAGGCTGCGGCACGACGACAGGACGACGCCAGTCGGGGTGGACATTGCTCACTCGTCCGGGTTGGCCTTGTGGCCCCGGACAATGGCGTCTGGGTACTGCTGCGGCATAACGGACCAGGGTCCGTCTCCGCGTTCCCGCATCAAGCGACGAGCTTTGGCTTCGGTGGCACTGCAATGGAAAATTAAGGAAACGCAAGCTGGCAAGATGGTCCCTTGACGCTTTAAGCGCACCCTTGTTTTGTGCGGCGATGCGACGGTGCATTGAAATTTCCCAACTTTTGTTTGAAGCGCGAGGCGTGCGAGTTAACGCTGCCAAGCGTGTGCTTTAATATATCTCATCTCATCTCATTGTCTGAAACCGCTTAATCCTATATAGGGTCACGGTGAGCCGGAGCCTATCCCGGAAACACAGGGCGTAAGGCAGGAATACACCCGACGACGGGACGCCAGTCCATCGTCGGGCATTGCGGGACAATTTTAGTCTGTGAGCCAATCAACCTACCCAGGAGCATGCTTTTGGACTGTGGGAGGAAACCGGAGTACCCGGCGAAAACCCACGCGGACACGGGGAGAGCATGCAAACTCCACACAGAAAGGCACCCGAGCCGAGAGATTCGAATCCGGGACCTTCTTGCTGTGAGGCGTCAGCGCTAACCACTGGGCCACCGTGCCACCCGCTTTAATATATGTCTTCACGTATTTTTGTATCTAGAAGGTTCACGTATCTTTTAAAACTATTTCGTGACCAATCTTTCCTCCTAAGCACACCTAGGTGCAAGTATCGATGAACTGTGTGGGAAGTTTCTTTACTGGTCTATGGATTTTGTAGCATATGCAAGAACACGACATATTCTGAACACACGAGCGTACAAAAACGTTTCCCAGGCAGAACCATGGGTATTTATCAGCTCCATTAATAAGCCACCGCACTCAAACATCAACATGATGCTAAAACATCTTTCAATAAATCGACAGTAGTTTAACCACAAGGAATGGCAGCTGATAGGAAAATCAACACCGGTGCTTGTGATGCAAACCACTCACTAATATTGGGATTTCTCCATCTCCTTGGCGATGATGTGCATATCCTTTTCGTAGTTCTTCTCTGGGGAATCCAGGATGTACTTCACGATCCACCGCGTGATGGGGTGCTACCAGACACACACAGGTGATCGTGCAATTGGAACCATTCTCGCCTCCAAGGGAGGTAGACACTCCAAGAAGCTTCGATCCGAGTTATCCTATTACTCCAAGGAGGGGGCGACAACACAATGCGCGTCATCATCATCATCATCATCGCCATCGCGATTGTCTAATTCATGTTGATGCTTATGCAAGACCAGGGCTTGCTGGGAATTATAGTACAATGCACTAACCACTCGACCATCGCTTGACGCGAGCACATAGAAGCTGAAACAACTTAAATTTGCCACAGCAATTGCGTGATTGTGAGCTACAAGAATTGCTGCTGGTTGTAGTGTAGCTCTATATGTAGCCACACACACCTTGTGGTACTCGTGGTTTTCAGGGATGTAACCCTCTGGGATCTCAGCCAGTTTTGCTTCGCCTGCGAATACACGCATAACACATTTTCTCTGTTCACACTTCATGTTGTGATTACGAAATAACACCACAATTTCTATTGATGTAATGATGTAGGTTTTCACGGCTCGATGCATGATGATTGCTTCGAAAAGCTGCTCTCGACGCGGCTGTCCCGAGAGAGCAGCTTTTCGAAGCAATCATCAATTTCTATTGAGTCTGTATATGTTTGTGTGTTTGTGTAGTTTGAATAAGTCCAAAGTTTTACATCTGCTCTGTAACATTCTGTTCAATATCATGTGACCTTACCAATAAACACATTGATGTACGTTACGATGATAGCAACAGGCACACCTGTCAGTGCAAAGTAGAATACCTGATAAAAGAAAAGAAATTGCACAACAGAAATATATTAGCAAAATTTCGTCATAAATATAAACTTTGCAATGAAATAATAAGTCACATATCCTTTAGCCTACTTCAAAGAGGTCACCAGTTTGGTTCAATCTCCAAGGCATGGCAGCTAAAATATTGCTGCAGGCTTTTTAAATTTCCTTGGCCTTTAGTCGCTGAACTGTACAAATTGATATGTGACAGTGTGGATACTCTAAGCTGTTCTAAGGCATCTGGTCAGCATGGAAGAGTGGGCAAAATACTCTGTGCCATGCGCCCTTCTGCCAGCAATAGTGTGAGAGAGCAATTGGAATGTTACAACACTTAGCCTCACAGAATGTACGCACACATGCTGATAATGAACTCCCATGGATCTGTGACCTCGGAACATTCAACCACGATAAAACCAAGACGGATCTCAAGAAGGCCAGCCAGAATGTTCTAAGCCAATGTGTAGGTCCATGTTTTCTAAAACTACAAACATAACCACTCACCGTAAGTCTGAGAAATCTTTCGTCGAAGTACTTTGTCGGTTGGATGAAAAACAATCGCTTGTGCTCACTGCTGTAGCGCACAGAGCCTGAAGCACGGACGACACAGACTCTCAGCAAAAAACAATCGAAACGTTCACAGAATCCAAGATCATTTGCAGCTGATATCATCAATGACTTAAAAATGAGCTCAGGTGGTTGGGACCGTATCACGGTGCATGCTATGCTGCGACGCACGCATACAATATGTCTCTACAATTACACACGGAACATACTCTCAAACGTTCATGTACACAAACGCTATATATCACACACAGCAGTCGGAGGCTGGCAGATAACTGGCAAAGCCCGGAATAATGCGTTTAACGGAAATTACCGGCAGGTGCATCGCGCTCTCAACACCCTCTCACAGCACTGTCACACTCTCACCATTACAGACACAAACTAAGATTCCCCGTCCAGCCTGAACAGACTGTAAGGGTTAAGTGGTGTTAGCCAGCAGCTCTTAAAAGCCAGCAAAGGCACGCGAGGAGGGTGGGTGGCCAGTGCCAGGGCAGAGCGCATGTTTGCTTAGTAGCGATGTTTACACACCGTACTAGACACTCAATTGAGGCTAGGGTAGGGAATTAGGGTAAAATAAAATAACTAATCGTGAGCCTTTCATACATGTCACAAACAGCCTCTCTCTCTCTCTCTGTGCAACCCCCCACAAAGAGAAACATCTCCCGTTTAGCCTTTGCAGACTGTAGCGTCAACCCACACACAAACACTAACTCGGGTTGTCACAAATAAACAGTGCATGTCGTGAGGGTAAACAGAACGTAAGCAGGCATAGATGTTTATTATTAAAGCAGCATGATTTCCGCATTTAGAGCTTGCAAGCTCACTGGGTACATTGAGCTTGCAAGCATGCCGCTGTCAGCATAACTGGCAAAAACCTCCCCCCGGATTTTGAATAATGATAATGACGTGGTCAGTGAAAACTTACAGATTTCCTAGAGCAGCGGCCTGCTTAAAAAGAAAAACCCGAGAGTGGTTCCGGGGATAACGGGACAGGTGGCAACCGCAGCAGAACTCACTCTCACCAAGGCCTGTTCATAAACAAGGTCACCGCGAGCCTCCCCGCTCGCCCACCGACTCACCGGGCGGGACGCGGCCGAGCAACCACCTCAGAGGCGAGGAGGACGACCTGGAGGAGGACGACGTGAAGCGGGAGGCGGAGGAGGAGGAGGAGGAGAAGAGAGACGAGGAGGCGCCCCGGAGAGCGGCTCGCAACGCGCTCAGCACCGCCATCGCGGCGCGACCTTCGACTGCTGAGAATCGATCCACGCGGCAAAACGGCTTCCCTAATCGGAAATCGAATCGAATGTGTTGTTTATATTACGGCAGAAAGTACACGGCAAGCTTGCAAGCTCTGATTACGGGACTCGTGCGACACAACACTGGCTCCTATCTCTAACTCTGGTCTCCTATCTCTAACTCTGATCTCCTATCTCTAACTCTGGTCTCCTATCTCTAACTCTGATCTCCCATCTCTAACTCTGATCTCCTATCTCTAATACTGTCTCCTATCTCTGACACTGGCTCCTATCTCTAACTATGGTCTCCTATCTCTAACTCTGGTCTCTTATTTCTAACTGGCTCCTATCTCTAACTATGGTCTCCTATCTCTAACTCTGGTCTCCTATTTCTAACTGGCTCCTATCTCTAACTCTGATCTCCTATCTCTAACTCTGATCTCCTATCTCTAACTCTGGTCTCCTATCTCTAATACTGTCTCCTATCTCTGACACTGGCTGCTATCTCTAACTATGGTCTCCTATCTCTAACTCTGGTCTCTTATTTCTAACTGGCTCCTATCTCTAACTATGGTCTCCTATCTCTAACTCTGGTCTCCTATTTCTAACTGGCTCCTATCTCTAACTCTGGTCTCCTATCTCTAACACTGGCTCCTATCTCTAACTCTGGTCTCCTATCTCTAACACTGGCTCCTATCTCTAACTCTGGTCTTCTATCTCGAACATTGGCTCCTTTATCACTGGCTCCTATTCGCTATGCCATTAAAATTGCTACGCTATGCCGATAACATCCAAATCTATATCCACGCAAAGTCATCCATCAATGTGTCTAGTGTTTGCATGTAGTCCTCGCTGTCAACTGTGAAGGCCTAGCTCAATTCAAATGTCCTAAAACCAAATGACGACAAAACAGAAGTTTTGCTTGTTGGAACCCCACACCAATTGTCCAAAGCTGAACCAATCCAATTGATGCTTGACGACCAGACTATTGAAGTTGCTAAGGCAGTTCGGAGTCTAGGTGTGACTCTTGATTCCTCATTCAGCTTCGAGACACACATTAACAAGGTGATGAAGGTAACCTATTTCCATCGTAGAAATATAGCCAGACTGCGCAACATCCTGTCACCTGCTGACGCTGAGCAGCTAATACACATCTGCAGCTCTTCAGGAGTCGATGACTGCAATTCACTGCTCCCTGGCACTCATGCCTATCTGATCAATCGTCTCCAACGTGTACAGAGTGCGGCTGCGAGAGTCCTCGCTCGCACAACCATCCACGATCACATATCCCCAGTACTGATGCCTCTCCACTGGTTACAGGTTAAATACAGGATTGAATTCAAGACCCCCATTCTTACCTACAAGGCTTTCACTGGCGCAGCTCCGACATACATCCGTGCCCTACTTCAGGCACCTTCCTCAACACGACAACTTCGATCCTCCAATACAGTTTTGCTGCATGTGCCCAGATCACATCCCCAGTCGAGGTGTGACAGAGCCTTCTCACGAACTGCTCCCAGACTCTGGAAAGCCCGTCCATTCGAAATTCGTTCAGCTGAGTGCCTGGGCACCTTCAAATCCAGTCTCAACACTCACTTGCTCCGTAAAGCTTTCAAGTCCTCTGGCTAGGACTGTTGATGCGGCTCACTGGTGTCGTGCTGGGATGATGGCTCGCTGTCGACCTGCACCTGCTCAGGAATACTTATTCCTTCCTTCGTTTGCTGAACAATTATTTTAGAGTTACACACATGACACGACACACACAAAGCGCCCGTGGATGCCTTTAACGTGTGAGGTGAAACGTTGGGATGGGGGAGAGAGGGAGCGATCGACGCAGCTGTCCCGAGAGAGCAGCTATTCATCATGCATCGAGCTGTGAAAACCTACATCATTGCTCTGATGTTGTTGTTGTTGCTGATATGCTGTTCTCTCCACTGCTATGTGCAGCGCTTTGTGACCTTCGGGTGAAAATTGCTCTAGAAGTGCAATTATAATTATCTCATCTCATCTCATTAGCAGAAACTGCTAAGTCCTGTACAGGGTCGCGGTGAGCCGGAGTCTATCCCCACAGACACAGGGCGCAAGGCAGGAATGTACCCACGATGGGACGCCAGTCCATCACCGAGACTTGCGAGCAATTTAGTCTGCGAGCCAATTAACCTATGCAGCAGCATGCTTTTATTTTTTGGACTGTGGGAAACCCACGCAGACACGGGGAGAGAACTCGCAAACTCCCACACAGAAAGCAGCACCCGAGCCGAGATTCGAACCCGGGACCTTCTTGCTGCGAGGATGCGACAGCGCTACCCACTGGGCCACCGTGCCGCCCGCAATTCCAATTATCCGAGCGATTCAAACATCGATTCCCGCGAATCGACTCCCCGGGGTCACAGCAGTGCCGTCGTGCGGATCCGCACAGGATCCGGATCCGCGTCCCACATGGCGGCCGCGTGGTGCGGCCCGCGTCTCGCCGCCGGCTTGTCTCGCCTGCTGGTCCGCTGTCTCCGCGTCTCCCAGCCCGCGGTCTCGCACGTCGCCCGCGGCGGGGCCCTCCTGTCTCCGCCGCACGGCTGCTTCAGGTCGGTCGGCGGAGAGGTCCCGGCTTCTGTCGCGAGAGCGGCGCGACCGCCGTGGTTGCGGCGGAGGAGATGGTGGTAGCGGTGGTGGTGAGAGGTGGTTGTGTGGTTGTGTGTTTTTTGCAGCGACGCATCGCTTGACACGTTTGGAGGCAAACACCAGACCGTTTCTTATCTTTGCGAGGCTTCGCGCACTGGGGAGACAAAGCCTGCTATGTGTATTGCCTAGACTAAAGGCCGCAAAGGAGAGAGGAGGGGAAAACGTTCAGACACGGCTATCCCGAAAGAGCAGCTCTTGACAAGAGGTTCGCGCACGCCGAGTCGTGAAACCCCCCCCCCCCGCGTAGCTGCGACGGTGTTTGTGCCAGAGCCTAGTCGTCGCCTGAACCACCCGCCTTTCACCCGTGCCCACCACCCCGCCGCCAGGGTCGAACCGCTCGCCGGGACCCCCGGCGCCTCCCGCGCCCTGCACACGAGCGGGGTCCGCGGGGGCCTCGAGGAGTTCTTCGACGACCCCAAGAGATGGGGCGAGGATACGGTGAAGTCCGGTGAGGTCCGCGTGCTGGCGACGCGGTGATCTAGCAGTGGATTATTACACTGGGAGGGGAAGAGAGAAAAAAAACCCCTGACGTGTTGTTAACCCTCACGGCTGTCATTGACAGTAGCGGTGAAGGTTAAGTGCGTTATTAGCTAAGGGGAGAGTTTGTCACTTAAGCTTGTTGTTTCATCTATTGCAGGCTTCATGTACTGGGGAGGTTCAGGCGTATGGGTGTAGTAGTGCTGGCCACACTGCACCTCTTGCACCCCCCGTCTTATCGGTGCCGACAGTCTATATCGATGTACTGTTTTTAGTACAGTCTTGGTGCCAGCAGTTGTTTGCCTAGGCGGTGCCTGTGCTAGTGCCAGAAGCCTCAACTCATTCTACCAGAGACCTGTCCCACAGTCACCTGCAAAGTAGGCCACTTCACTTGGCCTCAAGGTGTACCTGGCCTGGTACTAGAGCTCCGGTGACGTCTTTATCACGGAGCTCATGGCACCGTGATAAAGACGTCACATGTTGCAAGCAACATGCTTGCAACATGAACCGGGCTGCACCATTTCCAGGGTGCAGCCCGGTTTCTCGATTTTTTTAGGGGAATCCATACCTACAGTATGTGTTGTCTTGTTATGGTTCAAACACATTGCTATGCTGTAGTACTAATGTCTGTTCTGTCGTTATTTTGGCAATTAAAACTGTGGCATCACTGTGTCTTACTACCAGTTATAATCCAAAATGACAACAGTTTTGTGTCTTTCATGTAGCTTTACGATTCATGTACCGGATTACATAAAAAAAACCCTGCAATGACCAAAGTGAAAAATAATGAAGTGTTTCGCATCAGACATGGGTGGTGGTGATATAAGGTTCAATACAATGTGAACAATATACAAAGTTTGCGTGTTCTCCCCGGTTTCCTCCCACAGTCCAAAAACGTGCTGCTGCATAGGTTAATTGGCTTGCAGACTAAATTGCCCGCAGTGCCCGGTGATGGACTGGCGTCCCATCGTGGGTATATCCCTGCCTTGCCCCCTGTGTCGGCCGTGATAGGCTCCGGCTCACCGCGACCTTGTACAGGACTACGCGGTTTCTGACAATGGGATGAGATGAGATATACAAAGACCTTTAAACTATAACAGCCATTAGGTCCTCATCAATTGTGATCCGGCCATGGTTGTGAGCGGTGGTGGCATTGTGCGAAAGCATCACCAGCTGTCGCATTTGATGTCATTCAATCCAGGGTCCTCATGGGGCATTCGTTTGTTGCGAGGGAAGAGCAGCGAAGATCTGCACAAGCTGTGGCAAGTTCTGCACACGCACACACGTGCACACACACGCTGCTTTGTCCTTTCCTGTCATCTGACCAACGTGAGGAACGTGAAGCTCCACCCTCCTACATCGGTGCAGGATGACGGACGATAGTCTCTGAAGTAATACATGTCGCGGACTGGTGTTCACCTACAAATAACGCATGTGCACACCATGTTCAACAATTTTACAAATCCACTGCTTCATGGGAGTCTCCCTGTGCTGTGCAAGTCAATGGGAGTTGTGCGACCACGCTTCACCACACTGCTCACTGCTAGATGGTGAATTCAGTGAGATGAAGATCTGTTGTGAGGTGTAGACATGCATTACTATGGAAGACGTTTATGTACTACACTGCTGTCCTGACACACGGCAGGATGCCCTTAAATTAACATCTTAATCCTTAGAGCTGGGAGTTTAACCAAATTAAGCACAGGACGAAATGTAACGTGATGGTGTTCTTTGTACAGTTCCAGTTGGCTGGCCTTACATCAACAGCTCACTGGTCTTCAGAACAAAGTTTGACTCATATGCGGCTGTCTGTATTCAAGCCCATTCGCAGCGGTATGGGTTTAGTCTAAACTCTTGGGTCACCCGACCATCTCCGTCGTGTTCAGATTTCACATTTGCCATGGAACGGTGCTCTGTCCGCCAGGTACGTGCTGCTAAAGGAATACAACATGCTTTTGACCTTGGAGCAAGAGGCCAAGCGGCAGATCTTGCCCATGCCCAGCCCTGAGCGCCTTAAAAAGGTCAGCTCTCACACCAACACGGTTTTGTGAGTGTTTTCGTGAGAATAAGAATGATTTTTCAACGTTGTATTACTCCGCGTTGATCCCGATGGCGCAGTCGGTGTCTCAAGCGATGAAGAATCCGCTTCGATCTCTCGCAGATCAGCGCCACCCTTTGTCTTTAAACAGTGGCCCACTTGTACGGATATCACAGAACTACCTCTGAAATCCCTTCAGGTGACCTGCGGTGCGCACGGTAAGCGCTTGCGTTAGCCGACGGATCGATGCGCGTCTTTGCCCACCTGCGGCGAGGGGAAGCCTTCGTCTCGATTGGCCAGTTAGCGGTGACCGCGCAAGCCTCCCATCGCCCGCCTCTCCGCCACGCTGTAGGTCAAGAAGTCGTTGAGCCGCGTGGACGGCGTCGTGCGGGAGAGAGAGACGGCGCTGCGGATGCTGCAAACGGGGCAGGAGTTGCCGCGGCCGGGCGAGTGGCGGAAAAGCGTCTTCGGCTTCACCACGTGGTGCGTACCCGCGCGTGACGCACGCGGGCGACGCACGCGAGCGACGCACGCGAGCGACGCACGCGCGTCTGTGTACCGCGCTGTGGTGGTGTGGGGAGTGGGAGCGCGCTGCGCTATGAACCACCCCCCCCACCCGCAACCCGATTTCGATTCCCGCTGAAGAGCGATAATGGTTTGAGATTCCTCGAACCAATCCCAGGCCTCCCCTCAATCGACTCCACCATAAGTGAGTACTTGTTCCAGTGCATAAGCATCAGCACTGTGAAGACAAAGGCATACTGGTACGGTGTTGGCCACCTACCCCCTCGTGTTCTGTGTCAGCCTTCGTAATAATAATTACAGTTTTATAGCGCTTTTCACCCGAGGGTCACAAAGCGTTGCACAGAACTGCGGAGAGAATGGCGCGACAACAACGATGACATTGGAACAGAACATCAGCAACAATAACATATTTTTGGGGGGTTTTATTTTTAAATATACACCGCCTGCAGAACACCATGCATAATATGATCATAAGTGTTAAACAACAGCATTTGCCCCGACAGCTTATTTAGGGGCTGTACGGAGACTACCCGTCTCTGTCTTGCGCAACAATGTACCCCTGGCATGGGGCCCGAGTTTTCTGTGTGAGCGGTGCATTTTTTTAGTATCGCCTTGGTGCGGTGTGGCTTGACTTGACGCGGCTCCGTGTCGTTGCAGGTACAAGTTCAAAGAGCATCCAATTCCCTGGTTCTTGAATCGTCGGTACAAGAGAAGGAGGTTCTACACCCCGGCCTACGTGCAGCCCTTCATCAGGTGTGTGTGAATTATTTTGACGTTTTGAGTTGGGCGGCGCGGTGGCGCAGTGGTTAGCGCTGACGCCTTACAGCAAGAAGGTCCCGGGTTCGAGTCTCTCGGCTCGGGTGCCTTTCTGTGTGGAGTTTGCATGCTCTCCCCGTGTCCGCGTGGGTTTTCGCCGGGTACTCCGGTTTCCTCCCACAGTCCAAAAGTATGCTCCTGGATAGGTTGATTGGCTCGCAGACTAAAATTGTCCCGCAATGCCCGGCGATGGACCGGCGTCCCGTCGTCGGGTGTATTCCTGCCTTACGCCCTATGTTTCCGGGATAGGCTCCGGCTTCACCGTGACCCTATATAGGATTAAGCGGTTTCAGATAATAATGAGAGTTTAATGACGTTCTAGCTTAAAAAAAAAAATCAATGGACTTTTGTTGTTGTTGCCATTTTCCATTGTGATGAAGGCACGTACAACAGCTGTTCAGGAGTGACTGGAGCCTAGCCCTGTATTGCTTAGAGGCAGGGGGGACCCAATGCCTATTATACAGCCTCAGGGTGGCGCAGTGGTAACATCTGCGCCTCACAGAAAGAATGGTTCTTGCCCGAGCAGGTTCGATCCCCGCCTTGGGCACCTTTCTGTGTGGAGTTTTTGTGTTCTCCCCCTGTTCTGCGTGGGTTTCCTCCGGGCTCTCCAGTTTCCTCCCACAGCTTAAAAAAGTTACTCATTAATCAATTGACCGATGACTTCCTAATATATAGAAAGCAGTGCGTGGCAATGTGGCGCCAGCAAACCCCCTGGCTGCTTCCTCCGGTTCTCTGTGCTTTCCTCACGCCTCTGAGTCGTTCTCTGTCGAACGAATACCTTCGACAGTGAATAAATATGTGCGCGTTATAAATGCAAAATTATTATCATTATTATTAAATGCATTCCCACAGTGTCATTGACAAATGTGTTGAGAAGTGCTCTAAGGAGGGGGAGGAGAAATGCTCGACGCAGCTGTCACAAAAGAGCAGCTCTCGAGAGCAATTCTCATACATCAAGCTGTGACAAACCTACGTGGATACAAATGTGTTCAGCTTCTTGTTATTTGCGCTTAGGAATCACTGCCAATGCAGCATCGCTGCGGCAGGATGGCGTCATGGTAACATCTGCACCTTGCGTGAAGTGCTGCCCAAGGCAGTTCGATTCCTGCCTCGGGCACCCAGCTGTGTGGGGTTTGTGTGTTCTCTTGTTCCGCGTGGGTTTCCTCCGCGTTCTCCGGTTTCATCCCATCCATCCATCTTCTTCC
>JAZEWT010000026.1:6474950-6489901 GCA_036362905.1 Mordacia mordax
GGGGGGGGGGATCCGCTGTTGAGTCCCGTGCAGTCGCTCATGTTTCGCGTATTTCGCAGTGCTGTGCACGCCGAGCCGCTGTTACTCCATTTTTAAAAGGCTCCCCCTATTCAGATGCATTGTTTGGACGCGTGCAGGAGGCATTGCACACCGCACATCGCGCCGTGTATATGCCTGCCACATGTATCGGCGCTGTGTGTGTTGTGTGCGTGTGTGTGCGCGCCATGTGTATGTGTGCCCTGTACAGTATATTGGTAGCTAGGACAGCGAGCGAGCTCATCATGGTGGTAGGGAGTCCACTCGCCGCCGATGTAATTGTTTCCGTCGCACCCATCGTTTTTTCCTCCGCAGGGTGGCTAAATTGAGAACTGCTCGGTGCAGGGCAGTCTGCGTTGGACACGACATCGTTTAAGGAGAGACTAGGACGTGGGATTTCCATCGGCGGCAGTGACAGACGACAGTGAAGAGTTGCGCCAAATGCGCGGGCACAGAGACCCAAGGAGAATTTGATTTTGCACGTACAGTACGTGTGGCGGTGCGCACAGAATGCACCTCCTCTAGCCAGCCGCGATTGCTCTCGACGTGTGCATTAGGTGGCTCGCAGCCGTGTACAAGTCATGCACCGGACCGACCCTTTTAAGTGTTGTCTCAATTTGCCCGCCGCCGCCGCCGCCAGTGCCGCATCCCGCATTTAAAGTTGTACGCGTGTTGTGTGGAGGGTGGAGGGTAGGGGGGGGGGTGTTGAAATATAAAAATGCAGGGCGAACGGCAAACCTTTGATCCGAAGTCAAAACTGGGTCAGAAGCACCTGCGTTGCATGCTCACCTCGGGCCATTGTGAAACCCACCCGCCAATGAGGCACGGTGTCTGTAACCGTACGCCACGTTTGTGCGTCGGTCTGTCCGCCCATGTTAGTCGCCCTCTTGCGGCTACAGAGTGTACGGGCCGAGTATGGCGCGGGGGGGGGGGATTTGCTCTTGGATAAATGCATCGTGCGGGAATAAGGTGTTCCTCGCTTGATGGTTAATTTTCGCCTCCCAATAAACGCCCATGAAAATATAGCCTACGTGAAGCCTAGGATGTGCAGGACACGACACGCGTTGTTATGCAATGTACATAAGCCGCGTCGGGAGGGGGAGCGTCAAGTACGGTCGGATGGATCGGTGCTGGAGGCTCCTGGGAGATGAGGGGAGGGCTGGAAGCAGTGGGTATGATGAGAGAGGCAATATTAAAGGGTAAGGAGAAATTGGAATGGTGAGAGGATGTGGAAGGAGTATGTAGAGGCATGTGAGAATGCCTTGTTTTATACACAGGCCTATGCTCCCCCCCCCCCCATTTACGCTTAAACTGTATTGGCTTCACCTATAAAGAAACGTTTCTACGTTATTTTTTATAATCAACATCAACATGTGTTGTCAGCAGTTCAAGTTTGGATCCATCGAGCAAATAAACCTTTGATAAATATCTAATTGTTGACATGAACCCTACTGAATGTGAATAGCACCGGTCTTCAAATAAAAGGGTGCTTTTCTGTAATTTCCGTATCGGCCTCAACGCACCTGCCCTCTCCAGATGTGCTCGCACTCTACTTGTAGGCCTTTGTGGGGAATCCTGAGGACAAGGTGATCTGCTGGTACATACAGCTCTGAATAGAGTCCCATCACAGTACTCTTAATGGCTACTAAGTGCTTTACTGTCCCCAATCGGTGAAAGTGTTTCTGTGATCATTACAATAATGACTTAAGTCTGTACAGAATGTATGGGCAAGTCCCCCTGTCCAACTTGGTGACTGATTCTGTTAAGAAAGGGAGACCATGATGGATAGAGGCAGTGCTGCAGTTTTATTCCTTGAACCTGTCAGGACTCGTTTGCATATCTCTCATCTGGTATACCTAATGCGTGAGGTTGTGATTGGTGTCAGTTCCTGACTTGCTTTAGGTTGACGATTTGAAAGCAGGAATTCGGTATAAAACCTCCAGTTCACAGTTTGTATAGACACTGTATTTTTCGTTTGGTAGTCGTGCTGTGAAGTTGAAAGATCTTTTTCAATAATGATTGTTTATCCAGGAAAGCTTTGCTCTGCCCCAAGGGTCTTTCAGGATGATCCTGCTGAGGGATATTAAGACAGTTCCTGTTGTTGAGTATTTTTGTGCTTGGGAGGAAGTAGCTGGGCTAGAGAAAAATCACGCTTCCAAGGGAATACCACCCATTTAATACAATTAATATTTTGAGAAACAGTTTGATGTGCCCCGACTCGATCTCGATGACCCAGCAGTCCTGCCTCTTTCTATGACCCCCTATGTCTCCATAGATATCTGCACTTCTATGCAACCCTGCCTCGGAAGTATCTGGATTTCATGCATGTGTGGCAATAACCTCTGAAATCCCCATGGAGAAGCAAATTCGGCTGGAAACCAATTGGTTTTGAGGGGTGCTGGGTGCTAATGTTTCCCATTGACCTTTGGGCAGATAAATCTGTGCTTTTGGTGCCTAACCTAGCCAAACATAGGCCATGAAAGTTCGCTTGTAATAAATGTTTTAACAAATAAAGAGTCGATACAATTGTCAAGTATACTGACAGTTTCACAAGAGTCAGAAAGACATTCAAGTTACAGATAAACCATACCACGCAACAGTTGCTTACATTTTAAGTTTATTGGTTTGAAGATTTTTAGTCAGTGTTGAGTATTATTTAGGCTGGGTACAAGTACCATATTTTTTATCATAGTGTGGTTCTTTTCTACCTCTGAGGTTGTGTATGAGTAACATTGCTTAGATTTCTGTTGAGAAATGTCTAAACTCAGATGACTGCTTGGTATGTTTGGCCGATACCTTTTGGGTTTCCTTCCATGTGGGAGTAAGTTAATACCCAGAGACAGTGCTTTGATGAATACACATAGGTCACCAACCTCCTTGATGCACTGAGTGACACGCATTTGTTCTCAACGTGATTCACGTTGAGAACAAATGCCACCACGCCCAGCCATATATCCTCTACCTTCGGGAAGGTTATCAAATATGCAGTTGTAAAAAAAAATTGTTGCACCGCGGTTAGAAATTTACAGTGAACCTCGTTATCCTGGTGAGGTTCACAGAGATGTTCCTTCCGTTAAGAGTTTATTGTAATATGGGTTCAAATTGGTGGCCTCTTCTTGCCGGCCTGTTGGGGTTCCTGTCAAAAATCACACGAGGGCACATGGCCATATCCATGCACCGTAAACAAGAAAATGGCGATTAGTAAGGTAAACCAATTGTCTGTGGAGGATTTTAAGATTTGCACTTCCTGTTAGGGGCTTAGACCTTTCCGGCATAATTGTCTTGAGAATTTTAAAAGGTGCTACTTTGTTTTTAGCGCCTAGTTTAAATTCGTTATTACAATATAGTACGTTTCGCTGCGTGCGTACATGTCCGCTGATTGCACATTGACAAGTTTTGCAACCTTGCTTTGCTTTTAATATAAAGCAACAATCATTGTAAAATATTAACTGCAGTGTTTTAGATATTAACTGCAGTGTTTTAGATATTACTGAAATCGACGGTGAGACGCAGTTATATGGCAAAGTGGGATACTTCATGATACAAAGATGTGTGGAAGTGCTTAAATGCCCTGATGTATTTCCACTTGGAATTTTATTTTATGTTTGATTATGTGCTCATGAAGTATGTGTGTATAGGAAATGTTCACTTTGAAGGAGTCTGTCCTCTGCGGCATGATATAGTGCACATGCGTGCGTTGCTTTTATGCATTTGTCGCCATAATTCTGTAAAGCTATGGATATATCGCTTTGAAAAATTTACATGGCAAATAACTTAATATATAATCACTGAGCAAATGCATGTCACATTTGTATCCATAATATCAGGATATGCTTTGAGGAAAGACTCAGGTCACTTGTTAAGCCAAGATATTTTTTACCTCTTGTACATGTACTCACCGCCATGCTTTTATTTGTTTTCATAATTTAAAACCGTTATAGGTAAAACTATCTTAGAGCTTGGGATGGGTTATACCAATAATTGGCCAATTTAATTTTAAACACTGTTCAGAAATATCTTCATTTACATGGATGAAGATTTAACACATAGCAGAATGCTGTGTTCACAAGCACAGAGATCTCCCATGATTTTCAGTGCCGCCAACATTGGACAAAGTTTATAATAATGCGATCGTGCGCCATTTACGTTGTCATTGGTGAGAAACTGTTTTTTGAGTGCCATTTTTGAAATATGATTGGTCCAGTTTCTCACATGTACCTTTTTATTTTCCACCAAGATATGGGAAGCCTCTTGCTCCCTATTCAATCTAGCATTAAGGATGCAATCATAGCCTGGCGGATTTTACTGATTGACAAGATGTTGGTACTCGTGTTACGTGACCACCATTCAGCCACTGCTGTAGGCTAGATATGCTTTTAGATTCAGTCATGCCCATGAGTTGTTAAAATTTAAAATATCCTGCTTCGGCCTAGAAAGACTGTGCAACGCGCACAGGAATGCCTACCAGCCATTGGAAGCTGTATTTCTCATTTCATTGTATTGCAGTTTTCAAGTAAAAGTAGATGCATGCTCTGTGCTGTTTCAAGCATGGAAGCCCATTTGTAATCCTTTGCCAATGATATTTTAGTCGCAGGAGCAGGGTGTTTAATGTTGATCTCCTTATTACAAACCAGGAAATTCTTAATGCTAATTCAGATAAAGCAGGATCTCTGCACTTGTGTCTGATATGATGTCATCCGATTATGCACAATTAGGCCATCTGTTTTGCGCATGTAATGCTATTTCTCCTGCAGTTTCAGTATCTGTACCTCATGCTGTACAATCCATTGCAACAAAAACGCAAATAAGCCTGCTAAGCCATTTTCTAGTGCCCTTCGTTTCTGTGCATCCTCCTATATTTGTGGATTTTCACATTTTGCATGGAGTAAAATAATATGAAAGTATAAAGAATTCCGCGATTTTATGTATACTTTGTTGCAGGATACGTTGTTTTGCATGTCAGTATAACAATTAAAATTAAAGGGGGAATTTTAGGTGCAATTCAACATCGCCTCCTTTGTTGGCTAGTCGTTTTGTCTCTGCCGATATTTGCTTGTTGCATTAGGGTGCCTTTTTGAGCTGCAAAGTCCGTGGTTTTAGCTAGGAGCACATTAGGCTGCCATCGGCCAAGTGCCCAGGGACCACCTAAATGGCCGCTTCCTGCTGAGCTCGTGGGGTGGGTGGGCCTGGTGAAAACCCCATCTCCCACCCACCCTCTCCCCTTGCATGTGTCTCTTGGTGTGGTCTCCCCCTCCCCTCCCCAGCAGACGTGAAATATTAATGAGACTGAGAGCTATCACATGCTGAGCCATCGCGTGATGGCGAGGACATGCATCTTTGATCGCGTTTATTGTTCGTTCAGGCCTCCTCCATGCAGATCTTTTTTTAAATTTTACGTATTTTTTTTCGTGCGCGTCTTGCTTGAGGGTTATTTGTATTGTGTTAATGGGACGAAGGGAGAGAAAAAAAACGTTTTCGTTTTACACTCGACAAAATGTGAAGTAAATCTGTGATGCGTGCATGTAGAAAACAACCAGCGAGATTCATCTTTGCGCGTGGGGTGGTGGTGTGGGATTATTTTTTTTTTTAGGACTGGCACGGCGGCGTCACTCGGCGACGCCCCGCACTCGCGTTCGCTCCTCCTGTGCGTGCAGGCGCTTGTGTAACGGTCGGCTGACGTCTCAAAACAGGCCTGCCCTGTGTGTCTGCCCCTTTTTCTTCCCCCACAGTGGGCCTTGGCCCAGCAAGTCGATTCACAGTTGGTTGATCTGCGCAGAGAGAGAGCGAGCCAGAGTGCAAACGTAAGCATGTGTAGCAGAGCCCCACCAC
Organism: Mordacia mordax; assembly: GCA_036362905.1. Classification (NCBI taxonomy): domain Eukaryota; kingdom Metazoa; phylum Chordata; class Hyperoartia; order Petromyzontiformes; family Petromyzontidae; genus Mordacia; species Mordacia mordax. The sequence continues at coordinate 6,480,816 of JAZEWT010000026.1, forward strand.
CCCCCTTTGTCTGACGTTTTAAGGTCAGGATTTCCAGGAAGCCATTCTCCTTAAACGTTGTATTTAAATAATACTTTTATTGTGCAGTTCTTAAGATGTCCTATTGCAACAGCTCATCAGCATCTTCCAAGTCTCTACGTGTAACTGCCATCATGTAAAACATGCAAACAAATGTGTTTGTATTAGTTTTGAGAAGCCGGAAATGTGTAGCCTTACGGTCAAATCTGTTCTATGGATGTTGGCACACTGATCCTTTGTATTCTGGAGATTGCTTTGTATTCTGGAGGTTCTCCTTGAGAAATAAAAATGGCAGAATTTTAATGAAGAGTTATAATAATTGATAATTACATTTATAGAGTGCTTTTCACCCGAGGGTCACAGCGCTGCAAGTTCATGTATACTGTAATAATGATATGGTACCGTCATTGCCTGTACCTCCTTTATGCTTGTGGATGTCTTTTGTGTGTTTGTTGGTGTACCCAGGCTTGTGAAATTGGCTGTGTGAGGTGACAAGCCTTTGGGGGACCAGTGACCGAGGAGCCAGGGAGCTGTCGGACCAACGGGCGTAAGAGAGGCGTAAGACTGAGGAGGGAAAACATGAGCGAGTTGGAGCAGTTACGACAGGAGGCCGATCAGCTGAAAAACCAGATCCGGGTGAGATGTTTCACTTATGGCACATTATTAAGGAAAGTGGCCCTCATTCATTTTTTAAGCTTGACATCAGATGTCATGTCATCGAATCCTGTTCCAAATGTGGGGTGTTTTAAGTGAAACCCTAAGCCCTAACCTTTAAACACACTTATTTGGTTATTAGTATTGTGTCTAAAAATAGCGTGCTTAACTTAATTAATGAAGAGATCAACGATGCGGCTTATGGAAAACATCTTAAAAAATACAGCAGGTATTGAATTAATGTGGATATTATACAGCTTTATTTTGGTTGCACCACAGTTCACAGTATCTGCCTTGATGTGAAATTTAGTCCTTTTGTTTGATATTACTGCCAAGGTATTCATCGGGGTGAGTGGACAATGCTTGAGACTGAATCTATGAGCATTATACATGAGAGGTCAGTTCGACACGTTAGACCATCTAGCCTTCCTGTATTTTTTTTATCAATTACATTCTGTATGACGCAAATGCAAGTCACAATAGGAATGAAATGCCTGACATCAAAGCAAATGTCCACGTCATTGTATTTTGCTGAATCCTTACTGGGTCCCCAGACCTGGATGTGCGGGGGATTGTGCTAAAGTACACGTTCGCGTGTTTATCGTTGCACGGAGCTTTCTGCTTGAAAAGCTTGTACTAGTTTCCCATGCTGCAAGACAAGATCAACAAGTGGGAGTTGAAGCACAGCACACACAATGGAATTAGCAAATGATGTTTGTGTATGTAAGCAACTTGGATGTGTGACCCATAATCCAAGTTAATCTGAAAAATCTGAAAAATTGCGTCTAAGTTTTGAAATACTGGACAATCTGAAAATGTTTTTGTTTCGGATTGTAAGGAACATGAACTTTACAGGACGTCGCACCACTTCAGCACATTGTAACCCTCGGGTGAAAAACGCATTATAAACGCAATTATTAATAATTATTATTATAATTCAGTGAGAGTAAGTCTATCGTTTTCCCTGCTGCAAGTGGTGTCATGTGACTCGAGTAATGTCACCTTGAAAAGCAGCTGTTCAATATGGGGCTAACTGAAGTCTGGCTAGTTGGGATTTTACTGAAATAATACAATGTTGAAGACACGCATTTGGCAGAGCATTATAGAATCCATGAATATACACGATTTTTCTTGGTAGTGCCAAGCTGCAGTAAAACAATGCAGTTGGGCTAACCAATGCAGTGCTTTAGGGCATGTGCAAAATATGGTTACATGCCATGGTGAATATAGGGCGACACTTTTGTACATCTGGTGCCGACATATTAGCAATGACAGCAGCACGACTTTACATTTAGTTTCTAAAGCTTTAGCCATTTAACCAAATGCTTATGTTTACGTGTGTTCTTTTCATCTCAGTCAGAACCGCTTAGTCCTGTACAGGGTCACGGTGAGCCGGAGCCTACCCCGGCAGATGCAGGGCGCAAGGCAGGGATATACCCACGATCGGACGCCAGTCCATCACCGGGCACTGAAGGCAATTTAGCCTGCAAGCCAATTAACCTATGCAGCAGCATGTTTTTTGGACTGTGGGAGGAAACCGGAGTGCCCGGCAAAAACCCACGCGGACACGGGGAGAACATGCAAACTCCACACAGAAAGGCACCCGAGCCGAGATTCGAACCGGGGCCTTCTTGCTGTGATGTGACAGTGCTACCCACTGGGCCACCGTGCTGCCCGTGTTCTTTTCATGGTAGTTCTATATTAGGCAAGTAGGACAGTGCACAGATCTCATAAAATGTATAGTTTAGAAAAGCCTTCCATAATCAAGTTGAAGTTATTTTTTCAGAAATTGCAGAACAGAAGATTTTGAGTCTATTTTTGCTGTCATGTCCCTCTTGATAGAGCAGTATCCTTTTCAGAAATGACCCAATATGATAAGTACATTTGAAGTGTTGACGTGTTGTAAAACTCAAGACTTCTCTCAGCATAACGTTAGGGTGAGATGGTTTACGTGAGTGTTCAGTCACTTTGCCTCTTCATATATTTTTGTGCATAATACCCTGTTTCCCTGTCAGCTCACCCCCATTTTATGTTAGACTACTGTAGATTCCCATATTCAGCCATCACCCAGATCAAGGTTTCTGTTTGAGATTGATTGATAGATGAATGGTATATTGATGACATGTATATGCACTTGATTTTCATAGACATAACAGCGTTTCCAGAAACCTATTTTAATAACAATGATTGCATTTATCGAGCACTTTTCACCCGAGGGTCACAAAGAGCTGTAATCAGGTGTATTGACTGTCAAACCATACCCTCAGGTTAAAAGCGCTCTATAAATGCAATTATAATTATAATTTCCATCCCCGTATGGTGTGAAAGTGATGCAAAGCACATGTTTGCCTATTCTATATCCCAAGTGTTAGTGAATTATTTAAGCATTCAAGTAAAAATGACATTTGAATAAAATGTCTGGACAAACGTTACATATTTGGGTAAAAATGTGTCTATAATGGCTGATTGGAGGGCCATCGTCTTAAAATATTTCCAAAGACATAATTCCTAATAGGATATACATAATTAGCAAAAGGTACTTGACTGATGTACTTGTAGTTGAAGAGCGTCAGTGTGTACTGAAGTTAATTTTACGGTTTTGACGTAGATTTAAATATAGGCATACCGTCAATAACACGCAATTTGTTACTAGTAAATGGAGTGCTCTAGGAAACAGCACTATAGCGTGCTAATGTAACTTGGATGCTAATGCTTGATGAATTTTAAATATACCGGAAGTAACATCCATAGCTCAGATAAACAGCACCCTGAGCGTACGATTCTAGAGTTGCGCACTGTGTATAAATCTTTCTCCAAACAAGAGCGTTTTTATCAAAACAACGTACGAGGCAATACTGAAAGATGTATGACTGGATAACCGTCGTGAGTTGTTATTGAAAACATTGGACAGGGCTGATGCACCCTGTGGCCTTACGATGTGCTGTGGGTGAATGCAAGCTCACAAGTGCTTGTGAAAGTGAGAGTTTCTGGGTTTTAAGCATGTGTAGGCCTGCGTTTCAAGTCTGAGAGATGCAATGCTGGGCATGTACTGCTGCGTAATACGCATCGTACAATTGTGGTTTGGGACAATCTGTTCTCATCTCATTGTCATAAACCGCTTAGTCCTGTACAGGGTCGCAGTGAGCCGGAGCCTATCCCGGCAGACGCAAGGCGTGATATACCCACGATGGGACGCCAGTCCATCACTGGGCACTGAGGGCAATTTAGTCTGCAAGCCAATGAACCTATGCAGCAGCATATTTGTGGACTGTGGGAGGAAACCGGAGTGCCCGGCAAAAACCCATGCGGACACGGGGAGAACATGCAAACGCCACACAGAAAGGCACCCGAGGCAAGATTCGAACCCTGGACCTTCTTGCTGTGAGGTGACAGCGCTACCCACTGGGCCATCATGCCGCCCGGGATAATCTGTTGTCCTGATATAATCAAAAATTTGGTTAGGAGGTGGTGACTTGCAAAGTCTTTATTACATTATTTTGCTCAAGTACAAATCGTGTGCTCACAAGCTACAGTTTGAAATCAAATAGAGAAAAAAAAAGTCAGTGTGTGCTTTGTGGTCATGATATTGCACAAGCATTTACAACCAAATTCACAAGCATATTCAAAATTACCATGTAGATATCAATCAGTCGGTGGCACTTAATGGCTAGAGTAATGGTTACATAATACAAACTGCTAAGTTGTGCTGCTCTAAATGCTGGTGAAAGCTACTTCTATGTTTTGGATTTTACTGTTGTGACTGGGGCATGTGACTCTTCTGATGTGGGGCTGTCTTTAGTTTTTGACATATAAGGGTGGATCTACGAGTTGAAGCACCCAGAAAGTGTTACGTATTTTTTTCAAGCTTATTTTAAGCATGGAACACAAAGCGTCCCCTTTAAGCCTCTCCTACGGTGAACCCTAAAAATCGTCGTCTCGAAGCAGATTACGACTATGAAATTTCACTTTGTTTGGTTGAAATGAAGGTTCATGATGCCTTAATATACAATACAACTCTGGAATTTTAAGACGCATATTTAGAGGAAAGTTTACTGCTGGCATAGAAATACCGATATCGCATTATAACAAAACCAAAGGTCTATGGACATCAACTAATGGACTCATTCAATTTGAACTATTAGCAGTGTTGTATTGGTTACTGGCAGTGTCATGACTGCTGACCAGAGCACAACTCCGCTAACATCCTTCAGGTTTGAGATAACCAGCTTTTTACACCACATGTTGGCCATTTCCTGTTTGTCCTAAACTGCTGGTCAACTGCTCGTTGTTACCCTTAACATTCAGCAATTCTGTTCGCCTCTGAAGCGCGCTGCGTGTATGATTTGAGGATGGGCACTGAGTTGTAGCTAAGGCTCTATAGTGTTTGTAGATGAGTGGTAAAAATTGAGGGTTTTTCTACATCTAGATCCTCAAGCAAGAAATGTTGTCGATAGTCAAGCTGGTGGTGGTCGTCCCCGTTTTTGCAAACTGAAAAGACTGCCTTTTTCAGAAATGCGTGTTGAAAAAAAATATTGTTTAACTGTTGGTGTGGGTGGTGCACAGCTGCACACTGTCTCTTAAACGATATTTCATACGTTTCAGCGTCAAGTGCCCTTCTCCTAAGCAACATTTTTTTTCTTTCAGTTAATCTTCTGTAGTGCATGCCCTGGTGTGTCATGTGACCGTTGGCTGGCAGTACGGACTAGAGAAATACATTTTTACCATGGTACAAAACCTTGTATTTTGTAGGAGTTGTTGCTTTAGTGGTTGAAAATAACTTGAGCTTTTTGTGGGTTTTGCCAGTCCGTGACTATTGTGGGTTTGCCCAATAGACAATGTTATTTATAATAATGTAGGTCTTTACGGCTCGATGCATGACGATCGATTCGAAAAGCTGCTCTTTCGGGATAGCCGCGGCGATCGCTCCCCCTCCATCGCGACAGTTCACCTCACACGTTGGAGATGTCACTGTGTGTCACGTATATGACTCCTATTTGTATACATAGACATTTATATACATTTATAATTTATAACTTATAAATAAATACATTTATAGAAATACAAATATATATATGACATGCGCAGCGCCTGAGGATGCCCCTAATGTGAGGCAAAACATTGCAATGGAGAGAGGGGGAGCGATCGACGTGGCTATCCCAAAAGAGCAGCTTTTCGAAGCAACCGTAATGTTATTTATTGTCGTGCATTTGTGTTATGCTGTCTGACATCTGTCCTTATTGATTTGCCTTGTAGGATGCGCGCAAAGCCTGCAAAGATGCCACCCTATTGCAGGTAAGACCACCAACATTATTAGTTTTTCTCTGGTTTGATGTCGTGTAGCCATTGGCTTTGGGTTGTGTGATTCCAAAGAGTGTAATGCTGTGTACATGTAAGCAGTCAGTGGAGGAGCTGAAACTGAGTCGACAAGTGCGCCAAGGTTGTCGTCTTACCCTACCGCTCTCTTTTTTTTCTGTTCAGGTGACATCAAATCTTGACTCGGTGGGGCGTATCCAAATGCGAACACGCCGGACCCTTAGGGGTCACCTGGCTAAGATCTATGCCATGCACTGGGGTACAGACTCTCGGTGAGATTGCTGATGCACACACGTGATCCGCAGAATGCAGAAAGTCACATTTATTGAACTTTTAAAGATTTGGTTTATTGAGTCCATTGGCAAAAAGGCCCATGACATTTCAGTCATAATTGGCAACGTATAGAAATTGAAAATGTGTTTTTAATGTATTGATTGTTTTTTGTGTCTCTTGAAGGCTTTTGGTCAGTGCTTCTCAAGATGGAAAACTAATAATCTGGGACAGCTATACCACCAACAAGGTTTGTACACTTGGTTTATTTTTATATATAGTCTTGAGTTACTGCTACATTTAAACACTTTAAATTGATATTATAAGTGTGTCAGCTTGTGTCTTTTGTGATTTGTATCAGAGGTAAGGGTCTCTGGCTGGGGATGTGGCTACCAGGATATATATCTATTTATTAAGAGAATAACACATCCTGCACTCTGGGGGTCCTATTTTTCAATGCGGGTTTCCGCTCTTGATTAAACCAAGCTCCAAATTTTACCAAATTGACTTTCAGGCCAGTTTCCTTTAAAGGCTTACAGTTTGGTGGACAAAATTTATATTTGACTGTCTTGTGACAAACGCCTCCATGCCAGGGCATGTGAGAAGGTGTGTACCCCCCCTATCGTGCATGAGAAAATTGGAAGAACCTCAAATGCAATCTTGTCAAACTACTGTCTAGAGCAGACCTGGGCATTGTACGGCCCCCGGGCCGCATACGGCCCTTTGGTTGACTCTGACCGGCCCGTGTTGCTTAATTATAACATATACCCTTACAAGCTTGTCAAAACAATGCTATTTACTGCTTTTTTTTATAAAAAAATACAATTAATATTATGCAGAATTGAGTTCAGCCTTTTGGCCCTCCAGAATATTTTCTGTTTCTCATGTGGCCCCATGGAAAAAATAATTGCCCACCCCTGGTCTAGAGTCTCACATGAGTTGAATGTAATGTTTTGGTAAGATTCCCAAATAGTAAGTTCTTCATCCTCTGCCAGAGTGCCTATAGTGTTATTGGAATCTAATATAGAATAACACATTAATAAATAACTGAGTAACTCTCAGCTAATAGTAACTTCATTGCACTAAATTAGCGAGCTGAAAACCTGCTTTTAAGTCGGAAGCTTTACTAAATATAATTTCCCTAAATAGCATATGTTGTGAGTTCACTTATTGATTTCTGTGAAAAATACAAATTTTGGAGAAAAAAAATAACCTTTGCGCTTAAAACGACCTTTCCTATCACTCTCGCAGACAATAGTAAAACACTTGTATCTGCATAACAGGAAAGTGTCCAATATTTTCCAACGAAAGTAGAGAGCCTCAGTCCATTAGCTTTGTGACATGGCGATCACTGTAACTCTTGTAATGATCCAGCATCAACAAAACTTTAGTATGGAAGTAATGCTCTGCCTATAGCAAAATTGGCCATGTCAATAAAAGGCAGCCCAAAACCTGGAGACACAATTGTAGAAATTGAAAAGCCCATATTGGCCAAACCAAAAAAAAGACTTTGCAGATGTGAAAACATGTTTTGCTTTTACAGGTACCCATCCATTTCCTTACTGGTAACGTAATATATTCATAGACGGATGTACTGCTTTGTAAACGGTTGCACAATCCATGCACGTGCATAACTTTATGATGATTACTGATACGCACTCCATCTATTCTTGGTCTGGGTGCTGTCCAGGTGCACGCAATTCCTCTGCGCTCGTCCTGGGTGATGACCTGCGCGTACGCGCCCTCCGGTAGCTATGTGGCGTGCGGTGGCCTCGACAACATCTGCTCCATCTACAACCTCAAGACTCGCGAGGGCAACGTGAGGGTCAGCCGCGAGTTGCCTGGCCATACAGGTACATTTCCTGGATTCTGCGTTGTGCTAGAGGGTACCGTAGACTAAAGAGAGGAGACGCTTTTAATGTGTAAGTGTGTGAGCCGAGAAGAAATGAGTTTCCGGTTTTCAGATGACATTTTAAGACACATGAAAGTTGGGCCTAGGTAATAAATCTCTGATCACCTTGGGGAAAATTATGTTTTGGATTTATCTCAAATTATACCGTCACTGCCACAAAAATCTTTGTTTAAACAAGTTTTGGAATTGAAGATGTATATAAATCTATGAATGTGATTTAAAAAGTACTACGATATAAAGATTATATTTAGTGAAGAAGCCATGTAAGTTAATAGAATGGAATGCATTTAATACCAAAATACCACATTAAGTCCAGAATAGGACATACAATCTGAAAATCCGGTCTCCAATTTTTATTTATCCAAAACTTAGCTCACAAGTACCTATAAAATGCATCTCTGGCCATACAGCATTTGTTCAATTTATCAAGTACCTTATAGCACTCTCGTGACATTCCTCACACCTTTTACCATAGAGTGTATCACTAGACCACTGAGATAATCTTTAAAATTTCATATTAATAAAACTTAACTCAATGAGCAGCCCAGCACCAAACAACAATAAATTTGGAAGTGGTCATTAGTGTTTTGTATTACATCTTATTTTAATCCGGTGTCGTTCCTTTGCGTACTGCATCTGGTTATATCATGAATCGTTAATATATATGCTGGAGAGCTTTAGTCACTAGAGCAGTTTTATACGAGATAATTACGAGGAAGTCGTTACAGACCAAGCGCATTGTTTATGAACATGGAAATGATAAATATACACGACAAATGAGCACATGTGTAAAGCTGAAATGTAATTTAGTCTTTTCAAATTTCAGTTATATGATATATGATGCAGCCGAGTGTGAAGCGGCTGGGATGAGAATCAGCACCTCCAAATCCGAGGCCATGGTTCTCGACCGGAAAAGGCT
>JAZEWT010000026.1:6539676-6552118 GCA_036362905.1 Mordacia mordax
CGGCGAAAACCCACGCGGACACGGGGAGAGAACATGCAAACTCCACACAGAAAGGCACCCTAGCCGAGAGATTCGAACCCGGGACCTTCTTGCTGTGAGGCTACAGCGCTAACCACTGGGCCACCGTGCCGCCCACGCGTTCAATATTATGTTTGCGATATTCATTTAGCACAGTCATGTCTACCAAATTTTACAGTAAATTGTCTTTGTGTTTCAGATTTTTAGGGAGCGTGCTATACATTCCGTAAGATGCCAAGATTAGCACTGGGGAGACACAGGCGTACGTGTCATATGCACGCCATTTCCGATTGAACCGATACTCGCTCGCAACATTTTCCTCAGAATTATAATTCCGTCTCCAAAAAAAAAACCCCCAGGAATTTGAATGTTTCCCCGGCCCTCTCTTTCGTGCCGTTGCTTAATATGGCCCGCCGTGTAATGGCGGCAACACAATCCCGGCTGGAGTCTTGTCCGCCGTGAGCGGTCATTTCCCCCCCCAGAAAGCCACAGAAATATGTAATAACCAGAAGCAGATCCAGGACTCTGAGGGCACGACGAGACATCGCCGCAGTACACGGAGCGTGAACACGTGTTCGGCGAAGCCAAAAAAAAAACCCAGCTGTGCTCGCTTGTAGTTTCGCGGAGAGGGCAGCACGCTTGACGCGGGTCCAAATCGGTCATGGCTGTCCGCCGCCGTCATTGAGTCCGAGCAACGGGGTCGCCGCTGTCGCCGTCGCTCCCGCTCCGTGAGACTTGCGACACGGAGAGATCGTGCAAACTCCACGCAGAAAGGCACCACCCGAGCAAGGAATCGATCGGCGGGCCAGTCTACGGACGTGGCACCGGCAGCGCGCAATGTTGCTCGTACAACTCGCAACGTTTTCACGGCTCGACGCACGATGATTGCTTCGAAAAGCTGCTCTCTCGGGTCAGCCGCGTCGATCGCTCCCTCTCTCTCCACCTCGCGACGTTTCTGCGCCTGACGATGTCTCTAATGTCTGAGGATGCCCCCAAAGGTGTGCGAGAGGCGAAACGTCGCGAGGTGGAGAGAGGAAGCGAACGACGCGGCTGTCCCGAGAGAGCAGCTTTTCGAAGCAATCGTCGTACACCAGACACTAACCACTACACTTGAGCTGAATGTGACACTAAACCCGCACAGAGAAATGCCGTCGTTGTAACCTTTAACCCAAAGCTGTGACTATATAGCTCGAATGTTACTCTTCACTGCGACCCATTTCGCATGGCATAACAATAACGTTGTGCGTTGAAGTTGTCAAAAATCACGAAACACAGATGTGAGGCACTTCCTCTTGGCTGAACAGTTGACAAAGCACATGTTGATCACTGGTCTGGCTGTGGTTTCGTTTCATAATATGTACAGTGACGACATTTTTTCCCCAATAAGCATTGGCAAATAATGTCAGACACCCTTTCCTGTGAACACGTAACCACAGACTTTTAAAATGCAGGAAATTGTCTTGGTTTAAAAAGCTAGACGTCCTTGAGGTGCCCAATAGTTTAACCAAAGAGTAAGCTAAGTGTTGTTGATTTGCCACAAAAAATTGTGCATTTCCAACCTTTTACCCGTAAATTTGTTACACTTAAAAAGTTACCCTTAGACCTCTTTAAAAATAGTTTTTTGAGATATATCATATTTATCACATTTTTTTACTGGGCAGCACAGTGGCCCAGTGGGTAGCACTGTCACCTCACAGCAAGAAGGTCCCGGGTTCGAATCTCGGCTCGGGTGCCTTTCTGTGTGGGGTTTGCATGCTCTCCCCGTGTCCGCATGGGTGTTCGCCGGGCACTGCAGTTTCCTACCACAGTCCAAAAAACACGCTGCTGCATCGGTTAATTGGCTTGCAGACTAAATTGCCCGCAGTGCCCAGTGATGGACTGGCGTCCCATCGTGGGTATATCCCTGCCTTGCGCTCTGTGTCTGCTGGGATAGGCTCTGGATCACCGCGACCCTGTAGAGGACTAAGCGTTTCTCTGACAATGAGATGAGATGAGATTTGTTTACGAGCGCTTTTCACCCAGAGACCTAGACTCACTGCAGGAAAGAGAGGCGAGGGGCGGGGCGGGGGGAGGAGGCAGTCACAATGATAGTTGGCGCCAACCCATCAGATGCTGTGTCCCTTTATATATTCTTATGGTATCGACCAATTTATCAGTGAGCGTTTTTTGTCGTGGGAGTTAACTGGAGAGCTGACCGGAAACCCACACAGAACACACAATCTCCTCGCAGACCTATGCCCGAGGCGGTTATCGAACCGCCTTGGGAAGGTGCTTCTGTGAGATGCAGATTGTACCACTGCTGCCATTCTGCTTAACAAACATTTACTAAAACGTTCAGCTCACCGGAAATGGAAATTTTCAGTTGTCTATTTCAGTGCCCTAACTGAAAGTAATGAAATTTGAAGAAGCATTAAAAGAAGCGCCCGGCGATGGACTGGCGTCCCGTCGTCGGGTGTATTCCTGCCTTGCGCCCTGTGTTTCCGGGATAGGCTCCGGCTTCACCGTGACCCTATATAGAATTAAGCGGTTTCAGATAATGAGATGAGAGATGAGAGATTAAAAGAAGCATCAAAGAATTCTGAATTGGAAAAGACGCTCAGTGACGAACGTGTGTGCTGCTGAATACCAGACACTTCACCCTTGCAAATACACCGTAGGGTCTGTTGCCTGTGGCACTGGAAAAGCCACCAATTCTGGCAGTCAATATCAGGCATTCCAAAATGAAATAGTGCATTGATGTCAAGGCTGAATAAAAAAAGAGGTGGTGTCACTAGCAAAGCGCTCTAGAAATGTAATGATTATTATTACCATGGCTTTGCTTGGTAGCCGGCAATACAAATGACCCAGTCATCGTGAACCTCTCGACCAGCATCCAAACGTAGAACAGATGAGTGGGCCGATGAGAGGACAAACAGAATTGTGGATGGCAGGTGGATGGCTGGTTATACAAAAGGGTAAAGGATAAAGAGCACGGACGGATGGACAAACTCACTGAGATGGACAAATCAATCGCAGATGAATAATACGGGAAAACCAGGCTCAATTCCACTGCAGTGTTATCTCACCAGGCCACTCAAAGGTACCACTACTCAGAACAAGTGCCGCGACTAACAGCAATCAATGAATACTTAGTGTTAAAGCATGCCCACCACCTGGCTTCAATTGGGTCACACTGGGCCAGTGATACACGAAACATACAGCACTGCCTCTAAATATAGGTCCTGAGCTTCCTCGCCAATTGGTTCCGTATTAAACAGAGGCTGGGGTTGAGCGGTGGGCACAGCAGTTAATGCACTGAGCTGTAAACTCCTCAACAGGAGTTAAATTTTCAGCCTCGGCTAATGTTAATGGCAGGTGAGATTAGAACCAGACCTTGGTGGCTCCCTCCCCCCACCCTCTGTGTGCCGCTCCGTGTCTGCTCCATGTCTGTCTATCTCTCCCAGTGAGTGTCTCCCAGCTTGGTGGACTACGGTGAAACAACCAAACCCACGACCGACATGGCTTGGGGAAGGCCTTCACCCATCCAGCCGCGGACTGACAATCTAACGAACATCTGTGAGCAATGCAACAATCGTATGATGTCGTTTGGTCGCGGTTCGGTGCACGAGAATTGCTCTCCGTCACTGTTCTGTCGGGACAGCCGTGTCGAGTGTTCCTGCCCTCGCCTTCGAACTATGTCTAAAAATAAATGAAACCGGGCAATCGTTAAAACATACACGGCCACGAGTGCGACCGCCCCCATACACTGGCTCGCTGCCCTTGTATGTTAGGTAAGAAGCTCTCTCCTTCGCTAAACGTTGAGAAGGAGACAAGAGGAAAACTCGACATGGCTATTCTGAAAGAACAGCTATGGAGAGAACATTTCAAGACAACAATCGTTGATGAACATATATAAAGGAAAGTCCATGCCCATCTGGTGCTGGACAAGCTGCATCTGTGCTATAGTACGTACAAACACAGCCTGACTGGACACACATGTCCTGTCAGCTGTACCGCCAGCTCACCGTGCTCTGCAGGAGACAATGTTGCCCTTTCAGGTCACATTCCAATTGAGGTCTGACCTCCCTCTCCGCACATCGCCACCCCCCCCACCTCCTCCTCCTCCCCTCCTGGCCGTGCGGTTTTTCTCTGCGATCTGGCGCTAAAATCGGCTGCCGTGTGAGAAATCTCGGGCTACGTGCAGTTAGGCTGACGGCCATGGTGGGGGGGGGGAGGAGACCCACGGCTGAATACCATCCACGTGGCTTTTCGTGATGAGATCCAGGAAGCCATTGGAGTCACTGATGTGTCGGTGTAGATATCCACGTCTCCACAGCAGCTATGAGCGGCCAAACAATCAAGAGGGTGGTGATCACCACGCCTGCCAAACCAGGCAGCAAATGAGTGACTCGACACCGATGAAAGGAGAGCAATGAGTCTGGATGAAGATACACACCGAGATAATTCAGTTGCGCTATTAGCGGTTGCAATGCTGTAATAGCATACTTAGTTATGGAGAACGGTGACATTACTAAGTTCATTGATTGACCGAACAATATATTTTGGCTGCAGGGGGTGGGTCAGAAACTTTGGAATCTTTCCCGAAAACATTTATCAATGCAGTGCGGACTAACCATGAGATCGCTGCTTTATTGGATGCGACTAAGAGAACGGACTCATAACAAACGCAGGGACTAAGCCTAGAGCAGAATTCCGCGCTGTTGCCATCGACCAGTTGACTTCGACAACAACTTGTATAAGCAACACTGACCTGACGGAGACGGGAGGGCAAGACATGGTACAAGACGGTCGTGTTCCTTGCCCACGTGTTTTAACGAACGCACCGTTTTACGGACCGAGTGCAACTATTATAGGGAACAGTGCGGTTTCTTGTTTGGTTTCGTAATAAGGCAGCAGCTGTTGCAGGGAGCATGCACTGGATGGTATCGAGTACAGGCCTCCTCTGTGCGGAGTACAACATTTTATTAGTGACTGCACGCTAACGTGCTAACAATTTGGAACTTAACATCGGCGCACAAGTAGCCCCTTTAACAAGCATGGTTCAGGAGAATTATACGCCTTTAAACTCGTTTCTCTTTTGCTCTATAAAACTTTGAATGAATCATTCAAACGCAACTGAATATGGATATGGTTTTAACACAAAAACTAAATGGTTATTCAGTTGAGTTTGAATGAATTACAGGGCAACACGAATGTAGATTTTCACGGCTCTGTGCAGGGAAATTGCTCCCGACAGCCGTTCTTTTGGGATACATGCGGCACGGCTATTCCGAAAAACGAGCAATGGAGAGCAATTCTCAACACGATTGCATTGTAATTTCTTCCGAATCAAGTTTAAGATTTCACGCTTTACTTCAAAATATGCGTTTACTTTATAAATATAGATAAACTACGACCAAACCACCAGGGATGCATCTGCATATCATTAAAGCCATGTTCTGTGCAGCAGTGGATAGAACACGGCTGATGGTGATAACGATGAGAAACTACACGTCACCGCTCATTGTCTCATATGCCGAGGATATCTAAGGAGTTTAAATAAACTCCAGTTGACCTGGTCGCCCCAGGCCATCGTTAATTCCATTCTTACAGCATGCGGTCAAGTCAATTACCAAGCAACCGACATCACTAACAGTCATCGGACACGGCCTCGTTAAGTCACAACTCCCATTACCAGCACAGGTTCATCATCTCAAGCGGCCAGAGAGTAACATTGCTTCGATTTCTGTTGAGAAATGTCTGCACCGTTCTTATGTCGCCGCTGTTGCTGCTGACACGGCCGTTCTCTCCACAGCTCTGTGCAGCGCTTTGTGACCCTCGAGTGAAAAATCCTCTGGAAGTGCAATTATTATTCTTTATTATTATGTGACGGCCGCCTTCATGGGCCGTCGAGGACATGCATGGAGCTGAAGAGATCCACGAAAAAAAAGTCTCAAGGGGTTTAATGCGCGGCTCTGTAGCCGGCTCTCCAAGTTATGGCCAGTCAGAAATCCCTCTTTTAAAAGTGACCATTAATATCACGGCATCTACCACGGTCCAGCGCTGTTGTCACCCAGTACCGTTCATCCCTTTAGGTGGGGTCAAGCATCGCTCCTCGGTTCCAGCATCCCATCGTTTACATGTAAGCCTCGCACAGGGCTTACATGTATTGACATGACAAGCGACCGCATTGTGCGGATGATCTTTACTTATTTAGAAAAGCCTCACCGAGTCTCAACTCTGTCAGCAGGGCTCTGGACTGCCATGCTTGACCAATCCATATATAAAAGAGCAAGTGTTTGTGTCATTGCATGTCTGCACTGAGGATACCAAGTTCGAATCTTTCATAAGCGGAAATTTTATCTGCAAAACACCAAGGCCTTTCAATGTTATTTCGGCTTTGTTTCCCACTGACTGATCCCTCTTCAGAAATTTCAGACGGCTATCATTATTCAGAAAAGGACATCAGGAAGAAACCCAGGTCCAAGAAACTGTTGATGGAAAATGACATCAATTAGATACGTGATAAGAAAATGTTGAGATGCCTAGAACAAGATTGCCCCGTAGGGGCGGGAACTCTGCTAATTCCACGAACAAGCGTTTAGAAGTCGGCGATGTCGGAGGAAGCCATTGCTAGCTGACCAAAATATATAATAATGTTTGCATTTTTAAAGCGCCTTTGACCCGAGGAACACAAAGTGCTGTACAGAGCTATGGAGGGAACGGTATGTCGACAATAATAACATATGTCAAATATATCTATTTCACATAGATCCTTGTAAGTTTACATACAGGGTGGCACGGTGGGTAGCGCTGTCGCCTCACAGCAAGAAAGTCCCGGGTTCGAATCTCAGCTCGGGTGCCTTTCTGTGTGGAGTTTGCGAGTTCTCTCCCCGTGTCCGCATGGGTTTTCGCCGGGCACTGCGGTTTCCTCCCACGGTCCAAAAAACATGCTGCTTCTGCATAGGTTAATTGGCTTGCAGAACAAATTGCCCGCAGTGCTTGGTAATGGACTGGCGTCCTATCGTGGGTATATCCCTGCCTTGCGCCCTGTGTCTGCCGGGATAGGCTCCGGCTCACCGCGACCCTGAACAGGACTAAGCGGTTTCTAACAATGAGATGAGTTTACATACGAGGGCACTGACCATCGTATATCTCGATTGACATGTCCGTTACGCACTTCAATTCTCCGACCAGGGTCTGTCCTCGTCTCCAGAGTTCGAACAAAATAAATCGTGAACCCAACATCTGTGCCCAACCCACTCGAGGCTGTCGTGATCAGTGTGCGCTCGATGCGTGGGTCGCCTAAACCTCTCCCCCATCCTCCTCCCCCCCCCGTCCCACGTTTTCCTGCCGGCAGCTGAGGAAACAGTCACGGAATTCCATCCCAAGCGCTGATGAATGTCCCCGCTCGCCGAACTGATGATGCTCGGCACCAAATCGCCTCTGCGCAAGCAGCCCCCCCCACCCACCCCACCGCACCGTGCGTGGCTTCTGACCCACACGGTCCTTTAACCATCGTCCGACCCAACCATCGGCTTCCAATTAGCCCCGCACCGCTACTCCTGATGCAGCTGAGCGCATTATTGCGTCGCCGTGATTGCTTTAACCGAGCAATTAGCGGTAATCTGTAACGATAGCCTCGCGTATTGCGAGCAATGTGTCATTTATTATTTTTAGTAATTGCTAATTGGCAGGCGCCTTTATCCACGGCCACTTACATCGTTGCAGAGGCGTAGCGAAGAAACCACAGAGAGGGGTGGGGGGAAGGTAGCCCATGCAGTCAGCCGGCGCCAACACCTGCCGGACACTGCGTATATATATATATATATACACCTGTGTATATGTACAAGTACTCAAAATTAGCACTTGCCGTGATGGTCTGAAGGTGGATTAATGCATGTGTGTGTATTACATGTACGTACATGTGAACAATTTCAATCAGTGTTTCAGCTGGAATGAAGCGTTGCGCTATGTTGCTCTTTTTTAACGGTTGTCCAGCAAGAAGGTGTAAGCAAATTACAACATGTCAGGGTACCGGGCACGATTTATTCAGGACAATTAACTTGGGCAGCATGGACTCATTGCGATGATCGCCAGAGACATCAACAATATCATCATCTTCATAAGCAGCGTGCGTCATAACCAAACTAAGCACAAGTGTAAAGGCCCCCAAATAGCTCAAGGGCCCTGAATTCATTTAAAATACTGCGCGCACCAAATACCAGCTCATTTAAAATTCCGAACAAAACCGCCGACTTACGATTAAACAGCCAACAAACCTCCTTCATCTCGATGTGATCTACATTTCTCTCAGCTACGAAGCTTGTATCGCCCATAGATGCATCTTTTGTCATCTCAATAGGTCTTCCTGATTGAATGGCTCCATGATTGGGTCTTTAATTAGTAGGATGATGCCATCATAACATACACAACGCAGTGTCTGGCGAGTTGGCACCGGATGACTGTTAAGCTGCTTCTCCTCCACCTCTTTTGTTCGAACGTCTGCTGTGTCGCAGAAATCTTGCATCCAGAGCTCGCAAGCTCACTGGGTATTTTCTGCCGTAATAATAAACATGTACAGTATCTAAAGATGTAAACACCTTGGCAGTTTCCTGCAGTGCCTCGGGACTACTGGTTGAAAGGTGGTTTTCACGGCTGGATGCACGATTATTGCTTCTAAAAGCTGCTCTTTTGGGATAGCCGTGTCGAGAGAGGGGAGCTGCGATCGATGCGGTTATCTTAAAAGAGCACCTTGTGGAAGCAATCATCAGGTGCGATATAAATGTAACAGATTCTCATCCCATCTCATTGTCAGAAACCGTGTAGTTCTGTACAGAGTCGCGGTGAGCCGGAGCCTATCCCGGCAGACATAGGGCGCGAGGCAGGGATTTACCCACGATGGGACGCCAGTCCATCACCGGGCACTTTGGGCAATTTAGTCTGCAAGCCAATTAACCTATGCAGCAGCATGTTTTTTGGACTGTGGGAGGAAACCGGAGTGCCCGGCGAAAACCCACACGGACACGGGGAGAACATGCAAACTCCACACAGAAAGGCACCCAAGCCGAGATTCGAACCAGGGACCTCCTTGCTGTGAGACGACAGCGCTACCCACTGGGCCACCGTGCCGCCGTAGAAAATTTATAACAACAATGTAACAGATTATTATAATAAACGTCTACGTCGAGCGATCATTAGGTCCGTGCCACCCATCAGTCCAACATGGCCGTTGTCCTTTGCCACTGCCTTGCGGTCGAAGGCTTTGTCTGCGGTTACCGCGGCAATCGGAGCACAGCTCGCAAACTTCTGCTCCCGATTACCGAACCGGCCCTGGTGTTACGCCGCTGCGTTGCCGCACCGTTCAGACTGCACGCGACACTGTGGATATTGTATTTCTCAAATCTGTTTCCAATCAACTTGGGTTCCAACTCCAGCCAGACGTGTTGGGAAGGCCTCGGAACAAATCAATGTTTCCAACAAACTGGGTTCCAACTCCAGCCAGACGTGTTGGGAAGGCCTCGGAACAAATCAATGTGAATGGGCCCGACCTCATCCGGTAATGCTGAGCAGAATTATTCCTGGCACAGTAGACTGCCTGGGAATACAAGTGTTGTACGCTAGGGCTGCAAGGCAGTCAGAATAAGGCACTAACAGCAACGTTTCGTTGATTAGAGTGTATTTACTCACACATTCAATTCAGAGGTTGGGTAAGGGTTAGACTTTAAGATTAAGAGTCAGGGCTAAGGAATTTACGAAAGGGTGAGTATTTAGTGGTTAGAGCATCGGGTTAGGCACTGGGCTAAGGTGTAGGAGTTCAGGTTAAGAATTAGGGGTTAGGAATATCGGTTAGAGCTAAGCAGTTAGGGTTAAGATATGGGTTAGGATATGGGTTAGGAACTGGGTTAGAGCTAAGCAGTTAGGGTTAATATATGGGTTAGGATATGGGTTAGGATGTGGGTTAGGATGTGGGTTAGGATGTGGGTTAGGATGTGGGTTAGGATGTGGGTTAGGATGTGGGTTAGGATGTGGGTTAGGATGTGGGTTAGGATGTGGGTAGATTAAGGGCTAGGCGTTAGTTGATAATTAGGGGTTAGGGTTAGGGTTTAGAGCTAAGGGTCAGGTTATGGCTCTGTGGAAGGAAATCGTTTGGATGGATACAACAATAATGAAAGCAAGACAAATAAGTTTAGAAAGTGGTTCTTAAAATAAATGGTACAAATGGTGTTGAAATGCGGGGACTTACGTGCAAATGTTTACCTTGTTACAATCAAAATAAAGAGGGTTCAAATATTTCGGAAACAGAGTCGATAGCCTTATTCCCTCAGGCCAACAAATATTCTCCGCCTGGACAAAATAAACACCCGTGGGGCAGGAACATTCACGCATTCTCCCACACCAAGACTCAAACCGCTGCGTTCATAGCGCTGTGCGCTAACCACTGTGCCACCATCACCGCACCCACAAGCACTTCTCCTCGGTAAACGACTGAAGCTGTTTGGAAAAGCGTTGTTAAGAGTGTGCATATTAAGGCTGGAGCAGCATATGACAGCGGGCGGTTGTGGCTATTTCTTCCTTTCTCTCCCCAGAGCTGACGTTCACACACTATGCCAGGTATTCATTCAAGGCTCAGTCAACCTAGGGGAGGCGTCGGGACCAGGTCAAATATTCATCAATTACATTACCCGAGATTGGAAATAAAATTAGTTGTTTCGTTTGCAGCGCTGGGCGCTATCCACCTCCTACAAAGACAAAGATCCCCTATATAGCGTTAAAAGAATTAGGGTCAAGTGCTGTCAGATAGCACCCATAAAGACCAGCGTGGCATGTGACGGGCTGAGTAGTCAGCACTATGCTCAGCCACATTTGTCTTCCTTGTGGTGATGTGTACACATCACATCATCACTTGGGGATGCCGAGTTTAAAAAAAAGTTACTGTTGCTGATTTGCCGTTCTTATGTCGTTGTTGTTGTTGAGGGCGCCGTTCTCTCCGCAGCTCTGTGCAGCGCTTTGTGACCCGCGGGTGAAAAGCGCTCTGGACGCGCAATTATTATTATAGCACAGCGCTCTAACTGCCACATGACCGCTCACCAGGTACAGATGACAACGCACGCACTCGCGGGCATATACATACACACGCACACACGGGCTTCTTCCATCACGCCAGGTTGATGGAGCTCGACTAAAGCAGTATTCAAGTTACACACGGAAACTTAACCCCTTCACGACTTGACATTTGGTTTTGCTCATGCTCTCTGTTTTTATTACGTCTTAGCCTATTCACACGGTTACTCGGAGAAGGTGGGAAAGGGGCCCCGTTTGTCCCAGGAGCCTCACACAAACGAGGGCCCCCAAAATGGGTTCTGTGTTTTATGTCACAATTGCATGAGTGGGGCCCCAATGCTCCTGCTTCCCCAGACCTCCATTCTGGGTCCTCCATGAATTTCTGCGCGGCTTTGCCAAGGCACAATAATTGAAACTAATAAAGCGCCTTCCACTCGAAGGCGCTGCATAGACTAAATGCAGAAAACGAGTCCCAGAGAAGAAAAAAAACAGACAAAGAATCAAGGCCACCGGTTGGGCTCAAGGCCATCGCGATTCGGCTCAAGCACAGGAAGCCAGGCCGGGTTATTAGGGACGTGCGTGGCCAGGATCACTGGTTGGAAACGGTGAAGGAGGTCAACAACAATGGAAGGTGCCAAGTGAAGAGAACCAGGATCTGACCTCATGTCAAATCTCAAACACCAGACCGGATGGATGTCATCTCAGCTGATTAACACAGCGACAGAC
This sequence comes from Mordacia mordax, assembly GCA_036362905.1. Classification (NCBI taxonomy): domain Eukaryota; kingdom Metazoa; phylum Chordata; class Hyperoartia; order Petromyzontiformes; family Petromyzontidae; genus Mordacia; species Mordacia mordax. Next base: position 6,551,464 of record JAZEWT010000026.1, read on the forward strand.
GGTGCACAAGTGGAGAGACACTGCAAGGAGGTATTGGTGTTCGAAGCAGCCACGACCAAATGGCTCAAGGGACTAGAAGCCGTCTGTACGTGTGCCATGGCTTAGTGATAAAAATCCTGTTTGCTTAAAGCAGAGTCTGTAATCCTTCAAGGCACACAATCGTGATGTGCACACGGCGTATGATGTATCTGTGTTTAAAGGTTTTAATTTCTGAATTGCATGCCGTATTTATTTTGAGTGAAGCAAGCTTAAAACAAGCTGGCTTGGTTACATAACGGTTCCCAACCATCACCCAATCATCACCATCAGCTGAGCAGTGGCACTAGAGGATAAATCACCATCATTGTTTTACCGAGTTCAAACATTTTGTTCTACTCCATCAGCACCAATGTGATGGGCAGATTTACAAAAAAAAAACCGTGCTATGTTGGACCAGTCTTCAGTCCGGAAATGTGGGATATCGACCAGTGACTCAGAACGAGACATGCATTGATCCGTCCAACATTGCGTTTCAGTTCACATTGAATGCATGTAAGCCAACACGACAATGATCAATTCGGACGAATTTATCCTCCAACCAACCTGGACTTGAAGCTGCAACTCTTGCAAACTGCTCGCTCTAGCCCCTGAGCCATAACAACCTCCTCCCCCCCCC
>JAZEWT010000026.1:6572096-6583224 GCA_036362905.1 Mordacia mordax
GCCGATAGAGCAACGTTTAAGAGCAAATTCCCGAATGCCACATTTTTCACAAAGTATTAATACTCCTGGCAAGGCAACAATTTCCACCACGAGGCTGCGTGCCCAGCAAGGACACTGACAACTGTTTACAACGTGGAAAGGCAACTTAAAAATGATTTTTAAAAACTTGGCTGAACATGCTGTCCAAAGGATATCCTTTGCCGTGTTAAAAAAAAGGTCTCGTAGTGACATGAAACATTGAGGCACGGCATGATGAACTCTGGAAACAACTTGGTGGGCATGTGACCAAACCAAGCAGCAGAAAGCAGCACTATTTGCAATTCGATGCAACTGCATGTTTAGATAAAAAGGTGATCATTTACATCCCACTAAATGATTACAATCCCCGAATGGCCCTTGCCGTGTCACACACCATGGATATCACTGCCCATATCCTGGATTTGAAGCTGAATTTTAGTCCCCCCTTGAAATAAACTGACTTTTCCAGTGCATAAAGTTTATAATCTCAGCTCGGTCACCAATGACAACACACACAAACATTTAAATCGATTTTAACTTTAGCTTACGGATTCAAATATTGCATTCGGTAACTATGGTGAGATGGGACATCTCATTTGCAATTGGGTGTCCAAGGGTGTCAACTGAAACTTACACACACACACATCTTAACACGTGCAATTACAACTCGTGCAGTAAAAAGGAGATTTCAAATCCGCGGCCTGCCGCTTAAACCAGCATGGACTGGGAGGCGAGCTCGCATGAGCGATCCACTCGCTCACCCTGGTTTGCTGAGCAGACCCTGGCACCGACGGGGGCAGGTCGTCCGAGTGGTAAGCTTTCTTGAGCGGAGCATATGCAGACGCCTGGTGCTGGCCCGGCGTGTACCCGGACATGGCGAGCTGCCCCTGGGGAGGTTGGTGGTAGGCCGGCGCCTGTGCCTGCGAGTAAGCCGAAGTCTGGTGCTGACCCTGCGGGTAGCCCGCCGCCGGTGCCTGCCCGTGCGAGGGAGGATGCTGCTGGTAATCGAGCCGCTGGGGTGGACGCTGCTGTAGCAGCTGCTGCTGGTGCGATGGATACGACTGCTCCTGCTGCTTGAGCACGTAGTTCTGCACCGCGGGCGGGCGCGGCGTTGCGTTGCCAGAGTATCCTGCATCCTGGTACCGGGGCGTTCCTAAGGCGGTGGGGCAGCGCAGGCAGCGGACCGGCGTAACGACGTGGAAGCGCGTTACAGAGAAGATTGCAACGCAAGCGGCAACTCATGACCAGCACTGTAGAAGATGTGACGAATAACAGTTAATGTTTGAGAATTGTTCTCCATAGTGGGTTTTTTTTCTTTCAGTACAGCCGTGTCGAGTGACGCCGTCTGTCGACACGGCTATTTCGAAAGAACAGCTATGGAGAGAAATACTCGTACATCGAGCCGTTAAATCCTCGATCAATTCATGTTCATAATCATTCGGTGAAGTTACAAGAAGTAGGCAAGGAAGTGGATGAGAGGGAATACCAACGTCAAGCAGCGTGAGAGGAAAGAAGCAGGAAGAAGTGCTTTGACCCAAGGCGGCAGTGGAACATGGTACGAGTTAGACAGAGCAGAGAGTCTGGTAGACAGTCCTCAACATGTAATGATGTAGGTTCTCACGGCTCGATGCGTGATGATTGCTTCGAAAAGCTGCTCTCTCGGGACAGCTGCCGTCGATCGCTACCTCTCTCCACCTCGCGACGCCTGAAGCCGCAGCGGCTGATTCTGAACCTCGGCCTGCCGGCCAGCAGGTTGGCGGGCGGTAAGTGTAGGCCGCTTCCGGGGGGGCCTCTAACGTGTGAAGCGAAACGTCGCGAGGTGGAGAGAGGAAGCGATAGATGCGGCTGTCCCGAGAGAGCAGCTTTTCGAAGTAATCATGAGTCCTCAACATGGGAGGAGGAATCCAAGAGCACACGAGTCAAGTGATTTATGGTAGTGCACTCACGTACGGTTTGTACAGCTCGATGCATGAGAATTGTTTTCTATAGCTGCTCCATAGCTGTTTCGTAACCATTGTAGCAGCAATGGAAGAGTGATAAGGAGGACGCGAGACCACCGCTGATCAGGTGACTGGAGTGAATCAGCGACCGCTGTTTAAATCAATCACCAGGACTGCTTTACGTTAAATACTATGACATGTGGTGCGGTTGGAATTGCATGCTCCACTCTATACATTACAAGTTCCAAAAGTCCGTTTTGTATCGTAGTTAGAAGCGTTGATAGTCCAATGTGACTTTGGCGCAAAAATAAAGCAAAGCCATTTATCCAAGATTACTTGCACAGCCGTTCCATGACAGGTCAGACAAGATTGTTTATACCACGATCTGCCAGGGCTCTGTGGCGAGCAGTCCTCTTACCTGCACCACTGTACGCCGGTGCATACGAAGGCTCCGCCTGCTGTCTGTTGGCCACGTGCCCTTGGCTCTGGTCTCCGTACCGCGCTCCGTAGCCAGGATCCACTGGCCTCGCTGTCCCATAAGCAGACTGCACTTCTCCTGGCCTCTGCTGCTGCTGCTGCGGCGGCGGCGGCGGAGGCGGCGGCGGCGGCTGATGCTGCAGCGGCTGATTCTGAACCTCGGCCTGCCGGCCGGCAGGTGGGCGATAAGTGTAGGCCGCTTCCGGGGGGCGGCTGGGCCCGTACGACGGCTGGGGCTCGCTTGGCCTCTGTTGCTGGGCGGAGAAAGCGGGCTCGCGGGCGGGCGAGGGGGCGTACGTGGAGCCGGCCGGGCTCACGTAGCTGTGGCTGGGCTGGGCCACGCGCACCTGCTCGCATCACCAGTAACGCACGTCGTGGACAGCCGCTAGACATTTATAAGGTTGTCGTGATGGAACTTTTCCTTGATACAAAAGGGCAATTGTATTGTAGGTTTTCAGAATATACTGTTTGAAGAGGCCTCTAATGCGGGAGGCAAAACGTCACGAAGGAGAAGGAACACTTGACACGGCTATCCTGGAAGAACAACTACGGGCAGCAATTCTCAATCATTCAGCCTTGCAATCCTGCATTAAAATGATGGGAATTTCAGACTTGGATTATTAACATGCGCTTTGCAGTACTGCTAGAAGATGTCAGGGCACCAATGATAAATTCCATTAAGTACAATTGTTTGTTTAAACGTACGGCGTGACGACCAACTGATTGAGTGCTCAGCCTGGATTGCCTGCAATGCTGCCGTGTTAATGCCCGATTCGTTTGGCGTTAGTCTCGTGTAATACACTGCTTACGTTTTCATACCGTGTGCTTTGTCAAGGCTGCGCAAAGCAGTGGTGCATAAGTAAAACCGATGACTGGCTAAACGGACCACATCCTTTAATCACAAACTTGTGTTGTTAAATCCAGTCTCACAATTTTGATAATCTTTTACGGAGTTCATATCCATAGTCATCCAACAAGGCCTGCATGATTTCATCACAGCATGCATATCTGCCGTTTTTGGCAGAGGGATGGATGAACGTTTTTACATGTTGATGCTACTGATTAATAATATTTTTGTAAACCTTAAATTATGCTGGCAGGTATCGTCAGTTCCGAACAACACAACGACCATGCACTTTATTTCTCAACATCAGTTCACGAAACTCTAAATTACTCAACGGTACGACATTGCTGCGATGTTGTAAGTCATTCTGAATTCTCCACCACCCCCCGGGTTTGACTCGCAGGGTTTGGCGACCAATATTGTAGGCAATAAAGTGTTTTGTGGATTGAGTCACATAAAAGCAAAAGTGACAAACACATATCTCCACCTGACACAGCCAATCAATAAACATTTGTCATGTGAACACAACGTGACAATTATTTCCTACTTCAGCACAACGGCATGTTAGGCAGCAGCGCACAAAGCAAACACACAACGTGATGAGTAGAAAAAGGTTTAAATCATTTCTAGCAACTATACAGGTGTTAAGATCTTAAAACACCAAATAGACACCTTTCACAATGTGTCTAGTTTGCAAAAGCCACGCATACTTGTGGAAAAATATGCACACAAGAAGCTTTGATAACATATCGTTACATATGTACACTGGAAAAAAGTATCCATAGCTTAAATAGCTCGACCTGAGCTACTAAGCATTGACATTGCATTGTCCTGAGCTGACTGCCTTTTGGGAACATTTGGCTGACACTTAAAATCAGGCTCAAAAGAAAGCCATATCTGATGTAGGCCAATCAGTTTGAAGGACAATGCATATGTTATCAAAGCTTCCTGTTTGCATATTTCGCCACAAGTATTTGTGGCTTTTGCAAACTAGACACTTTGTGAAAGGTGTCTATTTTGGTGTTTTAAGATCTTTGCACCTGTATAATTTCAAGAAATTGTAAAAACATTTTCGACTCGTTACATATGCACACTGGCAAAAGTACCAATAGCTCAAACCCACGTTCACAATGGAGCTACCATCCTTAACTGATGGGTCGCAACCCATCAGCGGACCGCGAGTGCCACCTAGTGAACCATGGAGACCACCCCCGAGTGAGCTAAGCAGGGCCTAAGGTTCAAAAAGGTTGTGAACCCCTGCGAGGTTTCGCTCTAGCTCGGCCTGCAGTCACGATTCTCCCCACCTGCACGTTGGTGGGCGGCCGTGCCGGCGCCGTTGCATACGACGCGGCAACAGGCTGCGGCTGGGGCCTGGCGGAGCGGCCGTTGGAGTACGCGGGGGGAGGCCCTGAGGTTGACTTGGAGGCCGCGGCCGGAGAAGCCTGGGTGTAGGAGGCGGTCACGGTCGGCCGAGACGACGGCACGGCGTTGGTGGTAGACTCGGAGGCCGGAGGCGGGGATGGGAGGGTGCTTGAGTATGTCTGGAGGTAAAAGAACAACCAGAACAGGACCACGCGCACAGAACGCCATCTCGTCAATCGTTAACCGCTTGTGTTGGTGTAATGCGTGGGTGGAAAGTATACGGCTCACAATTATTTTTTCTGGATAAATTACAATCACAACAATAAAACAGCAGTAAATTGAAGTCGGAATTGGCCCTGGAATAATCCATACGAGCAACGGACGTTAAAACTACAAACTCGGGGAAGTTATTAGGAAATAAACAAACGGTGGCTTGTAAACCATGTTTAACGGGTTTTTCAGAGCGCTGCAAGAATAAACTATATAACAAGAAGCCTACTGAAGTCAGAACTGTAGCTAACAGTAGAACTATCGCTCCCCCCCCCCTGCCAGGCGCACACATGTTTTGATTTGAGATGCTTATTTATCGTCACCGAAATGAAACGAAACGAGTCAAACGGCGAAGCTCATACCGGGCGTGAGCGTCCTGGGAACGGGGAGTTGTTCTCCATGTCCGCGAGCATGTTGGTCAGCGAGTCGATCTCCAAGTCGATGCTGCTCGGCCGGTAGCCGGATTTCTTGGTGGTTCCCTGCACGGGGGTCGGGGCAGAGCGATCAAGGTCGAAACGGCAACGTGTGGATCATCCCCTCGGACAGGGAGCGGTGAAAATCGGTTTGCCGCATCGCAGAACGACGAGAGCGATAGGCTCGCGGTGACAGTCTTCATCCAGCAGTAGAGAAGATTATGGCCGATGATTAAATTCAACTGTTCATTGGCTTTATGTCTGCCTTTCCGTTGGACGTGTGTCTCCGTTGAGGATTGCTCTTAAGGGATACTCTCTCGGGTTAGCCGTGTCGAGCATTGCTCTCATCTCCTTCACGATGTTTCACCTCCCACAACGGAGACATCGGAAGCCTGATCTACGCCTCTAATGCGGGAGGCGAGATCGAGCCGTGAAAAGCTCCATCGACACACTGCGTCTCAACAGAGAGGGGGAGCGATCGACGCGGCTGTCCCGAAAGAGCAGCTTTTGGAAGCAATCATCATGCATCGAGCCGTGAAAAATCTACATCGGTACGTTGTGCCTCAACTGTTAAAGACATCTCCCCCTGCAGTCCAGGTACTCACCAGGTAAAGGAAAGAGACTGAAATAAAGTCATCACACAAAACTGTAGTAAATAAACGATCATACGCATGTAAGGAAGATAAAAGGCTTTTTGTTCAACCATTTATGGCAATTATACAGGTATTAAGATGTTAGAACACCATAACAGACACTTTCACATCTTAACACCTGTATGGTAAAAAAAAATCTTTCATATTCGTTACATATGTACACTGGCAAAAGTACCAATAGCTTAAACAGTAATACGCATTTGTTAGATGGGCCAACACCAATCAATTATAATCCACCAACTTATAAATAAATTAGCTGGGGGAGGTGACACACGCCTGTAACATGGCACTTCTGTGGCAAGGGTGGCTGGGTTATATTTACATGTGAGACTCCCAAACCCCGCACAGCCAAGGGGGTGGCCAACATATAGGAGTACAGCGCAGTGAGTTCGAGAAACATGTTCATGCAGACCATCTGAGCGTTACACCCTGGGTACAGTGCTTTGTGACCCTTGGGTTAAAAGTGCAATTATTATGATTATTATTATTACTCCAGTTTCCTTTCAAGTGCAAAATGTTGCTTTTAAAGGAACAGGGCAAACGACCTGATGCAGGTGAGGAATATCCGGTTAAGTATTATTAACATTATCATTACTAGCAATGTGCCCACTCTACAGGCGATGTTGTTCCAAGCATGTAACATGTTCTGCCGGCATTCTAATGAAGGTGGGAAGGGAAGAAGAGAGAATCACAGGGTTTATGGAACTAGTGATGCAATTGTGGGAACTTGAAAGTGAAAACCGTGTTCACATTTTAGAAGAGCAATCAATCAGCAGGAAGTTAAGCTGAAATAAGATGTAAAAAGCTTTATGTTGTGCAGACAAGTGTGCTTATTAAGACTTCGAAGCTGCTACCTTGAAGGTGGTTAAAGAAACTATTGCTAGTGAGATGGTGAGTGTGCAGTGCAGGCAATGCACCTGTACCAGGGCCCAGAACGGACCAGATACTGGGCTACACAGGGGACCTCCTATTTTCATTTCTTACACGACTGCAAATGCCAACAACATCACTGATGTAAGATGTGATTTCTCCTGAATTTAATATAACTGTGAAACGTAATGCACCACCCTGCAAACCTCTTCATGCCCCTATGCTGCACTGAAGAGGCAGCCAGTTACACAAACCGCATACTACGTTGGCACCACTTTGTGGACGGGGCATGTGCCGCAGCAGGAGGCGAGTGGCACCGACCTGCATGCTGTCGGTCCAGGGGTTGGACCTCACGGGGAGGGTTGCGGAGGCACCGAGGTGTGGGAGCGGCGGCGGCGGAGGCGGTGGCGGCAGGTATTCCCCGGCTAGCGGCTCCGATCGGTAGCTCAGCTCTTCCGGAGGAGGTGGTGGGGGTGGCGGATAGTCACCTGCAATGGTAAGAATTAAAAAAAAATATATACGGAGGCAATAGGTGCAGACCTGGAATTTGTTGTTCAGACAACTGCTGGTCAAAGGACCTCTATTACAGCAAGCTCTAAGAGAACTGCTCAGACAGGTAACCAGCCTACTCTTCTAGAAGCAATGAGAGAAAAATAGATAGATGTTTATTATTACGGCATAAAATACGCAGTGAGCTTGCAAGCTCTGGATGTGGGATTCCTGCCATACAGCCAAGCGTTTTAATTAAAATTAAACGGAGTTCAGTCGAAAATATGTGCCACTGCAAACCAGTGCCGTTCATATCATAGACGGGGCACAGTGACTCACACACACGAGTGCCAGGACATTTAATTGACCCATTACGTGATTCACGATAGCAAACGTGGAAAATGATTTCTGGCAACACCCAACATCCGGTTATGCACCTCGTGTGGATTGTGTGTGGCGAATTGTTGTGCATTTCGTTCTGCGTGTTGGAGCACGAAAAAGAGAGCGCACACGAGCGAAACAAAATCACTCAACGTCACGCTGATGGGTTCGTAACCGACTCCCTATCTTGCCTTCCACGCTTGCCGCAGAGCCCTGCGGGCGAACGTCTCATGCACAGTGCCCTCCACCGCAGTCTCCACGTGGAATGAAACCAGAGGGCCACGAATGGATGACTATTTATGATTACGATAACGCCGAGGTTACTGTCGTGCCAATGCTCGTGCAAACTTTCATTTTGCAACGGCCGACAAAGCAAAGGCAAGCGGAAAGGGTGCAAAGCAGTTCGTCAGCGCCAACATTTGCCCCAGCTCTGCAGGCCTCGATATATTAAGATGTTTTGAGCCAAATAATGGAGTGATCATATATGTGGGTTTAAACAGGAGCACCCAGATAATCTTCATAGTGCATCATTGGGCGGGCAGGTTCACGAACTCACATGCCATGCTGCTATATTCTTGCCATCTCGCAGTGCTAAGGGTTTGGCAGCCTTGTTTGTGAATCAATTCAACTAACATTAGCCTTACAGCCTCACCTCACCAAGTGCCGTGTTGCACGCATGCATCACCTTACCCAGCCAATGTATGCATCAATTCACATGTAACGATGTAGACATTCACGGATTGTACGTTCGGCATTGCTATCCCAAAAGAACAGCATGAGAGTGTATCTCATAGCGACTAACATGCCAGTAACATTCCCATTTGTCGATTTAACAGACCGGTTCGAATGTATATATACTCCGATTAATAAAGGCCAGTTTATTTCAGGTAGCCTCACCTTGATTTTAGCTGGGTAATTGACCACATGCACATATCGCTGCACTCGGCAAACTCTCTGCGCGATCCACCAACCCTTCGCTTCCACGTTAACGAATCGTAAGCATGTGTGCAGCCACAACGCCCCCAAAAAATTCCCAACGACCCGCCTCTCCCCTTTGTAGATGGTTTCATTCGCGACAGAAATCACATACCTGCATAATAATAGTACAGTCTCTCGTACTTCCTGTCGCCTTGCATTCTCATTGGCTGCCACTTCAGTTGCCGTTGGAGCAATATTTTCCCCCGCTTTGGGTTTTATTTTTTGCGTAAGATTCTCGAAACTCAGGAAATTATCTCAAAGGCCGTTAACGTAAACTCAGAGAGCAGACCAAGAGGAAGCGGAGATGCGAGCCTAGGCTTCCGGACTACAAATCTCTTCGGTGAAATCGAGAAGGAAGTGTAGATCAAGCAAATGAAGAATCTTTAGGAAATCTGTTGGCAGGCAGAGAAGAAATACGCGCTCGTGACGGTTCCTGTAATTTGTTGATTTTTAAGAATAAACCTTCACTTCAAGAGAGCGTAAACAATCCATTGTTCCTCTTGAAATTTTTGAGTTCTTTTTTTATTTGTTGGCATCGCCACCGAACGCACAAACTTCCTTGTTTATCCTCTTGCCGACAGTTATTTTCAGTTGTTATCAAACGGCACGACGCCTCCTGTTCAATGGAGCCGCGCGAATTATTTAACCTTTAGGCGTCAGTCGACGCCGCCATTGCTTCAAAACTTGCATCCAATTTTTTTCAGGGAAGTCTTTCAGCGTCGCTGCGCTGCGGACGGAGCTCAGGGACCCCACGAAGCGCCGATGGGTATCCAACACGATCCTGCGTTGCCCCACCGAGTGCCGCCCGAATCGACCGCGGCGTTAAAACGCAAACCGCGCCGCGCGCACACGGCACGAGCGCGCGCGGGCCTCGCGGAACGATGCCCTCTTAAATATAGACCGCGGTGACGGTGCCTCTTTAAGGGCCGTGGCTGTGACGGCGTGGCGTGCGGACGCGCGCGCCTGCGTCGACGGAAATAAACCTGGCCGGCGACGGAGGAGAAGAAACACAAGACGGGCGAAGGAGGGCCTACGAGGCGCGTCAGCGCCGCGTCCGAGCGAGCGACCCACTTTGCGAGCCAAGGAAACCAAATCACCCGTGTGAAACTCGGATAAATCGCTCGGGACAATTTATAACAAGATAAATTAACAAGTGTACGGCTCGCTTTGGGCAACAATGGCATAGGCTGCCAGTTGAAGGTGGCACGATAAGTAGGGTGGGCAGGGGTTGATGGGGAAGGGGGGGGCCGTGGAGGGATTTTGAACGGTTTTCAAACCATGCGAGTGCAGAGAGTTCCCTGCCCAGTCGCGGTGTTCCCATATCTCTCATTCTTCACGCAGAGCAAAAAAAAGAACGCGGCTGCAAAGACAAAACCTTTTATGTGTGAAGCTTATCAAATTTATGGGAGGCTCAACCCGGACACATGAGCAGTTGCGAGCCCCTCCTCCGAGCACTATTTCATTCATTATTAATACCCACTAGGGCTGTTGCCTCACCGCAAGAAGGACCCGGGTTCGAACCTCGGCTTGGGTGCTTTTCTGTGTGGAGTTTGCATGTTCTCCCCCTGTCCGCGTGGGTTTTCGCCGGGCACTCCGGTTTCGTCCGGCAGTCCAAAAAAACATGCTGCTGCATAGGTTAATTGGCTCGCAGACTAAATTGCCCGCAGTGCCCGGTGATGGACTGGCGTCCTATCGTGGGTATATCCCTGCCTTGCGCCCTGTGTCTACCGGGATAGGATCCGGCTTACCGGGACCCTGTACAGGACTAAGCGGTTTCTGAAAATGAGATGAAATTAATACCCACTTAATCCTGCACAGGGTTATGGGGGGTGGGGCTATCCTGGCCAACAGAGGGTGCAAGGTAGGGGAATAGCCAGGATATGACGTCAGTATATCACAGAGTACACTTTTTTGGGCAACGCGCCTGCTCAGGAACATTTATTCCTTCCTTGTTTGTTAAAGAAATATTTGTTTTTATTAATATTGCTTATTTTATGTCCTATAATTTATGCTACTATTTGACTTTCAGTCGAACTGTCCTGATGTCGTTATGCCGTTCTCTCCACAGCTGTGCAGCACTTTGTGACCCTCGGTTGAAAAGCGCTCTATAAGTGCAATGATTATTAACTTACTTAGCAGGCCAATTCACTTAGCAAGTGTTTTTGGACGCTGGGAGGAAACCGGAGTACTCGGCGAAAGCCCACATAGGCATGGGGAGAATAGGCAAACTCCACACTGAAAGGCACCCGAGCAAGGAATCGAACCTTGTTGCTGTGAACCGACAGCGTTACCAAACTGCACCGCCGTGCCCGCCCACATTTCACTTTTTACTAAGCGGCGCGGTGGCCCAGTGGTTAGCGCTGTCGCCTCACAGCAAGAAGGTCCCGGGTTCGAATCTCTCGGCTCGGGTGCCTTTCTGTGTGGAGTTTGCAT
>JAZEWT010000026.1:6594155-6613510 GCA_036362905.1 Mordacia mordax
CCGTGACGACGCCATCAAACGGAGCCGTAAGAGTCGGCTCGTGTAGCGAAGCATTTCCTGCGACCAGCCTGGCGCCGTCATCGTGTTCCCAAGCACCAGTGGAAGCAGCGGAGGGGAGGTTCTCATCTCATTGTCAGACACCGCCTATCCCGGCAGACACAGGCAGCAAGGCAGGGATATACCCAGGATGGGACGTCAGTCCATCACCGGGCACCGAGGGCAATTTAGTCTGCAAGCCAATTAATCTATGCAGCAGCATGTTTTTTTTCTGGACTGTGGGAGGAAAACGGAGTGCCCGGCGAAAACCCACGCGGACACGGGGAGAGAACTCGCAAACTCCACACAGAGAAAGGCACCCGAGCCGAGATTCGAACCCGGCTATTTCTTACTGTGAGGCGACAGCGCCAGAGGGGAGGTTAAGAAAAGAATATCTATTGGGAGGTGGGCCGGATTAGTGTGTAAGGGGGGGTGGTGACGCTAGCTGCTGCCCGGAGGCTGCTATTCCGTCTGGAGAATGCCTTCCTGCATCCAGCGCGGACGACGATGGTCTGCTTTTGCCAGACATTTTGTCTGCGAGTGAAAAATCGAAGGCAGCAGGGCAAGCGAATGATTTATGAGACAATCTTGGTGGTGTGGGGGTAACATCAACACGTGCGTGGGGAGGGGGCAAAGGAAGAGCTTTTGCTGGTATATGATGAGCGTCTGTCCTCCGAACCCCGAGACGTACAAATGGATGGTTGTCTTTACCAATATAAGATTACAACAGGTTTTACCGTACCTGCATAATCGCCAGATACGGTAAAACCTGTTGTAATCTTATATATGTATCCTGGCAAAAAAAAGTACCCATAGCGTTAACAGCCCCACCTAAGCTATAAAGCATTGATACTGCATTGTCTGGAGCTGATTGCCTTTTGGCAGCGACTGACACCGGCAAATAGGCTCAAAAGGAAGCCACTGCCAGGTGAAGGGCGGTCAGTTGAAGGACAATGCATAGGTTATCAAAGCTACCTGTTTGCATACTTTGCCACAAGTATATCTGGCTTTTGCAAACTGGACACATTGTAAAATGTGTCTATTTTGGTGTTTGGGATCGTAACACCTGCATAATCGCCAGATACGGTAAAACCTGTTGTAATATTATATATGTATACTGGCAAAAAAGTACCCATAGTGTCTTTACCAAGTTGACCAACTTTGTTGAATGTTGGCCTTTGTGATAACGCAGCTGTGACGTAGTTTAAATATTTGTCCCAATTGTTACTGAAGCTGAAATAACATTAATAAATCTCGGTGACTGGATGTACATTGGCTGATGGTCAGAATTGCTCGTACAGAATGCACGTGCATTTTTTACCAGATGACTTTTGGGAAGTCCCATTTTATCTCTCGGTATTCCACCCAGGGCGGCATGGTGGCCCAGTAGGTAGCGCTGTCGCCTCACAGCAAGAAGGTCCCGGGTTCGAATCTCGGCTCGGGTGCCTTTCTGTGTGGGAGTTTGCATGTTCTCTCCCCGTGTCCGCGTGGGTTTTCGCCGGGCACTCCGGTTTCCTTCCACAGTCCAAAAAAAAAACCATGCTGCTGCATAGGTTAATTGGCTTGCAGACTCAATTGCCCGCAGTGCCCGGTGATGGACTGGCGTCCCATCGTGGGTATATCCCTGTCTTGCGCCCTGTGTCTGCCGGGATAGGCTCTGGCTCACCGCGACCCTTCGCAGGACTAAGCGGTCGCTGATAATTAGATAATGGGGTACTCCACCCAGTCTGCTTCTTTCGAATGCGACTCCCAAACAGCCACGTTTCTGACTTACGAGTGAGAATGACCAATGTAAACATTACCATTTCGGCAAGACCGATTGGATCGACCAATGAGATCCCACGCGTGAGAATGGAAGGAAGTTGGTCTGTAAACTCGGTCTGGCAGCAGCGGCAGACTTCTCAAATCACGGCTGCCATTTCACAAATACCGCCTTTTAAGGTGTGATATTTTACTGTGAACAGCAATGTTTTTCTTGGAAAGTTGCATCAGTTTCTTCTGGCACTTCAACTGATAAATTTGAGCCCAATAAGCAAGAGATAAAACACACCGATAAGTTAAAAACAGTGTCCCTAGCATTCAAAAGTGCTGGGCATTACTCATCTATCCTGGTGGCCACGGAGCCACTGGTGGAAATTCCACAGTCCTATGGTAGGGCGTTCAGTTTGTCCACCATGCCACAAATGTTGACTTCATATGCCGAGGGGTTCAGCAGCCAAAAGGTGGTACTTATATAATGAAACCTGAAGAACTATTAAAACAGCCCGATGACTCCTCGAACGCAAAGGTAAAAACGTCAGCACGGCTGTCTCCGACATCATAAAGTAATAAAAACATTATTCAGAGGCGCGCAACAGACCCTGATCAGGACGTGAACCTATGCACTCAACAACGGGAGTCAGACTTCTGTACCAAGAGAGCTGTAGACTCACCATGACAGCAGCTGTAATGTACATAAACACTGTAAAGATGTCTACTTTGGCGTAATTTAGCTAAGGCAAATTACACAGCAATGTGTGTAGCGATTTACCCTCCAAGCAGTCCTCCCTTATCATCCAACCAACCATGGTGATTTGTGGTCCCAACACCCGAATACATACAATGCCTACAAAAGTAGAAAACTTTGATTCTTACAAACAATCCGAGGTATGTAGCAAAATTCACTCAGTCACCCAGTCTCCTCCTTATCACTTAACATCGCCACCACCACAAAAATCGCTAAAGAACGTCTCATTATCTGAAACCGCTTAATCCTATATAGGGTCACGGTGAGCCGGAGCCTATCCCGGAAACACAGGGCGTAAGGCAGCAATACACCCGACGACGGGACGCCAGTCCATCACTGGGCATTGCGGGACAATTTTAGTCTGCAAGCCAATTAACCTATGCAGCAGCATGTTTTTGGACTGTGGGAGGAAACCGGAGTACCCGGCGAAAACCCACAAGGGCACGGGGAGAGAACTCGCAAACTCCACACAGAAAGGCACCCGAGCCGAGATTCGAACCGGGGACCTTCTTGCTGTGAAGCGACATCGCTGCCCACTGGGCCACCGTGCCGTTACCGTTGATGATTTTCCGTTCTCTCCGCAGCAATGTGCAGCGCTTTGCGACCCTCGGGTGAAAAGCACTATAATAGTGCAATTATCATTATTATTAGATTGAGGTGTGACAAACCTACATCGTTAAACCACCCGACCGCCGACCCAGTGAAGGTCACCGATTTCCCTCTTCGCCGGACAGATTATTTAGTCTCGCTCACACCGCTCTCGACCGCGTCAAGAAGGCACGTCGCCTCCTCCGTCGTCTCTCCTCAGCGCCGCTCGACTCTGGAATTCTCTCCCGCCGTCCGTTATCCTTCCTTCTCACGGCATCGTAAATTTAAGCGAACTCTCATCATCTGTTGTGCTTTTAACAATGCCGTGAGTTGCTGGCCGCTCGGCGCTCAGGTCGTCGCCTTGCGTTCAACAACTGTGAGGAGGAAAAGAGGACGGAGGCGCACGGTCACTGCGATGCAGTGTGCAGTGCTAACACATGGTAAGAACGCATGGGTTTGATACCCGGCTCGGGGTGGTGCCTGTCTGGCTTTATATGTGCTCTGTGTGCGCTCGTGTGTATTCGCAGAGTACTACGCTTCCACGCGCCCCCCCCACCCCAATTGCTGAAAAAAAATAGCTCGCCATTTGGCAAATAACATCTGTGCAGCGCTTTGTGACCCTCGGGTGAAAATCGCTCTAGAAGTGCAATTATTATTATTATTAATATCAAGACGGGTCCCGGGTTCGAATCTCGGCTCGGGTGCCTTTCTGTGATGAGTGTGCATGTTCTCTCCTCGTGTCCGCGTGGGTTTTCGCCGGGCACTCCAGTTTCCTCCCGCAGTCCAAAAAACATGCTGCTGCATAGGTTAATTGGCTTGCAGACTAAATTGCCCGCAGTGCCCGGTGATGGACTCGCGTCCGATCGTGGGTGTATCCTTGCCTTGCGCCGTGTCTGCCGGGATAGGCTCCGGCTCACCGCGACCCTGTACAGGACTAAGCGGTTTCTGACAATGAGATGAGATGAGATATAGAATACGCAGTGTCTGGAAAACATTCGTGCCGATTTACTGCATGGTTGGCTTCCTCTGCGTCTGTGCGGTTCCTCATACCTTGGAGTGGTTTCATTTACTCTGAGAACCGTGCACGCTGTAAGCTGTAGTCTAAGGATGTCTCAAGAATCTGCACCTCAAAGCCAACTTTGCCCACTTGGACCTGGTCTCCACGGCCCAATGATGGGTCACAACCCACTGGTTGTAAGATAATTACTATTAACACATCACAAAATTCTCTATTCAGCAGAATCTCAACGGGGGCACAGTTTCCATGTCGGTGGTCCCATCTTTGGTTTTGTTTACCGTTGAATTTTTGCTAAATTACGTTTTTGCCAAAGGGGGCTTTCATAACCTCATTCGCCGTGGGCACAGTCAGCGAGCAGTGTGACCTTGGGTGCGACATTCACGATTCTGGGCGAAGCATGTCCAAAATGGGCTGTGGTACGTACACGCTCAGTTACAACATCTTGGCCAGGCATGAACTATGGGTGCAATCTGTCAAAAAACAAACTTCCATTTTTGGTCCGATTTGGTAGGAGGATAAAAAAAAATCCAAGCACCCAATCATTTCCCCCGACTAAGAAATATTACAGTGCCACAGTGTGCGGTTTCCTCATCACTATAACCCATTTAAGTCACTTGCGTAAAACGTTTAGCACTATAGAATACAATTATCCGACAGACAAGGATTATAATTTGAACTTTTTTTTGGTTGTTGTAGATGAGTAGGGGTGGCAAAGAAAAAAAGATCTCCCTTACAGCCTTCAACTGTAGGGTCTCGTGGCACTAGCGAGCACCTATAAAGGTCGACATGGCACATAAGGGGGTGGGCCACCAGCACCATGTCCGACCGTCTTCGTCTCTCCAGTAGCAATGTTTACACACTGCACTACAAACCCATGTGAAGATCAGTCGACCTAGGGGGATATCCTGGACTAGGTCGTTAAATGGTCATTGGAGTTGACCTTGAGCGGGATTCGAACTCAGGTGGCTGGGTTTGTAGCCCAGCGCCCTAACCACTGAGACACCGCTCCCCAGCAATTCACTCTCGATTCTCTACCTGGCCATGTATTTGAATGTCGCGATTCAGAGTTGCGTTTTGATTCATACAGGTTCCCTTGACAGCACAGCGGTGATTACATTAGCCCCGAGTAGCTGCGGGGGTCACGAAAACCCATTGAATATGGATGGAAAAACATCGACCAATGCACAGAATTAGACACGCGTATCTCAATCCCGGCGGCACGGTGGCCCAGTGGGTAGCGCTGTCACCTCACAGCCAAAAGGCCCCCAGTTCAAATCTCGGCTCGGGTGCCTTTCTGTGTGGAGTTTGCATGTTCTCTGCCCGTGTCCGCGTGGGTTTTCGCCGGGCACTCCGGTTTCCTCCCACGGTCCAAAAACATGCTGCTGCATAGGTTGATTACCTTGCAGACTAAACTGCCCTCAGTGCCCGGTGATGAACTGGCGTCCCATTGTGGGTATATCCTTGCCTTGCGCCCTGTGCCTGCCGGGATAGGCTCCGGCCCACCGCGAGCCTGTACGGGACTAAGCGGCTTCGGACAGTGAGATGAGATGAGATCTCAATCCCCAAGCAAGGATATCAATCGACGAACGTAGGCATCGTCAGGCCCCTGCCAAAGCGTCAGTTTGTTGCGGCGCGCGCACTGAAAACACGAACACGGGTTAACAAAAACACTCGCCGAACTCACCTTACAGTTTGACTTTTATCCACAAGTGTGGAATGCAAAACAGATGGTAAAGATTCCAGCGGTGCCTCGCCAGCGGGGCGCGGAATTTTAACGGTAGGCTAATTGTGCAAAACCAAGCCAAACACCGGCTTACCGTAGCTGTAGGGGGAGTAGACAGCCTGCAGTGGTGTGTGTATGTGTGTGACAAACTGGCAAGCCAGCATTGTAAGGGAGCCTTCCATTTATCATCCAAGCATGAGTTTACAGCCATGGGCACGCTGAAATACGTGCATATGTTTGTAATGCACACACATGGGTTTCTGATGCGCACGAAGAGCCACGTTGGTTTGTCAGCCTTTACAAAATGCTTGTTTTCCAAGCGCTTTGTTTCCAATCTTGCTCAAAATGGACAATTTTCTTGTTAATGTTTGCACGTCTGGAGCGCTTTTCACCCGAGGGCCACAAAGCGCTGCGCAGAGCGATTGCTCTCCGTCCCGCGTAATCCTCTGTATATTTGAACGGCATCGTTAATTGGGCACCGTACGTTGAACGGAAATTGGTTAAGGGGTTTGTGTAGTTTTATTGGAAATATGCAACGGGTACTTGAATGAACAGCCGGACCAACAGACGTCCAGGTATGTATCCCAGGCAGAGCAAGAAGTAGCTCATCTCTCGATTCATGTAGACACTTCATTACCCGCGTCAGGAGTCCCAACACTAGACTGTGTTATCAATTTACGTTAAAAAGACAAACTCAGGCAAGTCATAAGCAACCAAACATTTACAATGAAACAGCGACTTGTAACTGACAGTAACGGTTTTTGAAACTGCCAAGAGCCAGACTGGCTTCCTATCACGGATAGCACTGCAAACAGAAAGTGTCCTCAAGCAGTTACAGTAGTTTTAAAAGCATAAGTCCTTTTTTTTTAAACACATGTCACCGACAAACACAAAGAACGTTGACCGTTTTGCCACAAACGTGGAAGTTTCTGACAATTAAGACAAAAGTTATGCCTGTAATTAGTGAGAAATTAAGGAAGCTGCCATGCAGTGATAAGGACTAGACTAGTAATCCAGAGGTCACTGACTTGATGTGATCTCCTCGTGAGACTACTGAAGCAACGAGAAAGGTTTCTGAAAGCACACCTGCTGCTTCTAGCCATCCAGCAGACTAAACGAGTACTGGATCGGCAGGTCGACATGTGGTTGGGTAAAGTGTGGGTATGGCCACCTTTCCCAACCGCGTTATGATTTACTGCACATTTTTCTGCAAAAAACATACCATCTTCACGTCAAAGTTATTAAGACATTTTGTCAACTCCGTTCGCATTTAGTCTCACACATAGTCTCGTAGCTTGTGGAACATGTACTGGTAATTTGCGCGGATCGTAAAATAACAGATTCCGCGCATGCAGAATACGACGCGCGCATTGCGTGACTTGTTTCGGCTGGTTAGGCCTCATTGCGCGAAGCATCTCGGTGACACGGCCAACCTCGGCCCAAGAACGTGGGCAGTGGGGGCAGTTACACAGAGCCATAGTCATCCACGCTCAGACGATCATAGTGTTGCAGAGACCCAGAGATTTGCATAGGCCACAATCCAAGACAGTCGGCATTGGTGACAGTGAGAGGACATTACAGAGGCCAAACGGGCAAACTAAAAAAAAAAAGCAAAAAACGGAATTTGTTGACAGAAAATCTATTCCAAAACCTACCGCAAGCAGGGTACACAAAACATACTCGTTAACTACAAATCAAAATTGCGTCTCAAAAAAAAAAATCTCTAAAAATATAGAAGTAGGGGGGCACGGTGGCACAGTGGGTAGCGCTGTCACCTCACAGCAAGAAGATCCCGGGTTCGAATCTCGGCTCGGGTGCCTTTCCGTGTGGAGTTTGCATGCTCTCCCCGTGGGTTTTCGCCGGACACTCTGGTTTCTTCCCACAGTCCAAAAAACATGCTGCTACATAGGTTAATAGGCTTGCAGACTAAATTGCCGCTGTGCCCGGTGATGGACTGGCGTCCCATTGTGGGCATATCCCTGCCTTGCGCCCTGTGTCTGCCGGGACAGGCTCCGGCTCACTGCGACCCTGTACAATGAGATGAGATGAGAATATAATAGGATCAGACTTGTGCAAATAAACTGTATCGACAACCTCGGGCACAGCAGAGCTTCGTTATAGCATGCATAGCAATTGTGGCAGAGCTATGAATAACTACCATACGTGCCTATTACTCACCCACGGCCAAACTGATCTATGGCTGCAATCTCCTTGATTCCTATGGCAAAGCAGTAGCTAACAAAGGATCATTTAGATTCATTTACATATAATAATAATAATAATAATAATTGCATTTATAGAGCGCTTGTCACCCGAGGGCCACAAAGCGCTGCACAGGGCCACGGAGAGAACGGCACGCCAACAACAATGACAGAACGGAAAATCAGCAACATTTTTTTGGGGTTTTTTTTTAATGCAAATCCGAGCTGCGGAGAGAACGGCGCGTCAACAACATCAAGACAGTTTAACTGAAAGTCAAAGCAGTAGCGATAAATTATAGGACATAAAGTCAGCAGAAAAAAAATGTCTTCAACAAACAAGGAAGGAACAAATGTTGCCGAGCAGATGCAGGTTGAAAAGACAGCCAACATGCCGGCACGGCACCACTGAACCGCATCAACAGTGCGAGCCGGAGGAAGGAATAAATGTTCCCGTGCAGGCGCAGAACGGAAGAGAGCCAACATCCCGGCACGACAACACTGAGCCGCATCAATAGTCCTAGCCGGAGGACTTGAAAACTTTACGGAACAATTGAGTCTTGAGACGAGATTTGAAGATGGCCAAGGACTCGGCTGAATGAATTTCCAGTAGAAGGACATTCCAGAGTTTTGGAACAGCACGCGAGAAGGCTCTGTCACCCATCGAACGGAGGTGCGACCTGGGCACATGCAGCAAGCCTGTAATGGAGGATCGTGTTGAGGAGGGTGCCTGAAGTCTGTTACGGATGAATGTCGGAGCTGCGCCAGTGAGAGCCCTGTAGATGAGTAGGCGGATGTTGAATTAAATCCTGTATTTAACAGGGAACCAGTGGAGAGACATCAGTACTGCGGATATGTGATCGTGGATGGGTGTGCAAGTGAGGACTCTGGCAGCCGCATTCTGCACACGTTGGAGACGATTTATCAGGTAGGCAGGGGTGCTAGGGAGCAGTGCAGTAATCGATTCGTGGGGAGATGAAGATGAGTATTAGCTTCTCAGCGTCAGCAGGTGACAGGATGTTGCGCAGTCTGGCTATATTTCTGAGATGAAAATAGGCTACCTTCGTCATCTTGTTGATGTGTGTCTTGAAGGTGAGTGAGGAATCAAGAGTCACACCTAGACTCTGGACTGCCTTAGCAACTTCATGTGTCTGGTCGTCAAGCATCAATTGGATAGATTCAGCCTTGGACAATTGGTGCGTGGTTCCGACAGCAAAACTTCTGTTTTGTCACCATTTAGTTTTAGGAAATCTGAATTGAGCCAGGCCGTCAGAGTTGACAGTGAGGATGACGTGCAAAGACCAGACGCATTGATGGATGACTTTGCGTGGATATAGATTTGGATGTCATCGGCATAGCGATGGTAGCTGAGATTGAGGCTGCGCAGGATATGGCCAAGAGGTTGTAGGTAGATGCTGAACAGGAGAGGGCCGAGAATTGAACCCTGAAGAACTCCAGACAAAGCAGGATGAATCTCTGAGATTTGTCCTCCGTAGCTGACAAACTGCTTCCGGTCGGACAGGTAGGAGCTCAGCCAATGCAGGGCACAGCCAGAGACCCCTATACCCTCAAGTTGCTCAAGTAAGATCAGATGGTCAACGGTATCAAAGGCAGCGCTTAGGTCCAGGAGGACAAGAATGCTTGACAAGCCTTCATTAGCAGCGATGAGTAGATCCATCAACTACTTTTACCAGAGTAATGCTGACACAAGATAGCCTCGCAGTAGCGATGGCAATGCTGATGTGTGTCCAGTTCCAAATGCAGAATTTGCGGACAGTTTTTTTGCAAAAGAATGTTTCATCAATACCAGTTCAACAACGTATGCGTTTCATAGCTATGCTAGAAAAACCCGTGGCAGAACAGTGGGAGGATGCACAAACGCCTGCACGGAAAGATCTCAAGAGTCAGGGATCAAACGCAGACCCGAGGTGTGTTACCACCGTGAAACTATTCCCCCCAAACGATCGCAAAAGCACAACTGTTACAGCTCCATCAGCCTTTCCGTCAACACGGGTATCGCGTGGCAGTCGTGTGTTACCTGGATCGCCCTTGTAGGGGTTGTGCTTTGGCTTGGGAGCCACGGGGGGCCCGGGACGTTGGGGCCCCGAGCCCACGGGCGCCGAGCAGGAGAGCGCTTGCTCGCCCGGCACGGAAGGGTACGCGTCGAGCTCTGCCCGCACCGAGCTCACGCCGACGGTGCCACCGGCGAGGCCGGCCGCACTCTTTGGCGGCACCCAGGTCGGTCCCGACATGGTCCGCGATTCTTGTTCTCAGCGTCTGTGCACGCAGGCGAGAGCAACAACATTCACTTTGCAGGGAGGCGAGTATAGCGCTGGCAATGTGGCAACGCTCGCGTCTCGCAGCAAGAGGTGCCTGGGTTCGATTCCTGACCAGGGCACCTTTCCGCGCCGAGTTTCTAAGTTTCTCCCTCGCACCCCATTCCGTACGAGTGTCCTCCAGGCTCCCTGTTGTTTTAATAGTTAAGAAAAACAGACAATGTTAACTGGTATTGGGCCAAAACATAGTAACATCACCCGATACTGCAAAAACACAGCAGGACCATCCTGAAGAAAACTTAGAGACTGACGTGTTTTACCTGCTAAACTCGTCACAATCATAACACATCAATAAAAAAGTTAAAAAGTTATAGATGCAGTTCTGCATTTGCTTTCCCACGCTATTGCTGGCAGAAGGGTATTTTGCTAGAGGGAGCTCTTGAGAGCCATTCCGTGCTGGCCAGACATCATGGAGCATTATGGGTACTTATTGCCAGTATACATGCATAAGATTACAACAGGTTTTACCGTATCTGGCGATTATGCAGGTGATGGATGTTAAGATCTTAACACCTGCATAATCGCCAGATACGGTAAAACCTGTTGTAATCTTATCATCATGTAGCATGTCCGAGTATCCACGAAGACAAAAGATTATCTGTGCATCGTTTACTGAACGATTAGAGCGAGTCTTGTTCGCAAGCACCCATGAAGTCCAGTATGGCACAGGGAGGAATGCGCGGCCGGCACCACCACCACCTCCGACCACCGTCGTCTCCCGAGAGGAGGTGTACACACCGCACCAAATACTCTCGGGGCCGATTTCCTGTTCAGAAAATCATCACTGGTATTGGCTGTGAGTGGCAATCGAGCCTGGGAGCGTGCCCGCTCTAGGCCGTAACACCAGCAACATGCCGATCGATTACCGTCGTTACATTTGAGACCTCCCTCCACCCACCCACCAAAGTAAAGTGACTAATTTGCTCCCGGTACCCTGAGAAGTTGTAGCTTGCTTACCCGTCCCCGCGTTGGACAACTGTTAAAAAGAAGCACGTATCTATACGGTTCCTTCCGGCTTAAACAGAAACCAAGGGTGGATACCCGACTTGGCACTGCCGGCTCATTCTCCGACCCCACATACGCTCCGAGTCTCAGTGACAACGTAGCACCGCCAGATGACAACATAAAGATAATCGGGCCAGGTTTATGGTAGGCTTGGTGGCAATGCCCACTCGACACCAGAGGATGGGTCAAAGGTTTGCCCACACGAGACATCCACACGAGACTCCCAGGCTGGTGACATAAGCTGAGCGGTAGTGCGTTTGTCACCCCGGTTCTTATCCAGTGGCCACTCCGATTGCTTCAGATATAAGCACACCTGGCCTCACCTGACAATGGGTGCGTTTATATCCAGGCTGGACCGCACAGCTCATTTAAGCTCTCTGCCGACTCGGTCTTTTCAAGGGCCAATGCCCAAAAGATTACCCTAACATAACATATATATTTGCTGTTGTGAAGACGTATTGTTGAAAACGATGGCAAGATTCATTTGAAATCCACGACAGGTTCTTACGTTATGCGCATACTTTCTCCCGTGTCCTACGGTCGGTCGCATCTCTGAGCGAAACAAAGGAAGCCCATTTTTGACCCTTGTCCCTAAAAAGTCCCAAAGCTTAGCGAGGATTTCCTGTGAAAAGAATGCGTCGATATAATCACGTAAACATAAGAACCCTAAGAAAGATAGCGGCAGGAATTTAAGACACAGGCTTTGAAAGCAAAAAGCTCTTCTGGATGAAACCACAAGAACTGTGGTTTTTTTTCGAATCACAATGAAGAGTTGTGATTCTGCAGCAATGCTGCACGTGTATCAATCAGATGCATTGTGGAAAAGAATAGGACAATTAATAAGGACGGGCGGCGCGGTGGCCCAGTGGTTAGCGCTGACGCCTCACAGCAAGAAGGTCCCGGGTTCGAATCTCTCGGCTCGGGTGCCTTTCTGTGTGGAGTTTGCATGCTCTCCCCGTGTCCGCGTGGGTTTTCGCCGGGTACTCCAGTTTCCTCCCACAGTCCAAAAAGCATGCTCTTGGATTTGTTGATTGGCTCGCAGACTAAAATTGTCCCGCAATGCCTGGCGATGGACTGGCGTCCCGTCGTCGGGTGTATTCCTGCTTTACGCCCTGTGTTTCCGGGATAGGCTCCGGCTCACCGTGACCCTATATAGGATTAAGCGGTTTCAGATAATGAGATGAGATGAGACAATTAATAAGGACATCTACAGGTTGTTCCCGATTGTGATTTTTACAAGACACGTTGGGACGTGTCTAAATGTAGGCAAATTTGGACGATCTCTGAGAACTAAAAACCAAGCGTGTTTATCAGTAACACTTCTTAAAAAGTAAACACATTTCAGCAAATAAATTTCAGGGGAAGTGTTGATAAATGTGTCGAGATTATTACTTTTACTGGAAGTAGCACCCCAAAAAACTAAACGGCATAATATTGCCCAATACAACTTTTAAAGTAATTGAACTGATATTGTAATGATGTAGGTTTTCACGGCTCGATGCATGATGATTGCTTCGAAAAGCTGCTCTCTCGGGACAGCCGCGTCGATGGCTCTCTCTCCTCTCCTCGCGACGTTTCGCCTCACACGTTGGAGGCATCCTCAGGCGAAGTGTTCGTGTGCGGCTTCTATTGTCTCCTTATATGTGTGGGTGCGATGCGTGTGTTCTTTGTTGTGAGTCCGCCTTAAATATACTGTTAACGTGGGTGGCACGGTGGCCCAGTGGGTAGCGCTGTCACCTCACAACAAGAAGGTCCCCGGTTCGAATCTCGGCTCGGGTGCTTTTCCGTGTGGAGTTTGCATGTTCTCTCCCCGTGTCCGCGTGAGTTTTCGCAGGGCACTCCGTTTTCCTCCCACAGTCCAAAAAAAACCCCATGCTGCTGCATAGGTTAATTGGCTTTCAGACTAAATTGCCCGCAGTGCCCAGTGATGGACTGGCGTCCAATCATGGGTATATCCTTGCCTTGCGCCCTGTGTCTGCCGGGATAGGCTCCGGCTCACTGCAAACCTTGTACAGGACGAAGCAGTTTCTGACAAAGAGATGCGATGAGATATTGTTAACGTTGTGAGAACCGACACCTTTTGAACCCTGGCGAATCTCGGATACGTTTTAAGGTTGTACCACGGGGTTTCTTCAGCACGACGCCCGCAGTTCTACCGTGATGGAGACACCTAAGACATCCTGCAATCCTTGCAGCTTCCAAGAGGCTCACGGAGTTGTCCCGCGCAACCGCAAAAGCCTATGGCGCGAGCCTGGTAAGAGGACATCACCAGCGAGGCCGTACAGGGAGACCACTTCTCCGCACTGCATTTTCCGCGGTCAGCTGCCGCCCACTGGCGATTT
This sequence comes from Mordacia mordax, assembly GCA_036362905.1. Lineage (NCBI taxonomy): Eukaryota > Metazoa > Chordata > Hyperoartia > Petromyzontiformes > Petromyzontidae > Mordacia > Mordacia mordax. The sequence goes on from JAZEWT010000026.1 coordinate 6,607,908, forward strand.
TCCAAAACCAGACCGGAGACGTTCTCACCACACTCCCCCCCCCGCCCGCTCTCTCTCCAACCAACCAACCAAGCCATCCGCGTCCACGCCGTCTTCACCCAGGGACACTCGTTGCTCCTCGTGGAAACGATGGCTCACTACCCAACAAGGGCAAACGCGCGGCATGTGGCCGTTTCCGAGACACGACTGCGGTCTGGTTGCAATTACCGCGCGAGGAGGAGGAGGAGGGGGCAGATGGCGATAGGAGAGCGTCCGTCGCACTCCCTCGCCGAGATTCATCCTCCAACGCCGCACCGCTAGCGATGCTGCGCTGCTCACGTACGCGATCTTTTTCCCCGCTGCTAAGTCCTAGCTTGGTACCGGGCTTAGAACGCTAACACGGGCGTCTTAATGTCCTCCCTGTCTCCGGGTACTCCGGTTTCATCCCATAGTCCATAGACACGTGACGGATGACTAGTTTAATGGACTGAAACTAGCTTTCCCCCCCAGTGCCCTGTGATGGACTGACGTCCCATCATTAGGCTCGTAGATGTTTATCAACATTTGGAGAAAAGGTTTTTGTGGCAGCCTCGCATTTGGAACAATATTGCCACGAGCTTGAGGCTACAGTCACTGCCATCCAGCCACCTTCGAGCACAATTCGTCTTAATTTCCACCCAGCAGTGTTTGCATGAAATGATTGGTCTTTTAACTGTGCAATCTTGAAGTGTTACTGTTATTCATTACGGTTAGGGTTTCATTTACCGCACATGTTGTTGCTGTGAGTTTGTGTATTCGCCCTTTGGTTTTTATCCTTGCAAGGTTGGTCAGTTCAGACGTTTGTTGTGTCTGGCAGAAATCCTGCATCTAGAGACTGCAAGCTCTCTGGGTACTTTCTGCTGTAATAATAATAATCATCGGTGTAGTCCTGCCTTCCGCCCTGTGTCAGCAGGAATAGGCGCTAGCTTCACCCGCGACCCTGTACCAGATTAAGCAGGGACTGATAATTAAATGAAGACAGAGCTAAGAGGAAAGAAAAAAAGCTTTGTCCACCTCTCCCCCCCTCCCCTCCAATGGAACAAGTTTCTCCACAGGTAGCCCAGGTGGTAAACATATGAGGATGATTGGCTGCACACACGGCAAGGCGAAAACGCGGTCTGACCATTACAGAAAGAGCACTGGGCTTTCCGGTATTGGGACATCGTTAATCATCGAAATCTTTAATTCCAAATAGTCGTCGTTTGAAATGGATTCCGGTGGTACGACTTGTATAAACAGTTTGTCTTCTCTCATGTAAATATTGCGGGCGAAAAAAGGCTCCTTCAAACCGAATTAATGTACTCGCTGTATTGTACCAAAGTTTTGCCATTGCTTGAACGTTAAAACATTCATCAAAACATTAATCTAGAAATCTAAACTGGAATACCACCAGTGTTATAATAAACCCTATTATAATAAGTGTAAACATATTCTCGTGATCCTGTGAGCAAACAGCAATGACCGAATTTCTCTAAACTTCTGTTAACTCAAGGTTCCCGTCACAACCCCACACGTGGCTATCTGAACTACGTCCATCTGCAGTCGACGGGTCTTAAAACAAGTAAATAATGACATCTCCACTAAAAGCAACACGCCTCGGTTGGTGACTCACAACTGATGCGAAATCACATCAGCAGACCGCAAGTCTGCCCCCCCCACCACCAAAATATGAGACCTCTGTAAAAACACCCCACTCGACCAAGACCGAAGGGCATTCATTTCCTGCCCGGCGCGTTCCAGCAGCTTTGTACAAACACGCGGGGCACTCCCACGGTGACCAAAGACTAATACCCAAATGGTGACAGGTTCCAAAACGGCCGCTCGCAAACCCGACGTGGCCTCCCGACCCCCGGGCTCAGCCGGGCACTGTTGAGGAGTGAGAATCTTGCTCGCGAATCTGCAAATGTTTATAATCTCGACCTCGGGTAATTAAGTGAAGAATTCCACTGCAGGCATTTCACTATCTAGTGCAGGAATCTATTACAGACAGGGATAAACAAAACGTAATAATGTGCTGCGGAATGACATTTTTGCGCCAATGCGCAAAAACGCCGCTAACCTTCCTTCTCCTAACCTTCCTTCTCCGGTTTGACGCACAAACACTCCCGCAGGCATGCGAGCGAGGGACACAACAGGTAAACACGACGTGGAATTCCAAGCGCTTCTTACTTGAAAGCAACGAAAGCCTGCGGGGGTTGGGGAGGGGGTAAGAGAGGGAAAGGCAACCCACCGGGTTTCTCCAAAAGTTCGCTGTGCGTTCTCGCGACGAGCAACGTTCACCGGATCCACAGCTCCCCCGCCGCGCATTTCCGCCAGATGTGGACACGTCGGCGCTGGCTCGCCGCGTGGCCCGCGTGGCCGGCGCCGCTGGCTCGCCGCGTGGCCGGAGCCGCTGGCTCGCCGCGTGGCCGCGTGGCCGGAGCCGCTGGCTCGCCGCGTGGCCGGCGCCGCTGGCTCGCCGCGTGGCCGGAGCCGCTGGCTCGCCGCGTGGCCGGCGTGGCCGGAGCCGCTGGCTCGCCGCGTGGCCGGTGCGTCGGGGGGGGGTTTATGTGAAGCGAGGCCCGATGCTGATCGAGTGTTTTTTTTAACGCGAAACTCGAGCCAGCGCCTGCGCTACTGCTGGGACGATGGGCGGATTACGGGAGTTTTAACGGCTATGGCAACGCGCCTTCGTATCACAGCCCCCCTCCCCAGCTCAGGGGGGCAAATGTTTTTTGGGCGAAAGGGGCCACAGGTGCTGCCTCTAAATATTCGAATCCCTCCGATTGCCCTCTGGATTAAATGACAAAGCCCAGTTGCGTTACGGTGAAAGAAATACGCTGCCCTGCGTTTCACGTGGGGCCCCCCCTAACATTCAGGCTACGCTACAGGCAAATGTTTGCAGTCAATGATCACCCTAAATCGTCTACGATTTTTTTTCCCACGGCTAATCATTTACAACAATGTGTAACTAAAGACGGGCGAACGCTCCGAAATGTATGCAGTAACCTTTAAAAGTGTCAAAATAATGGTTAAGAATCTTAGCGCAGAATGTTAAAAGCAAAATAAAAACACGACCGTTTCCCATATTAATCTATCCAGGTAAAAATATAAGCATTTTTACACAAGCTACCTGCCACCACATGGCCTTTTGGGAGAGCATCTTATCCGTAGCATTGGTTAAATGCAAGTAACTTAACAGTTTCAAGATTTGCCATCGGTGTCTTTGCGTGTCCTTTCCATTTCCGCGTGGGGTTTTTGTCGAGTACTCCGGTTTCCTCCCACCGTGCAGACACGCTGCTGCCTAGGTTACTAGGCCTGCTGAGTAAATTGCCCCCAAAAATGGCCCTGCGATGTACTGGCCTCACATCCTGGGTATAGCCCCGCCTTGCGCCTTCCATCTGCCGAGATAGGCTCCTGTCCCCTCGAGACACTACAGGATTAAACGGGTATTGATAATGATTTGTAACAGAGTCAGGCTTGCTGGACACAATGTTGGTGGACTGGCTAATGTTTATCGACGAGAATTATTTTGGTAATAAACGGGCCCTGGTTCGACAGAATTATAGGATGAAACCTACCAAGAATGTGTATGCACATATTGCAGGCCAAACTAAAAACTGCTTTGGCCATAAGTTGTTATTTTTTTTTTAAAGAAATTCACTAAACCGAACACATTCACAGCAGATGCGGTTGAAATTGAGCAAACGTTGTGGATGACTCCAATACCTATAAAAACGCCGAACATTGGCCCTCATGTCGCCACGACAAAACGACTTACTGACGATTTTAAAGAGAGGCCACCCGTAGCACGCACGGGTGTTTGGGTGGCAACAGCTGCTTTGCCCTAAGCAGGAGCAGGATTAGGGGGATTATGGAGCCCAGCTGAGTGCACTCTCTAACTAAGCCAACGCACGCCGCTGAAAGCGAGGAACCCAATGATAGTAAAATATGATGACGCTGCGCTGGCAGCGGATATCTGAAGCCCGTATGAGATGACGTAGTGGTTCATAACCTTTTTGATATGCCCCCCCCCCAAACAATGCTACGAGTAACCGTGCCCTCCCCTCCACTCCTGTAGCCCATAAGGTTATTAATACACGGGCAGGCTCAATCCTGACATGATTCAGAGATCTGATCAGGTTAATTTGGTCAGAGGGTTATAGAATACAAAATTTTGTTTTTTTATTTCCCCAAAATTACATCCCAAATCTTGTCTCGATTGTGCAAAATCCCCTAAAACCTATGTGCTGCGGGATCTGGCAGCACAAATACTAATATTGGAACGTGAAGTGTTCTACTGCAGAGTGGATTGTTCGTCACTTCTGTCAAACCAGTTTTGATTGAACGCTCAGAATTTAATTAACAAAGCTGTTCTTTCTGGATGGTCGTGTCCAGCGCTCCTCCTCTCTCCTTCGCGACGTTTCACTCCCCACGTTGGAGGCATCCTCAGGTGCTGAGGAAGGTGTTCTACATACATTCCCTGAAAACATACATCATTACACCCACAATTCAACCAATTATTGGCTAAATCAATTTTAAATGCCATTTTTTTGGTTTTGTTTAGTCATTTGAACCAGTATAAGAGCATCAAGTCGGCATACTTGATAATTGGGGGCTGAGATGAGAATCTTGGATGTCTGCAGTGCCCAGCTCCAACACCTTGACCTTTGGGACACAGGGCCGACTTAGAACAATGGGACTTTCAAAACGTTGTTTATTAACTTGCTCATATATTCCACATACCCGGCAAAACTGACCCATAGCCTTCACGCTGGCATAATTCCTGGTAAACGATAAACCGGTAATTAGTCCACTGTTTGCTATGGTGACACATTCGTGACTGCCATTATATTTGCCAAGGAAGCTTTTTTTTTAAATGGGTGCACAAAAACATAGTAGGATATTAATATAATGCCGCAAGCAGTAATATTTCAGCACGTGTTTTTAAAACTGTTCGTGGCCCACAATTTGTTTGGAATAAAGTGACCTTGACGGATATAGTTTCGGTGTATGTGCGGTCCAGTGGCATAGCTATCGGGTGTGCAGGCAGCGCAACTGTACCAGAGCCCAGAGCAATAGCTGCCCAGGCATCACGTAACAAAGACCAGCGATTATACATCATTTTCAATCAGGACCCATGCCAACCAAAATATACCACTGTGTGGAGACCAAATATAGTTTGCAGGAAGGGATTACATAGTCAATCAATTGTCATATTGATTTTCAAACGCTTGCATTTTATCATGGTAATGGTCTACCCACTGGGGATGAAGGCCCGTCCACGTCTACAAGGGGATAACAGCTAAATCAGCAAAGGTTACTATGCAGACATTTCTGTGCTGCCACCTTCTGGCCACCTTGTAGCCGAGTATAAACCAGGCTCCAACCTGCTTGATGTCCAGGACCTGGGTGAGGGTGGGAAAACCCACTACGGGTGAAATTGGTGACGATCTTGCAGTAGAACTACATAAAACAAAGTCTTGTAATTTCAACCGAAATGTGTTTGCTGCGTCATTTTGTCTCTGCTAGAATAAATGTAAAAAATAAAATAATTTATTGCGCATGCAAATATCACGCCTGGTCATGGACGAGGAAACTGGGGG
>JAZEWT010000026.1:6635536-6645631 GCA_036362905.1 Mordacia mordax
GGGGGGGGGAGTAACAGAACAACAGGACGGGTTTGGAAGCCCAATTTTCACGGGGAGGAAATTCGCCCAGTGGTGAGCTTCCTTTACCTCTTAATACCTCGGGCTAGAGCAGTGGATTCTGACCAGTCGATCGCGATAATAATAATAATTTCATTAATAGAGCGCTTTCACCCGAGGGTCACAAAGCGCTGCACAGAGTTGCGCAGAGAACGGTATGTCAACAACAACAATATTAGAACGGAAAATCAGCAACAAAAACATTTTTTTGGGTTTCTTTTTAACAAATCCGAGCTGTGATCGTCAGGTCGATCCTTCGAAGTTCGAATAATCGATCTGAAAGTAAAATATATATATAGCATAGGGAAAGTCAAGATTCTGTACGGTGGTTGTATTTGAAATTATAGTGGGCCGTGTGATGTAGACGCAAGCTGCTCGAGATAGTGTTTAAGCACTCAGTGTATAAGCACTCATAGCGTGCAGCAAGTACAGCGAGAGTGCAGCAAGCACAGGTAGCGTGAATCAAGCACAGGTAGGTGGCTAACAGTAGGCGAGTGTATATCGTTTTTCATGAGGGTTATAGTAAGGTAGATGCTGTGTTGCATTCAGATTCTAATAGTGATCTTGTGGGCGGCACGGTGGCCCAGTGGGTAGCGCTGTCGCCTCACAGCAAGAAGGCCCCGAGTTCGAATCTCGGCTCGGGTGCCTTTCTGTGTGGAGTTTGCGAGTTCTCTCCCCGTGTCCGCGTGGGTTTTCGCCGGGCATTCTGGTTTCCTCTCACAGTCAAAAAAAACATGCTGCTGCATAGGTTAATTGGCTTGCAGACTGAAATGCCCTCAGTGCCCGGTGATAGCCTGGCGTCCGATCGTGGGTATATCCCTGTCTTGCGCCCTGTTGCTGCCGGGATAGGCTCCGGCTCACCGCGACCCTGTGCAGGATTAAGCGGTTCTGACAATGATGATGATTATGAGATGAGTGATCTTGTTTTGAAAACGGTTTAAAGCCACTGAGACACTGGATCTGGCCGGGGTGAGTGCAAGCGATTTTCGGCGGCGTTTGCGAATTGGAATTGGTCATCTTGCTTAACGAGTTACACATAGGGTCAAGGAAACCTGCGCTCCGTGTGTCTCCCGTCTATTGACTCGACCGAGGTGCTTTGAGCTCTGTCGCCTCAATTCACTTTGAAGATGGTTTCCACGTGGCGTGGCAGGATAGGTGGGCACGTGGGTTTAACTGTACATGAAGCGCTCCAGAGGAATGCAATCATGGTAAGTTTTATTTAAGTAGGAAAATCTGAGTCTAAACTCAATCATCATTGGCTGTGGCTAACTATTGGATGAAGGCCTCGTCTATTCAGACATGCAAAATCACGGGGCGCCAAAGCTCTAACATTTGTGCTTCACAGATAAGATCCTGGGTTCGAGTTCCGACTTTGACGCCTTTCTATGTGGCAGTTTGTATGTTCTCCCACTGTTCTGCATGTAATTCCTTCAGGTCCTGCAGTGTCCTCGCATAGCTAAAAATAAGCTGAAAATCCATACAATGTAACTGGTATTGACCAAACACCACAATGTTGACAAGTTGCTCGGCGTTATACACCAGAATATCGCAACAACAACAAAACAAACTCAGCAAGACCATCCTGTAAAAAGTGTCTTCAAACTCCTCTCGGCAAACAAACTGGATAGTCATCTCATCTCATTGTCAGAATCGCTTAATCATGTACAGGGTCGCGGTGAGCCAGAGCCTATCCCGGCAGACACAGGGCGCAAGGCAGGGATATACCCACGCTGGGACGCTAGTCCATTCCGGGCAGTGAGGGCAATTTAAGTCTGCAAGCCAATAAACCTATGTAGCAGCATGTTTTTTTGGACTGTGGGAGGAAACCGGAGTGCCCGGAGAAAACCCAAGCGGACACGGGCAGAGAACATGCAAACTCCACACAGAAAGGCACCCGAGCCGAGATTCGAACCCGGGTTCTTCTTGCTATGAGGCGACAGCGCTACCCACTGGGCCACCGTGCTACCCACAAACTAGTACTAATACTATTTTGTGGATGAGCTTCATTCTTTGCTTCACTCTTGGAAGTAATCACCCGGGCATTACAGTCAGTGGACTCTCATGGTTGGTGGAACACCATCTTCTGGTGTTCCCCCAACCCTTCTGGCTGACACTGGCGGTAGAGCTCGTGTCCGATTGACGCCAAAATCACGGAACAATCTTTCATCGCGGCTATCGGTCATGCCTCCATTTATCTGCCTCTAAGTCTGGTTTCACATCAAGGTTCATTTTTTTTTTCAATATGAGAATGGCTTAGGAAAAAGGATATGTAGTAATTGGATGTTTTTTTTTAAAAACACAATTCATGTTCATGCGTGGTGTGATTGTGTAAGAGCACGTGTGATAGTGAAAGATTGAACCGTGTATGACTCATGTTTGGAGGAGGGTGTTGGGCAATATGTTGCCTTACGATGGTTTCTCAATGCCAGGGGTTATATAATCAGGGTTAATTCGTGACTGTAATTTTTTCACATTTTCAGATTAAAGACTCTGACCTCGAGGGACACAGGACGAGTGTGCGGGTGGAACGGGGCAGTGCGGCGATGGACGATAAGTAAGTTCTCGCGTCTGTCAGACTACTCTCTCAGGAGCCACGAGGGTCCATTTGCCAAACCACGCGACGCACGGCGCACTCCAGTTAGCATTGCAAATTACGCTCCTTGTGAAACGTTCACATGTAATTGGCATTGAGATCCAGTGAACGCACAAGAGGCGTGCGGCATTGCGTGTGCAAAAAAATAAATCCTCCAGCCATGCCCAAAACCACCAGCTTTGAAGAACGCAAGGTGCGGCTGTTGTCAGAGCAGTGACTTGAGATGACTAATCGTGGGTGTCTCCAACAACAGCGCAGCAACGAGGCAAGCACAGCTGTCAGAACGGTTTCGTTATTATTAGCACTCATCAGTACAGCATGGCCACTTATGCTGCTGTCCTATGTGGATGGAAGTCCCATACAAAATATGTGGAAGATTTACCTTCACACCAACGGGGATTGTAGCATCACTTGTTTGAACGACTACCATTACGTGGCATATTGGGTTAAAATCTAGTAGGATTTTTATTTAATCATTTGACCTGCTGCATCTGGATATTGCTGTTTCTCAAATGAGGAATGGAAAAAAAACTAGTTTGTGAGATTTATACATTATATATGTTTATGCACCCGGCTTGTTTTTAGTCCGTTTCGTGTTAAAATATGATAGGGAAATTGGAATCACGATTCTTGTCGGTCAGTATTTCAGTTCACCTTCCGTATGGGGGTTTTCTGGACACGCGGTACAGAACGGCCCGAACATCTCAAATGCGTTTCCTCAACCATTCCGGGGATCGAGGATGCGAGTCTTTTCTCGATTTAAAAACAATATTAGGAAATCGTTGTTAAAGGAAATGGTCATCGTATTATCATCATCAGTCAATCGTCGCTGCCATCATTTACATCGTGGGCATGTGAGGGCAGGGATTCAGAGTGGTGGGAGTGGGTGGGAGATTACACAGAAGTCACGTGATTTACCGGAGGCTTGAGCTGATTTAGATACATTATATATTACAGATGAACTCTGTTAAAGGTGCTTATTATCGTCGCGTCTCATTAACAAAAATGAAATGTTAATGTTCCGAGCAAGTTTGCACAAGTTGCTGCAGCACTAGAACTGGGGGCAGAATTCGAACACAAAGTGTTAATAATAACAATAACTTTACGTTTTTAAAGCGTACATAATTCATTCACTGTCGAAGGTATTCATTCGACAGAGAACGACTCAGAGGCGCGAGGAAAGCACAGAGAGGCAGCTGCCAGGCGGTTTGCCGGCGCCACATTGCCACACACCGCTTCCTATATATTGGGATGCCATCGGTCAATTAATTAATGAGTATTTTTTTTTTTAAGTTGTGGGAGGAAGCCGGAGAGCCCGGAGGAAACCCACGCAGAACAGGGGGATAATACACAAACTCCACACAGAAAGGTGGATCGAAACTGCACGGGCAAGAACCATTCTTTCTGTGCAGGCACAGATGTTACCACTGCGCCACCATACCGCCCCCAGGTGTTTCTTAAGAAATCACACCTTTTGACATTTTACGTTGACAACGTTACGGTCATCACAAGCAGGTTTTCGCCAAAGTGAAAGTGAGCCGCAGTTATCGGCGACGCCACAGACGTGTTTACGTCATACGTTGTATCTCTCCGTAAGCCGCTGTCAATCACTTTTGGGGGCGAGGAAGAGGGGGGGGCGTTTTGGGGACATAATTTCAGACCGTGTCTGAAAGAGCCAGAGGTTCAGTGTTTCCTTCAAAGGTAAGTCAAAGCCAATGGTACTTTCACAGCAACAACCCAATAACCTTGCAGACGTCTCATCTCATCTCATTATCTGAAACCGCTTAATCCTATATAGGGTCACGGTGAGCCGGAGCCTATCCCGGAAACACAGGGCGTAAGGCAGGAATACACCCGACGACGGGACGCCAGTCCATCGCCGGGACCTTGCAGACGTATTTAACACATACATGCTATGTGGGACAATTTTCACAATGTAAGAACCACGCATTGTCCATCCATTGTCATGCAGTTTATCTGGGTAATGGTCGCGGAGGTAATAGACTTAGCAAAGCAGCCCAGACGTCCTTTTTCCTAACAACTTTTTTTGATTAAAAAAATGTTTTGATAACCCCCCCCCCCTTTGTCTCGAGATTCAGGGAAGTAGTTTTCCTGTTTACAAAATGCCACGTTATTGCATTATACCGCTGTGATGTTTATCCCTTGTGAATGCATTGCTATATGAAGACTTTCCTATGCCACGTCAGTATGAATGTTGTTTGATCATACTTCACCGTACTGGCTGATCGAGGGGCTGGGGGGGGGGTGCGATGCGGGATCGTGGTGCATCAAGGACTTGTCCGGGGCCATAAACATAGCAGGGCGGCGCGGTGGCCCAGTGGTTAGCGCTGACGCCTCACAGCAAGAAGGTCCCGGGTTCGAATCTCTCGGCTCGGGTGCCTTTCTGTGTGGGAGTTTGCATGCTCTCCCCGTGTCCGCGTGGGTTTTCGCCGGGCACTCCGGTTTCCTCCCACAGTCCAAAAAGCATGCTGCTACATAGGTTGATTGGCTCGCAGGATAAATTGCCCCGCAGTGCCCGGCGATGGACTGGCGTCCCATCGTCGGTATATCCTTGCCTTGCGCCCTGTGTCTGCCGGGATAGGCTCCGGCTTCGCCGTGACCCTGTATAGGACTAAGCGGTTTCAGACAATGAGATGAGATGAGATAAACATAGCTTGCTGGTGGGAAGCTCTGGAAATCGCTTGTCCATGAGCCCATGCATTTTACGTATTCGAATCACTCGAGGCAGCATCGCTTAGCGGTTCCAATATATTTATGTGACAAATCGCGGTGAATTGTCTGATAATTGCTTGAAATACGTGGCTCATCAAGTCATTCATCAAAAAAAAAAACACAAGTACGAATGAAGTTGTGTTGTCCTAGCTGGTACCAGTTTCTACTGTGGTCCATGGACTACCAAGGGATCAAAGTTGGACGGTCGCAAGTTCACATCCCAGTTGGGGTTACGTATCAATTCAACGTAAACTCACACTTTAATCAGCTGATAAGGCCCCATTGAGTTAAAACAGCTCAGACGCCCACAGCTCAAAGACTCAGCAGTGGGAAGGGACATTTACAGGACACTGCAGTTACACAGAGACTAGTCGAGCTCAATAGAGGAACATAGAGACTCGTCGAGATCCATAGCGTTACAGAGACTCGTAGAGATCTGTAGAGGTACATAGAGACTCGTAGAGATCCAGAGAGTTACACAGAGACTCGTAGAGATCCATAGAGTTACACAGAGACTCGTAGAGATCCATAGAGGAACATAGAGACTCGTAGAGATCCATAGCGTTACAGAGACTCGTAGAGGCCCATGGAGTTACATCGAAAGAGGATTACAGAATTCCACAAAGTCACAGTGACTCGTGGTCCACAAGCCGGAACCCTCGGCACTTCTAGTGCATTGCAGGGTGGAGGAATCGTGCAAATTCACCAGAACTTGCTGCAAACAAGATAAACAATACATATTGATTATATATAAATCGTCCTTTAATGAAAATCAATCAAATCATGTTACGGACGTGTGTACATGAAATGCGTGCATACAGCTTTAGACATATCGGAGCTTAGTAATAGCATCTGCGACTGTGGCAGAGCTATTCCTGCAGCGTGGCGTTAAACCACATGACTAAACAAGGTATATTGGGAATATTAATGTTGATTATAGGGCCATCCCCTTTACGAACCACATTGTGTGGAGGTCGGCAGTGGTTGTCCGATTAATGTTGAGTCATTAAACCACGTGCTCGTGCGGCAGTGTTCAGTGAGTTGGCATTTAAGCCGAAAGGAACCGTTGAGCTATGTGGCGCTTTTTAACAGTTGTCCAGCGTGGACGGGTAAGCATGTTATAACATTTATGGGCACCGTGGGAAATTTGGTCAGGACAATTAACCAAAGCATCATATCTTTGGACTGTGGGAGAAAAGAGGAGGATCCAGCGAAAAGCCATGCGGGCACTAAGATAACACGCAGACTCCACACAGAAAGGTACCCGAGACGGGAATCGAACTCGGGACTTTCTTGCTGTAAGGTGGCTGGGTTACTCACCGCTCCGCTATTGTCAATTCACAGCTGGATGCTGGCCTTCTCCACGCCATGCTTCACCACGTTGGTCAGTGTGGCTTAGCTCATTAGGATCACGGTACAATGATTGACTTTGCAGTACTGGCCCAAAGGGTGGCACGGGCCCACAGGGTGGCACGGGCCCGCAGGGTGGCACGGGCCCGCAGGATGGCACGGGCCCGCAGGGTGGCACGGGCCCGCAGGGTGGCACGGTCCCACAGGGTGGCACGGGCCCACAGGGTGGCACGGGCCCGCAGGGTGGCGTGCGCGCAGGGTGGCGTGCGCGCAGTCAGAGATAGGGCGTGGCACGACTCCACCACGGTTTAGGACCCGATGACAGTCGGTGTCACTCTGGAGGGATTTGATCGCGGTCAAGCGGCTCAGGATTGTAAACAGCGTAAGCGTCCACGCTCAGTGGAGTAGGAAGCCAGTTCTCTCGTTTTCATTAATAAAAAAAAAGCCAAAAAATTATTGTTTCTGATTTGCCGTTCTTATGTCGTTGTTGTTGACATGCCGTTCTCTCCGCAACTCTGTGCAGCGCTTTGAGACCCTTGGGTGAAAAGCGCTCTAGAAATGTTATTATTATTATTAACGTAGCTGAATGCACTATTTGGACGTACTATTCAATCCAGAATTTGTTGTCAAGGAATAACACACAGAGAGCGCGATTGCGAATGTCCAGTTCGATTTCGCGACTACTGGTTTGTTAACTGAACGATGATGATGTTTTGAAGAATGAAAAGGCACAAAGGTAAAGGTGCAGCCCTGCAATATCCTGGTCACGCCACTGCATGACAGAGGGATTCTCCTTTACTGGGAGTCGCCTCTGCAAGGCATCTGGGGCGTTGGCCGGATGTCTCCCACTTTATCGCACCACGTGCGGTGAAGTATCTATGGGCGGACGCGGGAGGTATTTCTAAACGCTCAAGGGAATGCTTGAAAAGTCCCCTCCGAGAAAAGTGGAAGTGTCTGATTCTCACTACATGCACCACGAAGCGGCGATATCGCGTGAGCGCGTGGCTCGCACCGTAAATTTCACTCCGTCTTCCTCTTTTTTGAGCGATACGAGTGACTTCGCTGCGGTCACGTCTCGTCGGGACCACTTTATGTTTGATAGTCGACGAGCGTCGTTGCTTAGACATCAGCGAGCGATGTCACAAACTGCCAGGCTTAGGGGTGGGGGGGTGGTTATTGGTCTCATCTCATCTCATTGTCTGAAACCTCATCTCATCTCATTATCTGAAACCTCATCTCATCTCATTATTTCATCTCATCTCATTGTCTGAAACCGCTTAATCCTATATAGGGTCACGGTGAGCAGGAGCCTATCCCGGAAACACAGGGCGTAAGGCAGGAATACACCCTGCAAACTCCACACAGAAAGGCACCCGAGCCGAGAGATTCGAATCCGGGACCTTCTTGCTGTGAGGCGTCAGCGCTAACCACTGGGCCACCGCGCCGCCCTGGGGTGAATGGTGCTGTCGGGAATTTCCTGCCAGTTGCTACGCCGAGGAGAGCACTCCGCTAACACTCTGACCACTTCCGAGCAGCCCCTTCAAAGGACGGGAAATTCGTGGAACGAGAAGGGGCTTTCCTTCCCCCAGGGCACCATGACCCTATGCGAACTTGCATCTTGAAAATTCCAGTAAATCTGTGTCAAAATCCGGTCGGATAGGTGATAGAAGTGAAATCGTTTGATTTTTTAAAACTTAAATCGCTCGTGCTCAGCACGGGGATCCAAATGTGCAACACGCCAAGCGGCCAGCAGCAATCAGCATTGCTGAAGGTACGGCGGATAAAGATTTAATGCGTGTGATTGAATTGAGCAGTGTTATTGTACGAACTTCGAGAGGTGGGGAAGATAATGAAGGGAGGGCATTGTAGTGTCGATCCGGTGCTCGGAAAGAATCATGACAAACGTGGTGACCTTGCTGCTGTTGTTCGTAGTGCCGAGAGGCAGAGGATTGGAACCGGTTTGCATCTGTGTGCTGCCTATAATAATTGCATTTTTAAAGCGTCTTTCACCCAAGGGCCACAAAGCGCTACACAGAGATGTCAAGAAACAACGTCAAAACTGGCCTCTGTGCGCACCCAGCTTGCCAGTGAGCACCGAGCACCCAAAACTGCACCTAGCAACAAAAACAGCATATGAACAGCAGCAGCAACCCATCTCTAGCGCGGCACGAGCTGAATATGCCCTTTCAAGGTTAAACATAGGGCGGCACGGTGGCACGGTGGCCCAGTGGGTAGCGCTGTTGCCTCACAGCAAGAAGGTCCCCCGGTTCGAATGTCTGCTCGGGTGCCTTTCTGTGTGGCGTTTGCATTTTGTTCTCCTATTGTCCGCGTGGACTCTTCATCGGGTACTCCGGTTTCTGCCCACAGTCTAAAGACATGCCGCCTAGGCTAATCGTCCTAATTACATTGCCTCCGGTGCCGTAAAATGGTGTTACTTGCTTACCACTCCCCCGCTCACTCTAGCAATAAAGCGCTCCCAAGCCAGTACTTTTCCCAGGCAGATTTCTAGATTAAAAAGGGATTCTTTGTGGGTGATGCCAGAGCGTTTTAAAGCCCGCCGCTAAATAATTATTGCTAACGTTCCGAACACATTTTCCGCATGAAAGAACCCCTCAATATAAATAGAAATGAGTGCGTGAGTCAGACTGGCACATTGGTATTGACACTTATGCCTCATAGCAAAAAAAAATCTGGGTTCCAATTTCAATTCGGGGGTCTTTTCGCGTGGAGTTTCAATTGTTTTAAGGGCCGCTTAAGCATCCTCCGGATTCTCCAGTCGCTTACCATAGCTACAAAACAACACTGCGGTGCAAATGGTATTGGTCAAAAGATCCCAATGCCCCAAAATCACCGGTCAACGCACGGATTGCACCGTCATACGTTATTGATGGAGGAGCGCTTTTCACCCGAGGGTCACAAAGCGTTGCACAGAGCTGCGGCGAGAACGGCGCGTCAATAACAACGACGTGAGAATGGATGATAGGAACGTTAACGATTGTGTTTTAAGAACGATCAAGGACTTTGTTTACACGGAGCAGATGAGAAATCTTCCTCTTCGTCACGGCAACGCATCGTTGGCCCTCAATGGTCAGGGTTTGTCGATCGCTGCCGATGAGCCACAAAAGAGGGGGAGCACAGTAATTATAATAACATTTGCATTCATAGAAAGCGCTTTTTCACCCCAGGGTCACAAAGCTCCGCACAGCGCTGTGGAGAGAACGGCATGTGAACAAGAGCAGCAACGTCGGAGTAGACCAATTAAAGTAAAATAAATGACTATGAAGGACGTGTCTCATCTCATCTCATTATCTGAAACCGCTTCATCCTATATAGGGTCACGGTGAGCCGGAGCCTATCCCGGA